>CM045766.1:164927710-165457897 GCA_025200525.1 Camellia lanceoleosa | reverse complement strand
TTGATTATCGGCATGTCATCTAATCAACATATGGATTACTTGACGTTGTATCCCTAATCAAGTATGGGCTGATTGGATCATCGGCTTGATGGGCTTATACTCTGTTTGCTTGCGAATGTAGAAGTTTCATACTCGGCTCCCTGTTATAATAAAATGGTTAAAGATAAAGATTAATTATTTTTCTCTTATTAGTATAAATACTTTTTTAGTTGTTCATTTCTTTTTTATTATTATGGAATATGCAATTTTCATCCTTAGCTTCCTATAATGGTTAAAGATAAAGATTAATTATTTTTCTCTTATTAGTATATATTTTTTTTTAGTTGTTCATTTTCTTTTTATTATGGAACTTCTTCTTGAATTAATAGTGATAGTGTTGGAATTGAGAATATATATTGTTGAATTTTCTTAAATAGTTGATTATTGGTCCAATTTAATTATGAAGTTATATTACTTAGAAGCATATACTCCTTCAGTAGACTAGTTGCCTGACCAGGGAATTCCACAAATGGTGCCAAATGAAGTAGAATGGTGCCAAATGAAGTAGCTGGAAACTCTTTTCCGACTAGCATGATATTATGCGCTTTGGAGTTAGGCGAAAACCGAAAGACTAACCTCTCACGGTTTTAAAAAGCCTCATACTAATCTCGGGAAGTTAGTCCACTTATGTAGTGAAATTGTGATCTCATAGAGCGATGTGAGATAATGCATCCACCATTACAATTAAAAATATTATCTACCGATGATTAAAGAAAATATTCCACTTTGACTGAGGTTGATCACTTGTGTGGACACCTGTACTTTTAGAAAACTCCTTCTGAGGATCAAGTTTGATATATATGTGATTCAAAGGAAAGAATTCTCATTTTATACTTTTCGTACCTTCTTGTGAATCTAAATATACTTTGAAATTGTTTCATCCCTAATCAGAGAAAATTATTCGGCTCCCTGCATAGGCACCACATAATCATATCACAAACTAATAACAAAATGTTATTCTTAAGTCATTCTCTATTCATCATGTTATACGCTATCCACACCCATCTAGATACACTACTTGATCACGCCCATATGAGCACTAAATTGCTTCTTCCGATCAAGGTAATATGATGGTCCGATTTTTATTCACATACTTTTAAATTAAAGTGTATGAGTAAAACACATTTTTGATTGAGGAAGAGTGGTAGGATCCATGGGATCAATTCCTTTTTGATAGGAATAACTCATTCTCCACCAATCAAAAAGTGTGTTTTGTTTACCTGTGAACAAATTTATTTTCTAAAATGATCCTTTGATTTTTGCAATATAGTAATGTGAGTAATATAGTAAGGTGCCTTAGAGCATTTTTATCAAACTAATTATTTTTTATTGTTTAGCTAAAATAGTGAGTAAATCACTAAATTTCACTTTCATCAAACTAGTTATCAAGTTTGTCATTTTAGTTTTAGTGGTTTTAACTCAACAAATGTAGATAGTGGTTTTACCTAGTCAAATTAAATGAATAAAAATAATATAGAAAAGAATAGAAGTTTGTTGGACAATGTCAAAATAGAAAATGTAACTTTTAAGTTAAAATATAACAAATTTTAATTAGTTTAATGAAGATACTCTTAGAGAAGCGATATGAGACAAATACCTACTATATTCTCATGTATATATGGCTCCTATCATATGTGGAGGTGACAAAAACCAAAAAAAAAAAAAAAGCCTTGAACTAAGACTTAGCTTATTGTAAATCACCTAAATTTGAGTTTTAATATCATATTAAATTTATTAGAGACATGTAACTCAAAATTAATTGTTAATAAGTAGAATAATCTCTAAATTATATGAATCGTATTCGAATAACTTGGAAAACAATGTGGAAAAATATATATTATATAGTATTCATAACAATAAAACAAAAGTATATATAAAGAGTTGGATGCTTGCATTAGAAAATATCTGAAAGCTCTCTTTTAAATGTGGTCCTCAGTCTTACATATTCTTTATTCTTAGTGGTCTTTTTTATTATTACAATTGATTAATATATTATTATTATTATTATCACTACTATTATTGATGGAGTGAAATCTCGTCTCAACTAAGTAGGATTAGTTGATACGGTGAGTCTTTTATACTCTTAATTCAATTATGGTTGTGAGGGATAATTTTATAATATTTTTAGACTCAAAAGAAACCTTTATTTGATTTTTCGTTCTAGTACTTGAAATAAGAAACACTCGGTTGGGAGTGTGAATTAACACTCGATAGTTAAATTAGTCACTAGTTGAGAGAGTTGTTTTTATCTTCAAAAAGTAGAAAACTTAGGTGATCTTGCATATATTTCGTCTTCTAGTTCCCTTCCTTGTATAGAGAGCTTGTGTAGATATTTCTCTACGTCAATTGAGTTGTTTTCATCATTACTACAATGTTAGGACCCATGTCCCTATTACACTCCCGGAAGAGATAGCTTGGGCCCACTTTGATTCGATAGTCTAATGAATTGACCTTTGTAGTCGGCACTAATACTTTTTAACTGTCGACAATTGATTATCGGCATGTCATCTAATCGCCACATGGATTACTTGGCGTCGTATCCCTAATCCAGTGGGCTTGGTCAAGTATGGGCCTGATTGGATCATCGGCGATGGGCTTAAGCTCTGTCTGCCGAATGTTCAATTTTCATACTCGACTCCCATAATGGTTAAAGATAAAGATTAATTATTTTTCTCTTATTAGTTTATATTTTTTTAGTTGTTCATTTCTTTTTATGGAACTTCTTCTTGAATTAATCGGCATATCATCTAATTGGCGCATGGATTACTTGGCGTCGTATCCCTAATCTTGTGGGCTTGGTCAAGTATGGGCCTAATTAGATCATCGGCGATGGGCTTAAGCTTTGTTTGCTGAATGTACAATTTTCATACTCGACACCCATAATAGTTAAAGATAAAGATTAATTATTTTTCTCTTATTAGTTTATATTTTTTAGTTGTTCATTTCTTTTTTATTATGGAACTTCTTGAATTAATCGGCATGTCATCTAATCGGTGCATGGATTACTTGGCGTCATATCCCTAATCCAGTGGGCTTGGTCAAGTATGGGCCTGATTGGATCATCGGCGATGAACTTAAGCTCTATTTGCCAATGTACAAGTTTCATACTCGACTCCCATAATGGTTAAAGATAAAGATTAATTATTTTTCTCTTATTAGTTTATATTTTTTTAGTTGTTCATTTCTTTTTTATTAGGGAACTTCTTCTTGAATTAATAGTGATAGTGTTGGAATTGAGAATATATATTGTTGAATTTTGTTAAATAGTTGATTGTCGAATTTAATCTAGTTCTATTACTAAAGCATACTTTCCATGGATTGGTTGCTGAGTAGACTATGCGATATTATCCGTTTTGGAGTTAGGCGAAAATCAGCTAACTTGCGGCTCTAAAAGGCCTTATACTAGTCTAAGGAGTTAGTCCACTTATATAGTGAAGTTATGATCTCTCCGCAGTGATATGAGATAGTGCATGATTAAGGCGAATTATACATCATTGAGGGCCGTTAATTAGGATCTCTTAATTTCACTTGCTTGTCAATGTATACTTTATGTGTGTTGAATGTCAATCGGGTTGTACCTAGTCGAACATAAAATGGGCAAAAAGCAGAATTTAGAGAGTTGACTTTCTTGCACGTCGTTGACTTTCTGCATGTCGTTGACTTTACGGAGAAAATGTGCTGACGTCTTAAACTTTGTTTGGAAGAGCAAAAGTATAAATAAAGAAAAAAAGGTTTGGATTGGGGTTGAAGTTGTTTTTGTCAAGAGAGAGAGGGTTTGAAAAGAAAGGAACTTGAAGCTTGAAGCATGTATCCCATGGTGACTTCTTCTCCATCTACCTCCTTCCACTCCTCCATGAGCGGCTAGTCTCTTTTTTTAGGGTTTTGATGAAACCCTAGCCATGTAATTAGGTTTTTCTTTTTGATCTTCAATTATGTAAAGGTTTGAATATTTGTATGGTGTTTTAGAAGTCACATATATATATTTTCTATTGTTTCTTCAAATAATCGACATTTTGTGAGTGTTGAATGTTTTCCATACAAGAGTTTTCTATTCTTTCACATTTAAGGTATGAGGCGAATCATATTATGAGAAGCGAGTCATGTATCCTTTGCCTTAGTTTAAAGTGAGCGATTCAGTATTACTTGAGATGGTTCGTGCTCGTGCATTGAGCGTGATGATTTTCTTGTTAAATGCTTTGAACTTGTAGTTCTGAAGCATTATTCCGTCGAACCATAGCATAATTATTTTCAATTTGAACCCTATTTACGTAACTAGTGGTGGAATCATTGCCCTAGGTTTTTCGCCGTCGATAAATCCAATTTCATTTATTATTGATAATTTAATTACTTAGTTTAATTTATTTGTTATTAATTTAGGTTATGAACAATCAATTTTTCATCAAAATTAATTTAGAATTTAATAATTAAATTAATTTAATTTCACAATTGTCCTGTGAATCGATATCGCAGATAGCCATTATTCTAAAAGAATTTGGTGTAATTTAGTGTTTAAATTTGATGTATTCAATGACTCGTAAGTGCACCCTTCATTACAACTAAAAATATTGTCTACTGGTGATTAAAAGAAAAATATTCCCACTTTGAGCGAGGTCGATCACTTGCGTGGACACTTGAACTTTTAGAAAACTCCTTCTGAAGATCAAGTTTGATATATATGTGATTCAAAGGGAAAGAATTCTCATCTTTATACTTTTCATACCTTCTTGTGAATCTAAATATACTTTGAAATTGTTCCATCCTAATGAAGAAAAATTATTCCGTTCTGCATGGGCACCACATAATCATATCACAAACTAATAACAAAATGTTATTCTTAAATTATTCTCTAATCATCGTTCTATACACTAATCACAACCATCTAGTCACACTACTTGATCAGGCGCATATGAGCACTAAATTACTTTTTCCGATCAAGGTAATATGATGGTCCGATTTTTATTCACATATTTTAAAGTAAAGTGTATGAGTAAAACACATTTTTTTGATTGAGGAAGAGTGGTGGGATTCATGGGATCAATTCTTTTTTTTGATAGGAATCACTCACATTCTCCGCTAATCAAAAAGTGTGTTTTGTTCACGTGTGAATAAATTTATTTTCCAAAATGATCCTTTGATTTTTGCAATCTAGTACCAGGTGAGATTTGGATTTGGGGCATGGATTTCAAATCAAAGGATTTTGGAATCCATGAATTTAAGATTTAGTTGTTATTGGATCCCTAATAAGAACAAACTGATTTGATTCAATTAATTAGTCTAAATTTTGGTGATTGAATTAGTCATGAACACTATTACAAAGCTGAGAGAATAATTACGAATAAGTTGAATCAAGAATGAAGACTCTTTCAAATATGGATAGAATCTTTCTATAAACACTAAAACTTTTACAATAAAAATTATAATTTTTTTCAAGAAATAAACCCAGACGTAATGGCCATTATAATAAATGACTAAAAAACGGGTAAATTTTCAACCAAATAAAAGAATAAGAAATCAAAATCACATATTATAGTGACACGTCAAACTTGACTATATTCCATTCTCTCCCTTTTATCTTTCAAAGGAACATGGTTTAGTTTTAGACTGATTCACCGAGCAATGGTCCTCATTTTCCTCCCTATCTTTCTCTATTTCCTTACTTGCTTGGTTGATGAATAAAGATGCAGACAAATGACGTCGTATAGAATCAACTTTCCAATTGACGGGTTACCAAAAAAACCAGGTTAATTTTTAATCATTTAATTGTTGCCTTTCTTTTGAAGCTAGTACTAATCTATGTGAATTAAATAAAAGAATCTTGACGAAATGTACAAAAGTAAAAAATAAAGGGTTTGATTAGGATTGAGATAAAATGGAAGATGATTATTTACGCCTTTTGAAAAGAGTTGAATCTTAATCATTTAATAGTAACCACATCTTGAGCGAAAACATCATATGATGACAATTACTTTTTAAGATTCGCGATGAGATAGAAGATGATTATTTTTGGCCTTTAAAAAAGAATTGAATTTAATCATTTAATAGTAACCACTTACTGAACGAAAACATCATCCGAGGACAATCACAAAAATGAATCTAGGTTTGAGATTGTTTTGTTGGGCCGGAGAAAAAGCCCTGTCGCCGACATTCAATTCCACAGTGAGTGAGAAATTGTAGATGGTGGAAAAATTAGTTCATGCCCCACATGACATTGCCACAAATGAATAGCTTAAATTGATTTGTGGCATTGCCACATCAATGTTTTTGGTAAGGATACGATTTGGGCGGATTCAACCCAAGTAATCCAAACCCAACTCAAATTTTTTTAGAATTTGAATAAGATATTTTCAAATTCGATTATAGGCATGGGAAAAAATTTAGAAACTCGAATTAAATTTGGACGGACTTGGACAAAGATGTTGAACAACCCGAATTATACATATATAAATATATAAAAATATTAAATATACATATAAATTATTAGTCATTACATAATATTAAAGTAATTTAGATTATTAAATCATATTGAATATATATTATATATACAAATAACATAAAATCATACTCTTTTTATTTATTTTCACTCATAAATTGTAAGAACTGCAATAGCGGGCATCTCTCTTACATTATATAAAATATTTGTTTTTGATGGTATTAATGATTTTCTATATAAAAAAAAATGTAAATAGAGTCAAATTTTAATAATTTAATAAAGCTGTTGCATAAAAAAAAAAAAATCATTTACAATTCGGATAATTCAGGCAAATCAGATTTAATTCGGGTTGGGCTTGGACATGTAATTTTGGGTTATAATTCGGCCTAAACAGGTCTCAAGACAACTTGTGGGCTTGGACAACCTCCCAACCTAACCGAACTGCTGAGTTGCATCCCTAATTTTTGGGATAATGAATAATTGCTCCAAATGGTGATTGCTCAGATCTAGCATGTAAAAAATTCAAATCTGATCCGAATTCATTCAGTTTATAAATTCGGGCTATGCCGAATTAAAATCGGTAATTGGATTCGGATTTACATAGAGAGGTCGGGTTATTTGGATCGAATTATGGTGAAACCCATTCATTTACTGGCCTAGTTCGAACCCATCTGTAAACTAAGACAACCCAATTCAGGCCTCAGGTTACATGTAAGCGGGCTACATGGTTCAACTCTATTTATTATCAGCCCACTCAAATGAGGCCCATAGTCGGCCCAAAGACTTTATGTAGCCTCACAGCTTCATTTTTTTTAAAAAAAAAAACCTCTTCTGGCCAACTCAATAGATCCTTATTTAGTAAGACTGTATTTGGTTCATAAATTTCGATAGAGATTTGCAAAAGAAAAAACAAAAAGATAAGTGGAATATAATTACATTTCATATATTTTTTTTTATTTATCTTTCTAAATTTCTTTTCAAATTCATAAATTAAGACACAAAATTGAAGTGAAATTAGTATATCTTGACATAGATAAGAACCCACCCAAAAAAAAAAAAAAAAGGGCCCAAATTGAGCCCAAAAGTACATTGTATTTTTACATAATGGAACGGTGGTGCTGTATAGTCCAAATTGAAGTCAAATGAAACCAGGCTTGACTGTCCGTGGGCTATTATGGCCTCAGCAGCTTTATGTGCAATGCCCTGGTCTTCTTCGGCCAATCTGGGCCTTGAGTTGACCTGTACAAGGCATGACACGTACAATAATACTTCTCTTTCTGTAAAAATAAACCATGGAATGGGATATGTTACTTTTGTTTGTTAAAACATAAGATTTATATACTTTTAAGTTGTTAGTCCCTCGGTGGTCGGGTAAATCTTGAGTTACATAAGCGGTGTGTTCTTAAAGAAATAGATAAAACTTAAAATGCTTCAGTACTTAATATTTCATGAGTTATCTATAATCAAATGATGATTATCAAGTAAATCTCTTACGCTTTCGAATCTTTCTTTTACTATCAAAAGCAACAAAAGTATATTCAAAACACTCAATAATTGATGATAATAATATAATTTTTTCTTCTTCTTTTCGCCTAATCTCACTTAAAGTTTGTTAATTTACAAAGCTTTCTGCTAAAGGTGGACATGATCAGTCCCATGTCTCCAAAAAGTTACACTAAATTGCTTGATTGGTTGCATTGTTATTTGTTAATAGATATAGATGGCTTTGGTAATCAACCCAATTGAGTGAATTGTCAAAAAAGCTAAACCTAAAACAACAAAAGCAGAGAAAACAAAAGTACCCTCCCTCTCCATGATGAAAGTGACAACATCAATTAGAGAATTGTTTTGTTTTCTTTTATTATAAAGTGAGGCCAATTGGGTCCCTATTATTCTCTACATAAAAATGACCCCAAACACAAACTTACAAGCATATATGGTGTGGAAATTGGTTGAAATATCAACCAATACAACATGGGTTTTTTCTTCCCTGCACGCATCTAACATGTATTGTTTTATTTTATTTCATGGTGGGATAATTTTAGGGGGCCACATTGGTGCTAAATGCCAATTATCATGTGGATGCAATTTGATAATTGACACACCACTATTTGTGATTACACGGACTTATATCAAACGGTTATAATTTTTGTGATTATAAGGTCTAGATTTATTCACTCACTCACAAAATATGTTGACAAACTTAATATTGAATTGAATTTTTTGATTAAATTTAAATTTGGATTTGTTTGTGGTAATTAAATTGATGACTTTAATTTGTGAAAAAAATTTAGTATGACACTATCTAATCGTTAAATTAGACTCTTCAATTTGAATTTCAAACTTAGGAGAGAGCAAATAGAAATAGGCTTTGATTTTCTATTCCTAATCTTTATTCCATGTCTCTATCTTATCATTGTAACACACTAACAGAGACAATTTTAAATTCAAATTATGATGAAAAATGGAGATAGTATCTTTAGCTTAGCAAGTGCACCTACTACTCCTTTGGATTTTTCAACCAAAAAGTGAAGCAACTTTAACTCTGTTGATCTCTCAACATTGGGGGACAAAGTACCCTATCTGTACCTTAACATTCCAATGTAAAGTTGGTTGAGATTACCTTATATTGGGAAACTATTCTATTTGGTATTCTTTTCTTGCCAGTAAGTTTATAGATAGAGAATCAATACAAAACTAATTATGTAAAATAAATTTTAATTATACATTTCAGATAGTGAGATCTGTTATAAAAATTTCATTGGACTTTTTGTCTGTAAACTTATTGTTCTAACCTACCAACCACTTAAGCTCTATAGAGTGGTTGATTCCATTTGATCAATTTATTTGTTTTTTAATAATAATATTGACATAGTAATATATGGACCATGTTTTGGAGTTCTCTTATCAACAGTTGAGCCAAATCCACATTGAAATGATAGCTAAAGTGGCAAGTTTTGTGAGTCCTTCCTTTTTTGTCATTGTGTTCTTTGTCTTTGGGTCTCTTTTAGGTGGATGTGTCTAAAGAAAGCCATTCTCTTTATGAAAAACAAAATTACCAACTCCAACTAAGGTTACTTTTTTGACAAAATGTTCCTCATAATTTGGTCATGTGTTCCAATCTCTAAATGTCTTTTTCTTATTATACATAACAATTAACCAATCATTTCAAATTCACCCATTACAAGTTAAAACTTTGGAAAGTGATATAATTAGATCAACATAGATTAATTTTTTTTTTTATTGTGAGATTCTCTTTTCTTTTCTTTTTAAAAGTTAAATATAATAAAATTATTATCAATATGGTTTGAACTCCGAAGCAAACTAATTGTAAAAATTGATCTGTTGTTGAATTTTTTGGCAAAAAAAAGTCTAACAAATTAATGGAGCTTGACAATAGCTAAAATTCTACATAGTTGGTGCCCACTTGTATGTTTTTTTGACTTTCTAAATTTCTAATATATTTTCTTACCAATTTGGTTCCTTGTTCAAACTATCTGTATTAAGTTTGACTTTAGAAATCACATAGTGCAGTCATCTTAGCTGCCAAAACAGTATCATAATTGTTTAAGGGTTGCAAATATAGAATTCTCTCTTAGGCTGTATATTTGAATTGTTAAATATAAAGAGAAATTTATGAATGAAAAAGAAAAGAAGAAATAAAAGTAAATCAAACATAAGTTAAAAGTTTCTATTCACAGATTTCTTTCATTTTATTTTCTCTCTTTAAATCCTTTCACAATTTCAATATCTAAACACAACATTAGTATAGTCACTATGGTCCACATACACATGCATGACTGCTGGATTTTTTTATTTTTTTATTTTTTTGAACATGGAAAAAAGGGCTCTGTGGTGTCATCATGGTCTCGTTGGGCCCTAGCCTCGAGGTAGCCGGTTGCCAGTTAGGAATTAACCTCCACCAAGTGAGGGACCCACCACTAAGGCACCAATGGAGAGCATCCACACGCCGTAGCAGAGGGCAGGGTCCGAGGGGAGTATGAGCGTATTCTCAAAAAAATTTCAAGCGTCCTTCTCAAAAATCGACCCTGGCTCTCGGCTAGGGAATGTGCCACATCCCCCACCAGGCCACCAACCCTGGTGGTTATGCATGACTGCTGGATTGTGGAGTAGGTTTGGCAACTTTTTTTTACTTTATTATTTTTTAAACATTTTTAAAGGATAATTTTAGAAACAAAAAGGTAAAATAATTACCAGTCAAATGCAGTGTCCCTCCCAATTTTCAAAGTAAAATGATTTACAAATTGTATTTGTCATTGTATTAATAACCATGTAATTGTAAGTCGCAAAAATAAATATTTTGACTTGAAATAAAATAACCATATAAGGTCTGTGTAGCATGGAGAAACATTTTTACAGATTAATTTAACAATCAATAACTTATTTTCGTTAATTAAAATAAAAATAATAAAATAAAAAATCATAAAAAAAATTACATCATTCTATATAGAGTTTTTATATAAAATTTTGTTTGTATGCCATTATTCAATTTAAAATTCTAATCAAATCTTTCATTTATAGTTGATGCAGTTCTTATCTATACTATATATTAAGTAAAAGGGGGGTTTTAACCCCAAGTCTTGTGGGAGTTTCAATCTCCCAATCTAAATTTCTTAATTTTTTGATTTTTTTTTTAAAAAAATCTTAGCATTTATTAACTTCTCCTAACCGCCAAGTCTTACCATCATAATAACACTTTAATACATTAAAACAAGTATAAAAAATTCTTTGAAATCCAACACATGAATTCCTTGAAAAGTCCCAACATATATGATTATTATCCCTCATAATAACACTTTAATGCATTAAGAACAAGTATAAAAAATTTCTTGAAAAGTTCAACACATATGATTATTATCAAAATATTAAACTTTAATATAATATAATATAAAAAAAAAGATATTTAATTCCTTGAAAAGTTCAATACATATGATTATTATCAAAATATTAAACTTTAACATAATATAAAAAAGGAAAAAAAGAAGACATTTAAAAAATAAAAATAAAAACATTTAAAAATCACAATTCACATATATAGATAGCTAGCTTATCACACGTACTATATACGGGATAATTATAGATATTTATATTTGTTTTAGATTTTTTTAATATATAAATTATATTTTTTTAAGATTTTTTATAAAAATAATTTAACGATCTTATCACTAATCATAGTGTATGAGAGAAGTTGAAAATGGTACTGCAGTAACTATACTATCTGTATGAGGGGATTTTAAATGCTGATCAAGGGATTTTGACCAAATCAATAAATGCAGGCATATGGAAAGGCATGTGCATTGAAAAAAGTTAATAAATGCTGATCAGAGGATTTTGACTAAATCAATAAATGCCGAGTGTTTTTTTTTTAATAAAAAATTAAAAAAAAATTAGATTGGGATTATTTAGAGCCATTGAGCAAACTACAATCACATTTTTCTTTTTGTGAATTAACTTCAATCATATTAAAAAATCAAATTATAAACAAAATGAGATAACTTCAATCATACAAATCACAATTTTTTTAATGCTATCTAATCATCATCAATAATTAAAAGAACACAACAATTTATTTTTCAAAAAATATAGTGAGTTAAAAAGATCAATTACAATTTTTTTTGGTCAAAATACAATCTAATCATCATCAATAATTGGTACATTATGTGGCCCTAATGAGTATAATCCATTTTGTTTTTCAAAAAACACAGTGAGTTAAAAAAATCAATTACAATTTTTTTTTCAAAATACAATATAATCATTATCAATAATTGGTACTTTAAAAATCAAATCAGAAAAAATCAAATCAAATCACAAATATTTTATGCTATCTAACTACAATCATATTTTTTTCATAAATAATTGTAAAGAAAAACCATTAAAACAATAAATAAAAGATTAAATCACATAAAAAAAAAAGAACCGTTGAACAAGCTACAATCACATCACATTTTTTCCATAATAAAAAAATAAATAAATGAAAAAAGAACCATTGACTAACTACAATTACATTATAAAAAAGAACTATTGAACTAACCACAATCACATTTTTTTTTGTGAGTGTTTATGTTTATCTAATTTCAATCATATTAAAAATAAAATTAAAATAGTAAATAAAAATTAAATAACATTAAAAAACCATTGAACTAATTATGACAATCATATTAAAAAAAAGAGCCATTGAACAAATTAAAATTACAATCACATCATATTACAATCACATTTTTTTCTTTGCTTTGGGTTGGCTTTTGGCTTTTTGGCTTTTTTTATTATTTTAAATTGGCTTAAAAGCTTGGTTTGGGAAGGACTTTTTGGACTTTTTTGAGTTTTTTTGTGAGAGAAGAATGTAATGATTATAGGTTTGATGTAATGTTTTGTTTGTTATGGCTAAAATAGCCTATTTTGTTTTTTGTGGCTAAAATAGCCAAAAAAAGTCCAAACCATGGCTTCCCAAACAAAGCCAAGTGTTTATGTTTATTTAACTTCAATCATATTAAAAATAAAATTAAAATAGTAAATAAAAAGATTAAATAACATTAAAAAAAACCATTGAACTAACTACAACAATCGTATTAAAAAAAGAACCATTAAACAAATTACAATCACATCACATTTTTCCCATAATAAAATAAATAAATGAAAAAAAGAACTATTAAACTAACTACAATCATATTAAAAAAAAAAAAAAGAATCATTCAACAAATTATAATCACATTTTTCTATTTATAGGGTTTATAATTATCTAATTTCAATCATATTAAAAAATCAAATTATAATTTTTTATTCACTAGACAAATCACAAATATTTTTATGCGCTATCTAACTACAATAGTAAAACAGTAAACAAAAGGAAAAGTCAAAAAGGAGAAAACAAAAAGAAGACTTACTATTTGCATACGTGGTCATTGAAGTTGAAAGTGTAGAAGTGAGAAGTCAAGCAGGAGAAAACAAAAAGGAGACTCACTGTTTGCAATAGGTATGTGAAAAGTTAAAAAGAGTATGTGTATTGGAGAAGTAAAAAGATTTGAAAGAATTTAATAAGTGCTAAGTTTTTTTTTAAAAAAAATCAAAAAATTAAGAAAGTAAGGTTCAAATATTGGAATTCCTATAAAACTTGTGAGTTAGAAATAGATATAAATAAATATAGATATTATTTATATTTTTTAAATTGTTTTTAATATACAATTTATTTTGGAAAAAATACTCTTAATAATATAAAAAAAGTCAAAAAAGTCTTATCGGTTAGAGAAGTTAATAAATGTTGAGGTTAATTTTTTAAAAATACAAAATTAAAAATTAGGATTGGTATATTACTTCCAGCCTTGGGAGTTAGAAACCCCCTTTTACTTAATATATAGTATAGATTGTAAAAACAATCCGTGCATAGCATGGGTGATATGGTAATCTACACTATATATTAAGCAAAAAGGGATTTCTAACTCTCAAGACCTGTAAGAGCTCTAATATGCCAATCCTAATTTTCTAATTTTTTGTTTTTTTTAAAAAAAAAAATTAATCTTAGCATTTATTAACTTCTCTCAACCTACATGACTTTTTGACTTCTCTCATAATTACTGCAGTACCTTTTCCAAAACAAATAATTTGTATATTAAAAAAAATTTAAAACAAATATAAATATCTATCTATAACTCGCAAGTTTTGTGGGAGTTCCAATATCTTAACCTTAATTTCTTAATTTTTTTTATTTTTTTTGAATAAACAACTTAGCACTTCTATACTTTTATACTATATATTAAGCAAAATGGAGTTTTTAACCCCAAGGCCTGTGAAAGCTCCAATCTCCTAATCCTAATTTTGTAATTTTTTGATTTAAAAAAAAAAAAAAACCTAAACATTTATTGACTTCTCCCAACCCACAATCCCTTTTGACTTATCTCATAATTATTGCAACACCCTTTTCAATTTCTCCCATACACTATGATTACACACAAAAATAAAAATAAAAAAAGATAAGAATTTAGTTATAGATCTCAAAAAAATATAACATGTAAATTTGAATTATGATTTAATAATATAATTATGTATTTTTTTTATATATATCTATCAAAATTTTAAATCACTTAATGGGTCAAATTAATTAATTTTTCAAAATTATTGATTTTTAATTTACAAAATAGATTAAAAAAAACTATTGACTGATTTATTTATTTAAAAACAAAAATATTTCATAATCTCTCCCTCCTAATCTCTCTCACAAATTTTTTAAAAAAAATATTAAGACTTGCATTCATTTTCTTCCCCAAAAAATCGTGATAATATTTTCTATTAAAGTTGTAGATATCTACCTATATTTTATATATTGTGGGAGCAAATATTCCCAGAAGCTCAGACTTTTCTTCCAAGCTTCGTTTCTGTCCGATCACCTGTGGACACAACGGCGGTGAGCTACCTGGCGCTGTGTGGCCGGAAAACCCTTCCAACGATCAAGTTAGCACACACCTTGGGATAGAGAGAGAAAGAGGAGAGAGTGTTGGAGTGTAAGTATTTCTTACAAAATGTTCGTCTGTCTGCGTATGAGGGGCGCAGACATGCTTATATACCTTTATGCCCCAAATCTACCCTAGTGATCTCTCGATACGTGGCTCTGCTATTCCATCCGTCAGCACAAATCTTGTTGAACATCACCTAACCCTACTGCCTGCCCACTCTACTGGGAGCTCGGCAGCCGAGCTTCTCCATCTTGGTTGTATTCCAATAGCTAAGCTCAACGAGGACCGAGCTCGGCCGATCCCAAGACGACCGAGCTGGATACACGCAGTTTGTCGTCGGCCTTACTGCCGAGCAAACACAAGTAGCTCGGTCCAACCACGCCTTTCCTTGGTGCCGGTTTACTTGCTTGACCGACTTCAATACATGAAGCTAGGTAGCTCGGTCAAACCACGCCTTGCCTTAACTAAGTAAGTCCTTTCAAGATAGGACCGTTCTACCTCGGCCCACACCTTGTTCGCCCAAATCTGTCAGCTCAATTCGGATCATCATAAATCTCCTCTCAATTGCCCCTTAATTCGGCCACGCTTAGCGGATCGATTACTTATTCGACCAGGTAACATCTCCTCGGTCCTCGGTTTCACGATCGTTGACCGGGCTGGTTGATTTGCCCGTCCCTTGACCTGCTCGGTTGACGCCTCGTCTATCCTTCCTGTCTCTTCAACTCTGGTGCTGCCATTAATGGGGACACGTGTCAATCTCTCATTGGTTCTTGAGCGGCCAACCCAGCCGTCCGTTGGCATTCAAATTTTTGGCGGTTTTTCTTGCCTATATGAGCGCCATACATTCCCTCATCTCATTCCTATTGCC
Source organism: Camellia lanceoleosa (assembly GCA_025200525.1). Taxonomy (NCBI): domain Eukaryota; kingdom Viridiplantae; phylum Streptophyta; class Magnoliopsida; order Ericales; family Theaceae; genus Camellia; species Camellia lanceoleosa. Next base: position 165,442,095 of record CM045766.1, on the reverse strand, counting down.
TCTCTTCAAGCCCTCAATGTTTCAGAGCTCAAGCAACCCTACCAAGCCGTCCTGCCATTCCCAAAGATTTGTGCTCAAAGAAGTTGCCCCGCCTCGACCGTAAGTTCCTTGAACCCCTATTTTTGCTATTTCAATCAGTATTTCAAATGTTAGGGCACTAAACACATAGTTTTTAGGATATAGGCACCCAAAATCCTCCCACACCCTTAACTGTTTGGTGTTCTTCACTTTCTCGATGAACATCAAGATCCGGGGCGACTGCCTCCGTGTCTTCTTTGATCCAAAAATCACTCTGACCGAGCAAATAACTTGTTTTACCCCAACCTTAGTAAAAACCGGGATAGCAAAAGAACTTGGCCGCTCGACCGGGCTAACATCTGGTCCGTTCGGGCGACCGAGCTCTTGGGTTAGACTTTACGACCGAGGTGGTTTGGCACTCTTCATGACCGAGCTAAAGTCAAGCTCGCTTTGCGCGACCGCGCTCCCTCTTACACTTGCCATCCTTTTCCTGCAAAGTCCAAGGGGATCACTGACCATTACCGAGGCTCTCAAAGACCAATCACCATCAATCACTGACAAGGCTAAACCTCCACAACCAAGCTATCTTAGCCGGTTACACATGGGGAAATTACGCTTCCTCGTTGACACTCCGCTACTGTCGCTTCAGTGATTTAGTACGCAGATCTCGACCGACGCCCACCTTGAACTCGCAAAAATTGAAACAACACCATGGGGCAGGTTAGAACAAGGTTCTTCACCATGTCATTAATCATCGAAGGAGGCCTCCGCTTCCTGGCCAACCCATTGATGACCGAATTTCATACGGACTAGGCTTGCACCCACACAAGTATCAACAAACACTTACCGAATTATAAACGGCGTCCACGAGCTGAACAACCGGCTAGGCACTAACTTAGGTTTAGCCGAGATATTGATGCAATACACACTTGGGCACACCGGCGACGGCCTTGCCTATTATTTAAAAATTCGACCGGGCAAAGAGAAAATAGTGACCGGCACCCTAGATAAAGACTTACATGACGACGACTTTTTCTGGGTGTCCGGCAACTACGAAACAGCCGACGTACCGGGCTGGGCGATTAGCAAAAACTTCGGTTCCACATGTAAGTCGCGCTAACTTGCTCGGTTATCTGTCTTTCTTCAATATTTTGTACTTAACCATTTTGCCTGTTCCCTTCGCAATGATCCAAGCCTTGCAAGCTAACTACCAATATCTCAACGTTGAAGCTTATCCGCGTTACAACCACCGGGATTGTAACGAGCTGCTCGGCTACACCCCCACTTACAGATATTCAGCTCCATGCTGGAGCAAAGTAACAGACTTCCACCGTGCTCCATCACTTTCTTCAGACCCAACTCTTCCGGACGTGCCGCTAATCCGGTTGACCGAAGAACAAGAGATGGCCAAACGAAGCCGCATCAAGAACCTCCTAACTGCCACTTCAGCCGAAATACCGAGCATCATCACCTAGCCGCCAGCTGCCGGTCAATCCAACGGCGTTGTGGTTGCCTTGGCATCTCCAGCAGCCGGGCAAGCCAGACAAGAAACTCGCCGTGTTGGTAAAAGACCTCGCGCAGACCCATCTGCCGAGCTGGTTGCCAAGCTAACCACCGAGCAACTCGCCGTCACCGCCGACCCCACACCACCATGGCGACCGCAGCTAAAACACTATGGTAAAGACATCTCGGCTAATGCTTCCGTCAAGGGCGACAAGGAGCACTTGCTTGCCTTCAACCTTTCAAAAGCCCTTCTGCTGCCGAGCGACGTGGTTGGCAGTGACCACGTCCCTGACACCCGGTTGGTGAAATCAGCCGTGAAGTCCATGACCAGGGTAAGAGTCTCAATCCTCTACTGAAATTTTTACAAGTGTTTGCACGGTTTCTTCTCTGATCAAATTTCCTTCTTGCAGGCCATCCAAAAGGAGCACTTGGTCATGGAGCGCATCCATCGACTACGGCAGAAGGCGAATGACACCGCCAGCCAAGTCTAGAGTCAATGATCGAGCTCTACCGAGCAAAATCATCACTTGAAATCGCTAATCCTGACAACAACAGGTTGCTCGGCCAGCTTGGTGAAGTAGAGAAGAAGAAGGATGAGCTCCAGGCCGAGCTGGATGCCCTTAAGAAGTCAAGGAAGAAGGATTGCCAAGATGCCAACAACGCCGGCTTTAATGAAGCCGAGGACAACTACAAGAAGCAAGTTCGCCACTCAAGACATTTACTTCAAAGCCGGCTGGAAGTTTGCCTGCGAACACCTCGGTCAAGGTCTAGACACCGACGTGTTTGCCACTCCGCCGCCTGCCTTCCTACCAACCTATCTCGTGCCATATGCCAACGACGTCTTCAGCGCGTTGCAAGCTGAGGCTGAGGAAGGTCTCGAAGAAGGGGCCAAGTCAGATGCTGAGGGAGAGGACCTACAAGAGCAGGAGCAGCCCGGCCGAACTGAGCCCGGTGCCCAAGACCAATCTCCAACTATAGATTTGGAGGCAACAGAGGATGAGTTCTCCAACCTCTCCTTGGCTTAGTTTTTTTTTTTGGTGGCTTTTTTGTAACCCAAGCATCACCCCTTGTACTTATTTTTTGATCAATGAAATTGTTGCTAAATTTCATCAAGTGTTTGAGCGGTATTCATGCCTCGATAACTTCAAATTTGAGTAAAATACCTCTGCAAAGACAAACCATCCCTTAGTACTCCCAAATCCAACTGAATAAACTATCTCGCTTGGTAATAACAAAGTTGAGAAGGCCATCAACCCTTTCAACCGAGTAAACATCTTGGTTGAGAATAACTAGGTTGCACAAAACATCAACTCTTTAAACAACCGCACTAAACACCTTGGCTAAGAACAATTGTGAACAAAACATCAACTTTGAACCGGAATAGACATCTCGGTTGAGAGGAACTAAGTTGAGCACCACATCAACTTTTTTCAACCGGAATAAACCATCTTGGTTTAAGATTACCTAAGTTGAGCAAAACATCAACTCCTTCAACTAGAGTAAACATCTCGGTTGAGAATACCTAAGTTGAACAAAACATCAACTCCTTCAACCGGAATAAACATCTCGGTTGAGAATACCTAAGTTGAGCAAAACATCAACTCTTTCAACCAGAATAAACATCTCGGTTGAGAATACCTAAGTTGAACAAAACATCAACTCCTTCAACTGGAGTAAACATCTCGGTTGAGAATACCTAAGTTGAACAAAACATCAACTCCTTCAACCGGAATAAACATCTCGGTTGAGAATACCTAAGTTGAACAAAACATCAACTCCTTCAACCGGAGTAAACATCTCGGTTGAGAATACCTAAGTTGAACAAAACATCAACTCCTTCAACTGGAATAAACATCTCGGTTGAGAATACCTAAGTTGAACAAAACATCAACTCTTTCAACCGGAATAAATCATCTCGGTTGAAAATCTCAAAACAATAAAAATGCTAAAGCAAAGATGAGTCACTTATATATTGACCAAAAATGAATATTACATGAAGTGTAAGGCAAAAAATTCCTTTGCACAAAAAGAAAGCAAAAGCTAGAAATAATACAGCTTGAGGTTGGCTGCATTCCATGGCCGGGGTATTCCTCTACCATCCAAGTCCTCCAAGTGATATGCCCCTTTGCCCGCCAGACCGGTTATCTTGTAGGGCCCTTCCCAATTTGCCCCTAGTTTGTCTTCGCGTGGCACCAGCGTATTGCCCATGACTTTCCTCAAGACCCAATCACCTACTTTGAACGGTCTGGGGTGCACAGTTTTGTTGTATTTTCTTGAAAGTTCTTATTGATAGGCGGCCACGTGGATGAGAGCCTTCTCCCGACGCTCTTCCACTAGATCTAGTTCTAGGGCAATGGCCTCGGCATTCAGCTCGAGCTCAAAACTTTCGCTTCTCAGTGCGGGCATGCCAACTTCCAAAGGAATGACTGCCTCCATGCCATAAGCCAAACCAAATGGAGTTTCCCCGGTAGACCGTCGAGGGGTTGTTCGATATGCCCAAAGGACGCTGGGGAGCTCCTCAGCCCACTTTCCTTTTGCCTTCTCCAGCCGTTTCTTCAACCCATCAAGGATGGTCATGTTTGACGCCATTAACCATTGATCATGGGTAAGTGAGTAGAGTTGTAAAATTCAATCTTTAAATCTTCACAAAACCCTCTGAAAAGGCGATCATCAAACCGGTGCCATTATCGTGGATCAATTTTGGGGACGCCAAAACATGTGACGACATTCGCGCTGCATAAACCGCTTCACGCTCTTTCTCCTTGATTGTTGCCAAAGGCTCGCCAACCCATTTGGTGAAGTAGTCGGGTCAGAATGAAGAACTTCCGGTTGCCGGTGCGGTGGGAGCGGCCCCACTATAGCTAGCCCTCACATTGCAAAGGGCTAAGGACTAGTGAGGGGAAGAAGTTCCCTGGCGGGCTAGTGGATCTGGTGGGCAAACTTCTGGCACTTCTCACACTTGCAAACATACTTCTGTGCGTCGGCTTGCATGCACGGCCACTAATAGCCTTGCGAAATAGCTCGGTAGGCCAAAGACCTGCCCCCTATGTGACTGCCATAGATGCCTTCGTGAATTTCATACAAGAAGGCCTCCATGCTGCTCGGGTGCACACATTTTAGGTAGGGACCAGTGAAGGATTTCGTGTATAAAGCGCCGGATGGAGAGAGCCAAAACCGCTGACTTCACCCGATCATGTGCTTCCTTCTTGTACTGGAAGACTCGCTTCTCGAGAACAAGATGATAGGGCCCAACCAAGAGAGACCTAGCTCAGTGCAGAGTACTCCTATCTGCCCGGTTTCCTCGATGCTGGGTCTCGGTAGGAATTCAATCAAAAGCGGGTTGGGAGATGCGCTATCGACCATGGAAGCAAGGCTTGCCTTAACTCATCTGCCACCATTTTCTTCTTGGCCAATCCGTTGGACCCTAATCGCCTGAAATCGCTTGATGTGGTCCCTAACTAGGTCTTAGTACTTCGTCATTTTGTCATCATTTGCCTCGTAAACCCCAGAAACTTGGTTAACCACAAGTCGAGAATCATCAGAACCATAAGCTCGGATAGCTTGCAGATCCGAACGCTTTGCTGACCAAAGCGCCTCATACTCGGCCTCATTGTTGGATCGGGAAGCCAAGAGTGATAGAATGTTCAATCGTCAGCCGTCCCAAGAAAATCGAACTATACCTAGCGGCAAGACCATGACGGTTTGAGGCTCCATCAACAAAAAATTTCCACATCTCCCCCACAAAGAGCTTCCAACACTCTGAGGAGTCTTGAGAGGCTTGAAGGTTGATGGGATCACGTTGCTGTTTACCGCTTCGGGCCGAAGTTCGCACGATTGGTTCCACTTCAACCCCTTAGTGATTCGACGGACTCAGCAAGTTGATCTATAATGCCTAAGTCATTAGGCGAATCACCAGGTTGTGGTATTATGCCGGCCGCAAGCTTTGCGCTAAGTAGTTCCATGTCTTCCCCCCTTGGTGATGCGGTACCGGACAGAGTAGGTTGGTCGGTGATATCCAACTTCGTCATCACATTACCGGGAGGTGTAAACGTAATAACTGAAGGTGCGTCAGTGGGGCGCGCAAATTCCGCGTCGCCAACTACACCAAGTTGTTGTACCTCAGTCAGGCTTGCATTCACCTCCTCATCTGCCGCGGCAATATTGACCGGGCACACCGGATGAGTTGTAGGTGAGAATTCAACAACGAAATTGGCCAAGGTCTGGGCTTTTATAGCAGTGTGCGGTTGGAACTTTACATCAAATTGTCCCAATTCGACCGCCCACTTGAGAATTCGGCCAGAGAAGTTTGCCCGTTCGAACAAAGCCTTAAGGGAGAACTCGGTCAGAACGATGATGGTATGGGCGTAGAAATAGTGCGCCAACTTCCTTGAAGCCATCATCAATGCCAACGCAAGCTTTTTCAATGGCAAGTATCTCGACTTGGCCGGTAGCAAGGTTTTACTAACGTAAAAGATTGGAAGATGCTTGATTTCTTCAGCTCGGACAAGCACCGCACTGACTGCATGCTGTGAAATGGCCAGGTAAAGGTAGAGATCCTCGCCGGGCTTTGGCGTCACCAATAGTGGCGCCAAGATGTAATTTGAGCTCCGCCAAAGCTCGGTCACACTCTTCATCCCATGAGAACTTCGATTTTAATGCCTGAAAAAAAAAGCGGCAGCGATCTGATGACCGATTTATAAATCGATTAAGTGCAGCGGCCATTCTGGCCAGATGCTGCACGTCCTTAGCCGAGCTAGGCTGTTTCAAGTCTTGCATGGCTCTGATTTGTGTGGGGTCAGCTTCGATACCTCGGTTCGTGACTAGGAATCCCAAAAATTTCCCGGATCCCACGCCAAAGGCACACTTAGACGCATTCAGGCGCAACTTGTGTTTTTTGAGAATGGAGAACATCTCAGCTAAGTCGGACAGGTGATCTGCTTGATGCCGGCTTTTAACAACCATATCATCAATGTAAGCCTCTATTGTCCGGCCCAGCAGAGGAGCAAACATCTTGGTCACCATCCTTCAAAAGTTGCCCCGTTCTTTAAACCAAAAGGCATAACTTGAGCGTAAGAGTCCCCGAGTCGTGAATGAGGTGATCTCGATCGGGCCCATGCATGGAAATCGATGGTAGGCATGTAGGCATCTAAGAAACTGTTCGTTATGCCCAAATTCAAGTCCACAAGCTGGTCAATTCTGGGCAAAAGGAAGCTGTCTTTTGGACAAGCTCGGTTGACTGTCTTGTAATCGACACAAACTCGCCACTTCCCATTCTTTTTGGGCACTACTACTGTGGTGGAAATTCACCGAGGGTAGTGCACTTCTTGAATTGCTCATGCCTCAAGCAAGTTCTTCACTTCCTCTGCAACTACCTCGGCGTGATGCAGCGTTGATCTCCTTGTTCGCTAAATGACTAGCTTTGTGCCGGGAAAGACATTGAGGTGATGGCAGATAAAACTTGGATCGAGGCCGGGCATGTCGTAAGGCGACCACGCGAAGACCTCGATGTTGGCCATCAAAAACTCAACCATTTCGGTCCTTTCTTGGGCAAGAAGGCCGAGCAAGAAGAACTTGTCCAATGTTCTCAGATCAATTCGCACATCCACCAATTCCTCGACAGCTTTGTCCTCTGCCCTGGTGCCCACATCGTCAAGAACTCCCTGGTCCTCCGGTCCTTCTATCATTTGAACGAAGCCTTTGGCAGCCCAGCTACCATTGACTGCCACAAAGCACTACTTCGACATGATTTGATCTCCCCAAATTTCTTCGATTGCCCCCATAGCCGAGGGGAATCTCATCACCTGATGGTAGGTTGATGCCACAGCTTGCATCGCGTGAAGCTATCCCCTTCCAAGGATCAGGTTATAAGTAGATGGTACTCAGAACACCCGTAACTCCACTTGCTTGACCACGGACCCGCTTTGACGGCAGATAATCTTTCCCAAAGGCCACTCGTTGTGAGTTGAAACCAACCAGGTGAAGTCATGGGCCAAGTCTCAGATTACTGAGCTGAGCCGCTTGAATGCATCATAGTACATGATCTCGATCGAGCTCGATCGATCAAGATCCGCTTGACATCAAATTCCTTGACGCGAGCGCCACCACTAAGGCGTCATTGTGCGGTGTCCGAATGCGCCTAGATCCCTTGAGGAGAAATCGAGCACATCTTTTCTTGGTCTTCCCCTCTTGATTGCAGTTGAACCGACAAGACTTCCTTATGTGTTCTCGCCTTCTTGATCATATCCCGAGCTCGATACCGCGCCCCTCCACTATCCGTGGATAACATTAATAACTCCTTGTGGGCGATCACGGTCATCCGGTCCTCGCGATCAACCGGAACTTGATTTGCCTTAACTCCTCCGTCGATGTAAAGGTCCAGGTGTCCGGCTGCGACTAGCTCTTCCAAGTGTTGCCTCAAAGGCAAACAATCCTCTGTCCAGTGGCCACGCTCCCGGTGAAACGTGCAACGATACCGTGGATTGAAGCCCTTCTTCGACTGCCGCCTAACTTAGCTAGAAACCGGACATACCTCGTTTGGATTTCACTAAGAATGCGATAGATTGGAATCTTGAAGACCGTGGTGATGCTGTCTTGGCCTTCAACCTTCATTTGCTTTGGCCACGCTATCGCGGGGTAGTCATCTCGATCATTCCGACGCCCCTTCCGGTTCTTGCGATTTGAGCCACGGTCCGATTCCTCAGCGCGGTCACTTGATTGGCTGGACTCTTGCTCAACTGCATGCACCTTGCCAGCTGACTTCTTGCCTGTTGCTACCGAAATCGCCTTCGTGGTAGATGCCGACGCATCATCCTCTACCCGAATGTGCTCATTAATACGTTGCATGAGCTGGCCCATGGATGTCGGCTGGTGAATGGTAAGTGAGTCCCGCAGTCTATGTCCGATCGGGAGTCCACGCTTGTATTGAGTGATTGCAAGGTTGACCGGGCAATCCAAGATCTCGTTGAAGGTCTCCCAATATTTGGAGTTGTACGCCTTCAATGTGTCGTTCGGTTCCATCTTGACACTCAGTAGGTGATCAACTTCCTTCGGTGTTTTGGTGTTGGTTTTGAAGCGCGTCACAAACGCTTCGGCCAACTGATGCCACCTCTCAATACTCCCTTCCCAAGAACCTTTCAACCCATTTCAAGCCCAGTTCGCCTAAGCTTGATGGGAATATAAGGCACATAAGTGCGTCATTCCGCCTATGTCCGGCCATAACCTGTCGGAAGTGGTTTACATGCATGTAAGGATCGGTCTTTCCATCGTAAAGTGTGAATTTAGGTGGTGAAGCTCGCGAAGCGGTGTTGTTTCTATCTCTAGGAGAAAGGGGTGGTGCTCACCTTGCCAAGTCCGAGTTCAAGGAGCGGCGGCGCTTGGCGGGTGGAGGCATTCACCTCTCGCTAGCGTGAACTCCGTGAGATAGCCGCTGAACGCCGCATTCTTCGAGCCTCTTCTTGCCGGCGAGCCCGTTCCTTTAAAACTGCCCGCAAATCTTCTGAACGGGCGGAAAAGGAGTACCTCGACGTCGTCGCCGGACGTGAGGGCTGGTAAGTGCTATCTTGCGTGCTGGACTTCTCTGCACACACATCGGAATCACCAACCTTGTAACTTCTGGTAATAGAAATGGACGAGTGTCGCCGACCGACCGCTCGAATGGCGGGTTGCGCGCCATGTGGTCTCCCACTCCAACTATACCCTTCCTTTTCACATGCCGCTTCAGCTCCTCCATCTCCGCCGCCATCTGCCGGATGACGGCGTCCTGGTCCCTGAGCTTGTGTTCCAAACGTCTCGCATGTGATTCTCTTCGTCGCTGATGACCGTCTAGGCTCCGTGAATGACCATAGCTCCTTCCGCGCTTATCCCGCGCGTCTCCCGACTGCCCTCCTGGGAATGTCTCCAAGTCCGCCATTGGAGGGATGATGGTATGACCTCCTCTCCGTCTGCCTGACTCCGGGGTAAGTCCGTCGATGGCGGACAATGGAATCTCCTTGTTATTTGCCATGAACGGCGATCAGACGAGCTTGGAAGACAAGGTTTTGTCTGTAAAGCTTCCCACAGATGGCGCCAATTGTGCGGGGAGCAAATATTCCGGCAAGCCCGTACTCCTTTCTTCCAAGCTTCGTTTTTGTCCGATCACCTGTGGCCACAACGGCGGTGAGCTACCCGGCGGTGTGTGGCCGGAAAACCTCTTCGACGATCAAGTTAGCACACACCTTGGGATAGAGAGAGAAAGAGGAGAGAGTGTTAGAGTGTAAGTATTTCTTACAAAATGTTCGTCTGTCTGCGTATGAGGGGCGCAGACATGCTTATATACCTTATGCGTCCCAAATCTACCCCCAGTGATCTCTCAACACGTGGCTCTGCTATCTCATCCGTCAGCACAAATTTCGCTGAACATCACCTAACCCAACTGCCTGCCGACTCTACTGGGAGCTCGACAGCCGAGCTTCTCCATCTCGGCTATATTCCAATAGCTAAGCTCAACGAGGACCGAGCTCGGCTGCATCCTGGCACGACCGAGCTCGGGATAGCTCATGCAGGTTTGCCGTCGGCCTTACTGCCGTGCAAACACAAGTAGCTCGGTCTAACCACGCCTTTCCTTGGTGCCGGTCTACTTGCTTGACCGACTTCAATACATGAAGTTACGTAGCTCGGTCAAACCACGCATTGCCTTAACCAAGCAAGTCCTTTTAAGATAGGACCGTTCTACCTTGGTCCACACCTTGTTCAGCCCAAATCTGTCCGACCCAATTCCAGGTCATAAATCTCCCTCTCATATATTATATTATAACATAACAAAAAAAAACTAAAAAACTAAAAAAAAAATCTTTAAAATTTATCTAAATAAATTTTAAATCAATAAAACTCACATGTCTATCACATATCCAACTCAAATCATAATTTACCTAAATAATAATAATTAAAAACAAATAGAAATCACAGATAAATTAAATTTAAAAAAAAAGATACCCACAACTCCATCTTAAATAAATTGAAAAAAAAATACCCGAATAGAAACCACACAAAAATAAAAATAAAAATAAAAAGATATATCTATTTATCTACCTATATCTATACTATATATTAAGTAAAAGGGTTTTTTAACCCCCAAGGCCTATGAGAGCTTCAATATCCCAATCAATTTTTAAAATTTTTTATTTAAAAAAAAACTCAAAGATTTATTGATTTGGTCAAAATCTCTTGATCAGCATTTTTTAACTTTTTTTAATCCACATATCTTTCCACATGTCTCCAATTATTGATTTGATTAAAATCCCATGATTAGCATTTAAAATCCTCTCATACAAATAATTATAGATACAATTCGTGTATAGTTATTGCAATACCCTTTTCAACTTTCCCCATATACTATGGTTAGTGATAAAAAAAAAAACTAAAAAAACATAATTTATATATTAAAAAAATCTAAAACAAATATAAATATCTATAATTATCCCGTGGATAGTACGGGTGATAGGTTAGTATTAAATTCTTCCAAATCTTTTTAACTTCTCCAATTTACACATTTTTTTTAACTTTTCACATACCTATTGCAAACAGTGAGTCTCCTTTTTGTTTTCTCCTGTTTGACTTCTCACTTCTACACTTTCAACTTTAGTGATCACGTATGCAAACAAGTAGCCTTCTTTTTTGTTTTCTCCTTATTGACTTTTCTTTTTGTTTACTGTTTTAATATTGTAATTAGATAGTTCATAAAAATATTTGTGATTTGTTTAGCGAATAAAAAATTATAATTTGATTTTTTAATATGATTGAAGTTAGATAAATATAAACCCTCACAAAGAGAAAACTGTGATTATAATTAGTTGAATTATTATTATTTTTAATATGATTGTAGTTAGTTTAATAGTTTTTTTTTTCATTTATTTATTTGATTATGGGGAAAATGTGAGGTGATTGTAATTTGTTCAATGGTCATTTTTTTAATATGATTATTGTAGTTAGTTCAATGTTTTTTTTTTATTTTTAATGTTAATCTTTTTATTTACTATTTTAATTTTATTTTTAATATAATTAAAATTAAATAAACATAAACACTCACAGAGAAAAAAATGTGATTATAATATGATGTGATTGTAGTTTGTTCAATGGCTTTTTTTTTTCTAATATGATTGTTGTAGTTAGTTCAATATTTTTTTTAATGTTATTTAATCTATTTATTTACTATTTTAATTTTATTTTTAATATGATTGAAGTTAGATAAATATAAACACTCACAAAGAAAAAAATGTTATTGTTGTTAGTTCAATGGTTCTTTTTTTTTTTAATGTGATTGTAGTTAGTCAATGGTTCTTTTTTTCATTTATTTATTTTTTTTATTATGGGAAAAATGTAATGTGATTGTAGTTTATTCAATGGTTCTTTTTTTTTTAAATGTGATTTAATCTTTTATTTACTATTTTAATGATTTTTCTTTACAATTATTTATGAAAAAAATATGATTGTAGTTAGATAGCATAAAAATATTTGTGATTTGATTTGATTTTTTTCTGATTTAATTTTTAAAGTACCAATTATTGATAATGATTAGATTGTATTTTGAAAAAAAAATTGTAATTGATTTTTTTAACTCACTGTGTTTTTTGAAAAAAGAAATTATTGTGTTTTTTTAACTATCAATTCACTTAATTTGTGATTTGATTTTTAACTCACTGTGTTTTTTGAAAAACAAAATGGATTGTACTCATTAGGGTCACATAATGTATCAATTATTGATGATAATTAGATTGTATTTTGACCCCAAAAAAATTGTATTTGATCTTTTTAACTCACTGTGTTTTTTGAAAATAAATTATTGTATTTTTTTAATTATTGATGATGATTAGATAACATTAAAAAAATTGTGATTTGTATAATTGAAGTTATCTCCTTTTGTTTATAATTTTATTTTTTAATATGATTGAAGTTAGATAAATATAAACACTCACAAAAAGAAAAATGTAATTGTAGTTTGTTCAATGGTTCTAAATAATCTTTTTTACTTACTAATTTAATGTTTATTTTTTTCAATAATTTTTTTTACTATGAGAAAAATGTCATTGTAGTTAGATAGCATTAAAAAAATTGTAATTTGTATGATTGAAATTATCTCCTTTTATTTATAATTTGATTTTTTAATATGTTTGAAGTTAACTCACAAAAAGAAAAATGTGATTGTAGTTTATTTAATGGCTCTAAATAATCCCAATCTGAATTTTCTAAATTTTTTATTAAAAAAAAAACGCAACATTTATTGATTTGGTCAAAATCTCCTAATCAGCATTTATTAACTTTTTTCAATTCACATGTCTTTCCACATGTCTGCATTTATTGATTTAGTCAAAATCACTTGATCAGAGCCTCCATTTGGAAAGTGGGTTGGCTTTTTTGCTTTTTGATTTTTTTGGCTATATGAGCCTGGGCTCAAAAGCTTGGTTTGGGAAGGACTTTTGGCTTTTTGACTTTTTTTACTTTTTTGTGAGAGAAGAGTGTAATGATTATGGAGTTGGATGGGATGTTTTATCTGTTGTGGCTCATGAGTCTATTCTATCTTTTGTGGCTCATTGAGCCAAAAAAGCCCAATGAGCCCTTGCCAAACCAATCCTTAAAATCCCCTCATACAAATAATTATAGATACAATCTATGTATAGTTACTACAGTACCTTTTTCAACTTCTCTCATACACTATGATTAGTAATAAGATTGTTAAATTATTTTTATAAAAAATCTTAAAAAAACATAATTTATATATTAAAAAAATTTAAAATAAATATAAATATTTATAATTATCCCGTGCATAGCACGAGTGATACGCCAGTAAATATGAGTTCAAATCTGGAATTATATGAACTCAGAAAGAATCTCTATGATCAACATCATCTTCTTCCATGTCATGCCCTGAAATTTCAAGGGACACATGTATTAAATGAATATCTTTTATTTAACGGTGGTATTACATATATTAATTAATATATTAACATTAATTATAATATTATTATTGATCTTACTCATTAATCACATTATAAATATTAAAAATATTTTAAATTATATTACATTATCAATTAACATATTAATCAATACGTTAATTATTATATATGACATTATTCTTTATCTAAACCCAACATTTTAAATGATCTGACACTATCCGGAATTAATTACAATGTGAGTTATTGCTTCACAATTTAAAAATAATCAGATGGTATATGATTCCCACCTTTTGGACTCACGGTAACACAGAACCAACAAGCCGTGATACCCTTTTTAAAATTTTTCTTTTTCTTTTTTGGGTGTGGGGATTATCAACAGAAAAAAAAATTAAAAAATTAAAAAAAAATACAAATCTTAAGTTTTTAATTTTTTCAATTTAAATTTTAAATTGGTCTCCATTATCTGTCATTAAGTTCAAAACATAGGGAAAGTTGACCATTAACCCCAATTTTGAAGGAAATGTTGGTAATACCAAATCAAGATGTTATCAATCCAAGAGACAAAAAAATTATAGGAAAATTATATTGGAGCATTTTGGCAATAAGCTAAAAAAGTTAGTTTATTGACTTTTTAATTTTTTTAGCAAAAAAAACTAGCTTTTTTATTCAAAAGAACCCAATTTTTTACCAAAAAAATCACCAAAAAAATTAAAAAAATCAAAAAATCAACTTTTTACTAATTTCTCAAAACACTCAATTATATCTCACTAAAGTTTGCTTCAATTAATTTTAACATAAGTTTTAGAAAAACTCAACCGTAAGAGACTTAAAACTTGTTTTACCTTTCTTTTTAGGCATTGTACATAATAACTTGTTAACCAAAAGAATAATCAGCAATGATTTAGAGTTCTAAATCCACCACTAGTGAGGTGAAAATTAAAAAAAAAAAAAAAAAAAAAACACAACATACACTGTGGCAGTGGGTGCGTCCCACTGCCACTGGTGACTCTAATTAGAGCTCCCAAGTATTTTTGAAGAATAATATCAAAGATAAAAAATGTTTGAGAACTCTAAACTATAAGCTCTAAAGGAGCATTAGGAGGTGAGCCCTACTCATTTATGTGATGTTTTTTTTATTTATTTTTATTTATTTATAATTTTCATCTCATTAGTGTTCAATTAGAGTTCTCAAATTAGAAGAATGAATCATTGTTGATCTAAGATTTGCCTATTAGAAAGAAAAGTACTGTGATAAGGAGAATAAATTATGGTGCGTTATAGATATGATGCTTGAATACAATAATAGTGTGAAAAATTGAGGAGTTCAACTCTCCCTATTTATATGTGAGTCTTTTTTCTATTTTTTTTTTGGATAACTCAGGTGTCTAGGCTAGTTTATGCGCACCTCGATTAATTCTTGAGGGACCAATCTCACAGTCCATTAGTGGGGGGCCCATTTAAAGTCAGAGCAGAGCTCCGTATGGACTGACCCAACACAAGAGTTGATAGCACCTAAGAGATTTTGAATCCGAGACTTAGAGAGGAGCAAACTCCTAAGCCCCAAGTCTTCACTACTAGGCCAACCCTCGGGAGTTGTGAGTCTTTTTTCTATGTATTTATATGTTTGTGTTTGTGATTATATATTGCACTTTCTTAAAGTTTAGTTTAATGAAATTATGAAATATTGAATATTTATTTCTTATTGCTAAAAAAAATAAATAAATAAACATATAAAAATGAAATGTATAAACTACTTCACATTAGCTTACTTGCACTATGCTTGACACAAAAAATGATATTACTAACTCCACTAATATATAAAAATTAGACATTAAATAAGTAATTTATTACTTATTTATTTTAGTACAATATAGGTGGATGGCAAAAACAATAACACTTTAGTTTTGATTGATTATAATTTTTAATCTTAAAACTAAAATAATTTTAAAAAAATTATGCTTGGTAGAAATTTTCAATTTTAAGTCTCGTTTGAGAACATATTATTTTAGTAATTTTTTGACTTTTTACGAAAAGATATGCAGAAAAATAGAGAGAGTGATATGACAACTTATAGTGACTTTTTAACTAAAATGTATAATTGGCAAATGAGGCTTTAATCTATTATAACTGGTTATAATATTTAATAATAAGTTAAAAAAATTAAAATATATTTTTTAAAAAAATAAAACACTCTTTTTGATTATTTTTAGAGAAAATATCGCATTGGTAAAATTTTAAAATAATAATTATAAATTAGTAAAATTTTTGTGGGTGTAAAGTGCTGTTTGGGATATAAGTTTTAATTTTGTACGAAAAGATATAAAAAAAAATAAAAAAATGATATAATTCAAAAAAAATAAAAAGCTAAGAGCATTTCTAATGATTTGTCATTGGAACTACTACTTTAACAGCCGAAAAAGAAAAATGGTGCTCCAAGAAGCTCTAATAGTGCCATATGACATTACCAAATTATAACAATAACAATAATATTATAATATTTACCATTAAAATTATTCTAAAAAATATATTTTCTTTTAATGTTTGCCAAACAACCTCTAATTGCCCCTTATTTTTACCACCAATCAGTCCTTAAAAATGGTTTTGTTAGGATGCTGACCAAAAATGGATTAAAAAGAAAAGAAAAAGCTTATTCAAATCCCCCTTCCCTCTGGTCATCTGCTCCTCTTTTCAAACTGCTTCTGTTTCTCTCTCTCTCTCTCTCTCTCTCTCTCTCTCTCTCTCTTTTGAAAAAAAGACTACAAATGGTAGAGAGAGAATAGTCTCGGCCACTGCTCACCCTTTCCCTCCATTCTCAACGTCTCTGTCTCTCTGTCTCTCATATCTTCCTCAATCGCTTTTTACCTCTCCATACCACGCGCATTCAAGCACTACTCCAACTTTCCTCACCACAGAATCGATTACCACTCCACAATCTTCATTCGCCACTTGGGTTGTTCTTCCCATCCCATCCCTCCATACACACTGCACCCTTAAAGTTCTAACCTTCAAGCTCTCCTTATCTATGCTGAAACTTGGACAAAACTTCGATTTAGATCTGTAGCAAAGTTCAAGATTTCGAGAGCTTGCTGCAACAGCAATGGTGGCGGCGCAGCCTTGGATTCTGAAAATGGGTAACCAAGTAAGTTCAAATCTCAAGCACGCTCTTCTCCTCGAACAATCTTCCAAGAAAACAACCACCAAAAACCACCAAACCCACAAGCAAACAATCGGAATCCTCTTTCGAAGTCGCCAATGTCATGTCCAAAACCCTTCACCTCCACAAATCCCTGACCACTCGCGAGATCTCTAGACTTAAAAACGAGATCTTGAAATCCGAGGGCGTCAAAACCCTAGTTTCCTCTGACGAGACCTATCTCCTCGAGCTCGCCCTTTCGGAGAAGCTCGAAGACCTGAACAGGGTAGCCGGAGTCGTGTCGAGGTTGGGGAAGAAGTGTTCGGTTCCTGCGCTTCAAGGGTTCGAGCATGTGTATGGGGATATAGTGAGGGGAGCAATAGATGTGAAGGAATTAGGGTTTTTGGTGAAGGATATGGATGGGATGGTGAGGAAGATGGAGAGGTATGTGAATTCCACTGCAAATCTCTACAGTGAAATGGAGGTTTTGAATGAATTGGAGATTGCTACCAAGAAGTTTCAGCAGAACCAGCACGAGGAGAGCCGGAAGGCTTTCGAGCAGAAATTGATGTGGCAGAAGCAGGATGTGAGGCATCTCAAGGATGTTTCGCTTTGGAACCAAACCTATGATAAGGTTGTGGAGTTGTTGGCGAGGACCGCGTGTACGATTTACGCAAGGATTTGTATGGTGTTTGGTGATGCTGTTTTGAGGGGAGAGTTAATGGGTGATTCTGTTTCTGTTTCGGGTGCGCAATTTGGTTTTGAAGGCGGTTTGGCTCCTTCAAAGGATGAATGTGGGCAGAAATCTGGTCAAATTGATATGCATCACAATTTTCGGATGAGTTCTGATCAATTAAGGCCTGTTTTGCGCAAGAGTAATGCTAATAATCACTCTCACTCAGGACCAATTGAGCGAGCTGTGGTAGAGAAAAGAAGGGCAGATGTTAGTCCTCGGCTTGCATCGCATAGAGCTGAAGTGCTGGCATTCCGTCCACAAGACTTTAATTTTGCGTGTGGGACTGGCCCGGGGAGGCTTTTCATGGAATGCCTTAGTTTGAGCAGTTCAGCTTCTAAAGTGGACGATGATGATGATGGTGAAGGTGTTGGTCATGATGATCGAAGTAGTCAAACTTCGGCTTCTTGTAGTGTGGCGAGTGCAATGAAAAGAGAACTCCCAAATCATTCCGGGTGGATTACTCGGGCTCAAAGTGGAGCTCTTTTCAGTGGAGACCAATGGCAAGCTAAGTGTAGTGCAATAAATGGCTCTCGTTTTGGCCTCAAAAGTAGGTTAGCATTGTATGCTCCTCCTTCCACTATTGGAGGCTCTGCTCTTGCCTTGCATTATGCGAATGTTATAATTGTCATAGAAAAATTGCTTCGATACCCACATTTGGTTGGGGAAGAAGCTAGGGACGATCTATATCAGATGTTACCAACAAGCTTAAAAATGACTTTGAAGACCAGTCTAAAGTCTTGTGTCAAAGACTTGGCAATATATGATGCTCCTCTTGCCCATGATTGGAAAGAGAGGCTTGATGGGATACTGAAATGGCTTGCCCCATTAGCACATAACATGATCAGATGGCAAAGTGAGCTTAATTTTGAACAACAGCAGATTGTTACTCGGACAAATGTCCTTCTGTTGCAGACTACATATTTTGCTGATAGGGAAAAGACTAAGACAGCTGTCTGTGAACTTCTAGTTGGGCTGAATTATATATGTCGGTATGAGCAGCAGCAAAATGCATTGTTGGACTGTGCAAGCAGTTTCGACTTTGATGACTGCGTGGATTGGCAAATGCATTACTAAGCTTCTTTCATTGATTACGTTGGTAGAGTATACCTGAAGATTTCAGTAGTTTTCTTAGCTCCTGGTATGTGTATGAAGACAAGCAGATCATAGTTCAATATTTTGTGAATATCAGAGCTTTTGCATAGTGAGATTCCTATTGTTATCAAATGGTGTTGATTTGTGTATTTTATTGCAAGGTATGGAGAGTTGACTCCTGAAGTATATAATTCCACTTCTTTTAGTGCAAAACAAAATATCTTTCTGTTTTTTAGAATGTCATATATTGTTAGTGTAAAGTTAAATTTCTTCCAAATTCTATGTGCATAAATGTATTGTATGATGCTTGAACACCAAGAATTAGATTGTCCCTGATACAGTTGTAGGCTTCAGGTTCTTGCCTTATTTCAGCTCCCGATGATTAGAAGAACTAAAATCCTAATCCAGCAAAACAAGTGGAAAAAGCGGGGGTGAGGGGGACTGAACCTGAATAGTTCAATTTATGTATATAATTGACTGACTCACCCTGTTCATGACTGGTAGTTTTATGAACGAGTATTTCTTTAAAGTGAAAGTTGATGCCAACATATACATAGCCTTGTATCCTTGTGGATCATAAGCCTAGGTGTATGAGTATGAGTATGAGGTCAGCTGACCCCATCAAATTGAAAAAAAGAAAACTAACTTTATTTGTAATGTATTTGTTAGTTTTGAGTGGATTTTTCATGTAATCTCATTGATCTGAATGAACACTTACGTAAAAATAGAATCTTAGAGTCATCCTAGTAGACCAAAAAAAAAAAAAAAAAAATTAGGATTTAATTTTTAATTTTTTTAAAATGAGCTAAATTGAATTGGGTTGAAATTAAACATTTTTTAATGAATAATTTCATTTGGTCTGATGTAATTCAACTTGTGGGTAAATAAAACTAAATTGACCCCATTGGACAAAATTCTTAGATATGCCATTGGGTGTGCCATGAATTCCGAGTTGTAAGATATGTGAAGAATTGATGGGGAGATCATTTTATGTAGACTTTTTAGGCACTGCAGTGTATTGAGAGATTTCCAAAGTGATGCTGCTAAGAAGAAACATAATGTGAGCTTGGTATCTACATCCTGTATTTCTATTAAATGTGGAATTTTTGGTTGCCTAATAAATCCAGATTGAATGGAAATCATGGTTCATGGAGAGATCCTGTCTCCTGATTTCAATTATTCTGCTTGTTGAAGATTGCCTGCATAATGATTGTAATCTTATGAGCAGGATTAATATAGGACTTACCAGATATGTTATTGTAATTTTTTAATGGACTTTCTCGTGATAATGATAGCTAAAGATGTTGGTAGGTTTCTCAATTCCTAATACTTCTACAGAGACAAATGATAGTTCAACATACTGTGAAAACCAGAATTTGCATGTGGATTGATTTCTTTACTTTTTTTCAAGGTATGTGAAATTTGGACTTCTG
The DNA here is from genome assembly GCA_025200525.1 of Camellia lanceoleosa. Classification (NCBI taxonomy): domain Eukaryota; kingdom Viridiplantae; phylum Streptophyta; class Magnoliopsida; order Ericales; family Theaceae; genus Camellia; species Camellia lanceoleosa. The sequence continues at coordinate 165,422,253 of CM045766.1, read as the reverse complement.
AAGTACATTTTCCATCTCTTGTGAAAATTAGGAATCTTTCCATTCTGTATAATTTGCATATATATAATGTGTATACAATATCTGTTTTCATTATCAAGTTATCTGTGCATTATTGTATTAGCCGATAAACAAAGCCTTCTATTTAGGTCATTGGTAGTATAAAATGTGGAAGTTGTTATTTGAAGTTTGCAATTTACTCAAGAACTCACTGGCATTACTGGTAGTTTTGTGATCGATGTCTTTAACTTTGATTTAAATTTTAGAATTTGCTCATGCACTCACAGGTCATGACTGGTAGTTTTATGACTGAATTATTTCTCCAAGCTGGATGTTGATGCCAACTTATATGTATTCCTTGTGGATTATACGATCCATGGGAAGGGTTTATTCATTGGTTAACATAGGTACTTTTCTGGATTGAGGGAATTCCCAGGGTGGTGCTGAAGACCTCCTTTTGTTAGATCAGCACTCTTTTCCTTCTTCCAAACAGCCTGCATTGACTTCTCTCAGGTAATAATTCTAAGACCTAGTGTGTGTTGGCAAAGGCTTTTTTTTGGCTTTTTGAGCTAAAATCCACAAAATGACAAAACAAGTTAAAATAGCCAATAAGACAAGATGTCACATCAAACTCATAATCATTTTACTTTTTCTCTCACACACATCACATCTAACTACAAAAAAATCCAATTATCTTTCCAAACACAAAGAGTGTGTTTGGTTTGGTTTTGGGAGATAAATTTTCAAAAAAAATTTTGGGGAGAGAGTTTAGAAATTTTTTTGGTTTGTTTGGTTGTATATTTTGAAAATTGTTTTGGAGTATGGGAGTTTGGGATGATTTGATATTTTGTTGTAGTTGAGTAGAAGTGTGTGAGAGAAAAAGTGATTGAGAAAGAGAGAGAGGAGGCAAGAGAGGAGAGAGGAGAGAGGAGAGAGGAGAGAGAAAAGTTATTGATTGGTGTGTAGGAGAGAGAAAGTGATTTTAGAATTTTTTTTTCCAAAATCACTAATCCAAACAAAATTTTGAAAATTTTTTTCCAAAATTACTCTCAAAAGCAAACCAAACAAGGCCAAAAATTTTAGCATACCAAAATAGCCAAAACTAAAATAGCCTACTAAAATAGTAACTTTCCAAACACCCACAAGTATACATGAATGTGAACCGTAAATTCCCTTTTGGTCTTATTGGAACTATTGGTTGGTCTTCCAAATTTATGTCTGTTTCAATTTAAAATCCCTGTACAGTTAAAGTTTTACTTAGCATCTATCTTGACTATCTGTCCCATTTATATGGCCTTCATCCAATACTGGTACTATTGCAAGTTGCAAGGGAATCAAAAAATGTACTAAAATCAAGCAACATGCACAATATTGCGACCCATGAGGGCTAGCTCAAATGGTATGTCCTTAGGTAAACAACAAGGAGGTCTTAGCTTTGAGTCTCTACTTTCCCTGATATGTGAGACTAGCGGGTGGCTGCATATATCTGGGGTTTTACTCCGTGGCTCACCAAAGGTGGGGTCAGGGGTTCCTTGTTATATATAAAAAAGACTGTACTACATTGCAAACTCAACTTTTAAATTGTTGCTAACATTGAAAATTTTGAGTATTCATTTAACTTCTACCTCATTCTTCTGATTTATATTCTATGTCGCCGTACAAGTTAGATAACTGAGTTAATTGAATTATAAATTATTGCTTACCAAAAGATGTGTTGTTACTTTTGGCTGTTAGAGGTTACAATAATACATTTCTGCTTGTGGTTTCAGGTGGACTGCATTTGTAGAAACCTTATGTGCTAGGAAAGAAAATTGCTAATGAGCTCATACAAAAGAAGTATAGTGAGCCATGAAAATGAAACCTTTTTTTTTTTCGTGAGTTTCTTCCCAGCTTCCATTATGTTGATGAAATTTAGCATCAACTCAGAGAATTATGCTATAGGTAACTACATTTCAAACTCAGTATTACTATCAAATTCATAAAGTTTAGGGGAATTCTCAAAATTTCAGGGGTGGTTGGAATTTTTTGTTGATCATGCTCATAAAATAATTGTTGATGAATCTTTTCACAGTTTCCTCAAATGTGAAAAATATTTTTGACTAGATTCAACAGTTGATATAATTCGGTCACTTGTGAGGTTAGATAGTGTATCATTATCAAGCATTTATATACTTTATCAGCAATTAAATTGTTTATACCAAATCAGATTCCTTCCAAATAGCTAGTTAGATTTCTTGGCTTCATAATTGGTCCTCTAGGAAAGTAGACTCTCCCTTGGAAGCTTAACAGCAAAACAATAGTCAAACTGTTGTATTTGTTCTTGCTATTCCAAAGGTGTATAAATCTTTTGTCCTGTGATCATGAAGCTGGTGCTATATTGTGGCATAAATACTTGTTTTGAGTTTGATAATAAAGAGAAATTGATTAAATAATGTAGGCAATCATGAATTGAGTAGAGGCATAGATGTCAAAACCTCTGTTTCTGACTAAATTACTGGCAGGCACTTGTGAAATTCCAAGGCTTTCATTATGGAAATGTAGTCTGTGAATTATCATACTATATTGTTGATCAGATATTTACATTGGAAACCAATTAGGGCTTGTCTAATCTTTAGTATTTGTTCTTTTAGTCCCTACTATGGTTGTCCAGTTAAGATTTTATTGACTTGGTTATGCTATTCATACTTCTCTTTATTGACCACTCCAATGACTTTGTGCAGGACAATTGACAATGCCTGTGTATTGACATGTGTAAAGAGAGTGGAATCAGCTGATTGTATAACCCGACTACTGAGACTAGGTATGATTCATGATTCTTTAATCTTTGTATATACATAATCTGTCAATGTATAAGTAGAACTGAGGGTATTTACGTGTGAATCTTAATAAGTGGACTTGTTATCAAATAGGTCCTATGATAATTAATGACGTTTTTCATTAAACACTATTAAAAAAATGTCACTAATTATAAGCTTTAGCAATAGTTTAAAAAAATCGTTTTAACTTTCTGCAATAGTTAAATCGTGATAAAAAAAATCACTAGTTGTCACAATTATTTTTAGCGACGATTTTATTAGGATTAATTTTCAATAAGACTTAATGAGAATTAAATCCAACTATTAGGACTTATTGGTAGTTTATCTTAAGACTAATTACACCGATGTCTCTAAAGTATACACTTTGTTACACTTTAATCTCCAATTTTTTATGCTTGTCAACTTGATCTACAAATTACAAAATGCAAGTTTAAATGGTTTCCAATATTCACGCCGTCTAAATTGATTAATTGGAGCTGAGTATTTTCAGAACAATACATATCAAATACAATAAAATTAAAAGATTGGCGACTTGGCAATAAAGTGTATACTGTTGGGACGTTTGTATCTTTGGTCATTGTAATTTTGTTGAGATTTCATGTCAAATTTCAAATATTCTTATTTCTGTTAATCAATTTGGATGGCGGGAGCACTATAGACAAACTTCAGGATAGCTCATTATGTGTGTAAATTATTGTATAATTGTTTTATAATAAGTAAAATGCCTTGTTAAGAGAAACTTTCCTAACAAGCCCAATAAGGTAGTATTAGTTATTTCCCGCAAGGAGGATAAGAAATTCAGAAGTTATCATAAACTAAAAAAATGGCCAAACAAACAATGGAGTAGGACAACTATGACCTACATATTTTTCTCTCCTAATTTCCTTCTATTGCAGGAATTATTTAGTAGGTATCGAATATTACATGTTGGTGTGCCCGTCTAATAATATTTTATAACTTATCTACTATTTTCTTATTTTTAGGGTTATGTATTCATATAATTTATGTTATTCGTCAAAGCATATTACCAATACAAAATTTTTGGAAGACAATAACTGATTCTTCTAATGTCTCGGCCTCTAAGCAAGTACTAATTCATCCTTCTAATGTGTCTTCTAAAATAAGTGCACAAATATTTTTCTGTATTTTTATGTTATCAGATTTTTTTTTAAAATTAAAAAGTTATAAATACATATAATGGGTATAAAAAGAATTTAAAGCGAATATTCACAACCTCATTTTAATTCGGTTATCAAACATGATCATAGAGCACACCTATCGTGATTGTTTGCCAATTATTTTTCTAGTAATTATTTTGTTGGTTTTTTTTCCTCTCTTGTTTTGGGGTAAACTTTTTTTTAAAAAAAATTCCAAAAAAAACTTTTCATTTGTATGTCTTACTAGACTAAAAGGTCCTAAATAAATAGATAAATAAATAAATTTGAAAAAAGTCTACTAAATGGAAAAAAAAGGAATTTTATTTTATTTATTAATTTTTTATTAAAAAATTTACTTTTTAAATTCTTTTAAACTAGAAGGATTTGAAAGAAAAAGAAAGTATACAAATTTTTTTAAGAAAAACTGAACTTAAAAATGTTAGGAAAAGATAATTTTTTTAAATTTTATTAATTAAATACACATAAGTGTGTCATGCAAATGATAAATAAAATTAATAAAAAATGGGTTGAATTTTTCTTTAAGTTTAAATATGAACTTGAGAGAATTTGATGGGTTTGTGAGATCCAATACAGTATTTGAAGCATGTGTTTTATAAGACCATTAATATATATCATTCATAAAAAATAAAAATAAAAATCAATTAGATATTTATAACATTTTTATTTTATCACATTTGTTTATAAAAGATATAGACAACGTGTATATTATTAAAAATACATAATATTTTTTTTTTGGTTTTGGAGGACAAACGTTATAGGATGAAGATGCTATGACTTTTTCTATAAATGGTATACACACAAAACATCTTATAAAATGAAACGAAATATGTATGTAGTGTCTCATGGATCATTAAAATTCCCTCAAAGGTGTAAATGATAAAGGATTGTGGTGAGGTTTTTCAACCCTCTCAATCTTGTACTGCGTCAGCTCTCCGTTTGATTTGTGAGGCCACGAGACGGCGATGTTCTTCCTACCTTCCCGAGTGTACGCGACCCGGCAAAGAAAACCCTAATTCCCTACAAACCTCCTCCAGTTTGATTTCCATGCATTGCAAGACGAGAGGTCAACTAAAGTCAATTACGGGGTTGACAAAAGAAACAGAAGTGAAGGCTTATATGGAAAGATGTGACTTTCGTGAATTTATTTATTTTTTCATTTTAAATCAAAATACCTGTTATTGTAGATCTCAATTTCAATTTTGCACGGCTCTCGTCTCTGAAGAAGCTTTTAATTCCAAGTTCCAACCCACAGTTTTTTTTTTTTTTCGCCCTTCTTTTCTACTTACCAAGAGATTCTAAATTGGTTTCTCTGTATGAGTAGTGTGTCGGTTTTCATACAAATGGCTTTCAATGCAGCAGTCCTTACTGTCCTCAAAACCGTTGTTTGGTTGTCACTTATGAGCAACTTTCTCATAGTATTATCCAATGAAATTGAGATTGAAGAGAGTAATATTTACAGCTTGAAATCAATAAAGGATTCCTTGGCAGACCCTTTCAATTACTTAGGCTCTTCATGGAATTTCAGCGACACGAGTAGGGCCTTCATCTGTAAATGGAAGGGAATAGATTGCTGGAAGAATGATGAGAACAAGGTGTTAAACATCCGACTCTCAGGCTTGGGACTCAAGGGTCAATTTCCTCGAGGGTTCTCAAGCTGCTCCACCTTGACCGGTTTTGATCCTTCAGGGAACAATCTTTTCGGAATCATCCCTTATGATATTGGGCGAATCCTCCCATTTGTTACATATCTCGATCTTTCGGCCAACAGTTTCAGTGGTGAAATTCCACCCGGTATTGCAAATCTTACTTATCTCAATATCCTAAAACTTGATGACAATCGGCTCACTGGACAAATCCCACATGAGCTTGGCTTGCTGCTTCGCATAAAGTCTTTTAGTGTTGCTAACAATCTGTTGTCGGGGCCGGGCCGGTGCTGGATTTTGGTAGCACCTCTGTTACTACAGCTGAGAGCTATGCAAATAATAAAGGACTTTGTGGGGGTCCTTTGAAGTGCTGCAAGGCTCCTGATGCTTATGATCATGTTTTCTTATTAAATGGCTTCGCGGTTGGTTGTTCGGTTTCTACTGTTGTAGTTTTTGCTCTGATTATGTTTTATTTGCCCTTTGATCCACTATTAAAGAAGATTATGAGTAGCAAGAAGAAAAGAAACCAAAAGGTGGTTCAACGAAGACAATGGCGCCCAACTGCGATGAATAGAGTTGAGGATACTAAGGTTGAACGTCTCTCTCTCTCTCTCTCTTCATACATTTTGCATTGTTTCCGCCCTCCATGTTCAGTTGTTCCTTGTTTGTTGTCAGTTATTCCTCTAATTAGAATTTTTGCCCTTTCTCAACTTCAAGTGGTGTAAGAAAAGCAAATGCAATTACAACATACCAAAGCCGCTGTATCTTATGTTCTTAATTATAATCTGAATAGGTATAATATATAACCTCCTATTATGGTAACAAAGAGTGTTTGTCTATAACATATTGTTTATAAACAAGGTGATGGCATCTTCTTCTAGACTGAAGTTCAAACACTTGGATTAATATATTTTTATTGTTTGCAGATCCAAATTAGAGTCTGTGTTCTTTCTTTCTGCACTCATTTTCAGACTATTCAGCCAATTACTTTTTGTTTTCCCTTGTAGTTGATACTATAATTTGGTTTACAGATTTCTAAATTGGAGAAGTTGGTTACTAGAATAAGCTTCACAGAACTCGTGAATGCTACTGGCAATTTTAGAGAAGACAACATCCTCGGGTTGGGAAGGACAGGGACAATGTACAAGGCAGTTTTCCCAAATGGTTCGTTCCTTGCCATCAAGAGGTTCTTCGACTCACAATTCTCCGAAGGACACTTTATGTCCGAGGTAATGACTCTAGGTAGATTGAGACACATTAATTTAGTACCTCTGTTTGGTTTCTGTTATGAAAAAAAGGAAAAACTGTTGGTTTACAAATATATGCCAAATGGTAACCTCCATGATTGGCTACACCCTCCGGAATGCGAGCTCAAGACCATGAAATGGCCTGTGAGGGTTAAAATTGCTGTTGGGTTAGCAAGAGGATTGGCATGGCTTCACCACAACGACAGAAAATTCCGGGTATTCAATCAGAACATAAGCTCAAAATGTGTACTCCTAGATAAGAATTTTGAGCCCAAGATCTCTAATTTTGGGGAGGCAAAGTTCATGAACTCGAATGATGCTGCTTTGGGTGGGAGTCCTTTCACGAATGAGGAATTGTTGGAGTTGGGTTTTGATAAGAAGGATGTATATAGCTTTGGAATTGTGCTTCTTGAGCTGCTTACAAGGAAGGAATATCGTATGGCAACTATTGTTGAAGCTTCTGCAAATTCTGATAGCAATTTGGTTGAATGGATCATCAATCTTGTAAGTACCTCTTTTAGTCTGCAAGATGTAGTTGATGACTCTCTGATCGGGTTGGGATTCGATGTTGAGATCATTGAGTTCATCAATATTGCATGCAAATGCGTTCAATCGTTGCCAGAGCAGAGGCCGACAATGCTGGAAGTGTACCAAACAATGAGGGCCATTGGGGAGAAACATGGCATTGTGGACGATTATGAGATGTGGACAGAAACAGAAATTACTACTGCCAGTGCTAGTGAGGGAAATGTTGAAATAATAGGGTAGACGAAATAGGCTGAACAAGCCAAATTCGATGGGAAACCTTGTTTTGATTTACTTAATTTTTAATGCAATATTATCACTATTATTAGGAGCACAACTTATAATAAGTTGCTGAAGTTCTGTATAATAAATTTGATTACGTGTGAAGGAATCATTGGCTGGCAGTAAAACTCATATCAGCACTTTAGTTTTGAATTTTTTTTTCCTTTTGTTAATTTGGTTCCCAAATTACACAATATGAATTTAAATGGTCCTAATAACACTGCTATCAAAGGCCGCATTTAGAAATTGACCTTTAGTGGTTTTTATTTATTATTATTCTTTATTAGGTAAAAATTAATGTGTGACTTTTGTAGTTGTATAAAAAATTGTGAATTACTAAGATGTTGAACTGTTTTTTAGTATTGTCTAGACTTTTTGATTCTTTTTTATGTGTTTATGTTTTTTTTAAAATTATTTTAGCTAAAAAATTAAATTGCCAAATGGGCCCTAAATTAATTAGGGGAGCTGAGGTATTTTCAAAACTTCACGAAAAAATAAATAAATAACTGAATTAATTTAAAATATTAGAGATCGTAATGTAACAAAGGGCATATTTTGAAAATCAAAATACAACAAAGTATGTATTTAGAAAATCAATGTGTATTTGATCATTTCAATTTTGTTGAGATCACTATTCTACATCATTTAAAAATTGACACATGTTTGATTATCTCCTACAATTCAAAAAATAAAATAAAATAATAAATAATAATAACAATATAGTGAATTCACTAATTAGCTAATAAAAGCGAATTTGGCGAGTCGAAGACCAAGCCCATTGTTTGGGCTCGGCATCATTCTCCAGCTCGACCCAAGTTGTAAGCATGTCGACCGAGAGACCCAGAGCTTATTCCTGGTCCTGGACCCCCCCATAAATTCTCCCGCTTGACCGGCTCAAGTCTTCTTGGTCTAAGTAAATTTTAGACTCAGATTTCCATTGAAAGCTGAAAGCTGAAAGATCTACTATTGTCAATGGGTCTTGAGTCTTGACAAAAAGAAAAAAAAGTGATGATATACAATACATAAGTTTCGTACACAAAGATAGTACTCTCTCCTCTTTCTCTTTTATTTATTTATTTATTTTTAAATCAAAATACCCATTGTTGTAAACTGCAATTTCACAAGCGTGTTAGTCGCATTTGATGAATTTTTTATTAGTTTCAAACAATTTTGCACTGCACGGCAAACAACACGTTTTCTGTATATGTGTTCCAAACAAGGGTGGTTGTTATAAGTCTGTGTCTCTAAAGCTTTTATTGAATATAGAAATCAAAATATTATGTTTGAATATGAAAAAGTAGAATAGAAATTATTTTAATTATAAGAATCTTACCTTTTGTATATTATTTCTTTATAGGAATCTTACCTTGTGTATATTGTTTCCTAAAGTGTATCATGAATATATTATATATACATGGCCTCTACCTCATTGATTGGTAAGTCAAATAATTCTTTTCATTTTTTTTGATATCAAAGTCTTCCTAATTGTCTCTCTCTCAACCACTCACCACCACTGACTGACTTTTATATTTTTTGGGCTACCGAGTTTATTCGGTAGCATCTATTTAGATAAGTGGTTGAGTTTTTTTTCAGTTTCTTATTTTTTCTTGGACTGAGTTGCTATCTTTGTGTGTTTTTTAGCCCATTTTTTTCCACCATGACTGATTCATCCTTTGCAGATATACCTACCATGCATTTTCTAGTTAGTTCTGATTTTTTCTTTCTCATCACACTCCTGTTCGTCGTATTACGAGTGTGGTGTTGAATGCAAAAATTTTTGGTGCCTAAAGCTGCTCCCTTAAACTCTATTTAGGGGGCAAGGGAAAAACTCATTGGCTTTTATCTTCTACTACCCACAGTAGTGGAGCAAGAAAATTAAATTAGAGGGGACACTTATTAATTATAATATTAAAATTTTTTACAAAAATATTTCACATAAATTTTTACGATTGACTTTGAGAAAGATCAAAAAAATAATGTTATTTATAATTAATGTATAATGGACAATACAAAAAAAAAGGTTATGAATATAAGTCTTAAAATAAATTATATAATGATAAAATAATTTTTTTTATACAAAATTTAAGTAAAAATCCAACATAATGATAATATCACGTCATCATTGACATGTGATATGACCAACCAATAATAAAAAATCGCATGAATGGTGAACCTCACATGTCAAATGTAATTAACAATCCAATAAATTATATATCTTCATAGTAAGATTAATTATACTTGTATGCCAATAATAATAGACATCACCATTACATTATTATTATTTTTTTTTTTTTTTTTTTTTTTTTTTTTTTATAAATTTTTCATAGATAATAATATAACTTATCGTAATTTTTTAATTTTCAATCAAAATAACTATTATTGTTCTCATAATTTTAAAAATGTCATTGACATTTCACTCTAAATAATATTTTTCTAATTAAAAAAAATATTTTCTTTATATTTGGTATAAAAAAAAAACAAAAAACAAAAAAAGAAACCCAAAACCCAGGAGGAGGCATGTGACCCCCCTGGCTCCTCTCTATCTTCGCCCTTGGCTACCCAGCCTGCTGCAACAGATCCTACATGTACATAGTGGGATATTGATAACTGTACTATTTTGGGATGGATGTTCAACTCCATGGAAGATTGTATTTATCACATGTTTCTCTATTGCGACATAGTTTCCGGTCTATGGCATACCTTGTCACAGATGTATGCTCATGCTCATAACGGTGCTCGTAGCTTTGAGCTCCATCAGGATAGTGCTCGTGCTTTCTAGTATGCCTTGGGTCTTTCTGTGTTAGAATTCTTTGGATACCTTCAGGTCCGTTGGAAAGAATTGGTTCAATATGAGCCATTGACTAAGTTACCAGCAGATGTTGCCTCTTTTGTGTCCAAATGCCTTGTTGCTAGCATATTTACCAGTTTCTGATGGGTTTAAACTCTGAGTTTGAATCCTTTCGAACTCAGATTTTAAACACATCACCTATGCTCTCTCTCTCTATGAGGCCTTTGCCACCATTGATAGTGATAAGCGTCATAGGCATCTGGTTTAGCTGTATCTTTCTCCTTTGTCTCCAGTTTTATCTAATCAAATGGCTCTTGCTGCAAAGTCTAGTTCTCGGGGTTCTACTGGTCCAGTTACTTGTCATCATTATGGTGTTTCTGGTCATGTTAAGGCTCGTTACTTCAAACTTTATCCTGAGCTGAGGCAACGTTCCTCTCGCCTTTGTGGTGTTGGCACCCCTTGCACTGCGGCTCTAGTGGATTCTACTACTCCTACTCCTGGGTCTTCTTATCTCCCTATTTTATAGGAGTTACAGACCTAGATTGGTCAGTTTCAAGCTCAGCTTGGATCTCTTACAGCCAGTTCTCCTAGACTATCATCTATCATTGATACCACACTTACAACATGTACTTCTACTACTTTCCATGTTCGGTCTGCTAGTCCCTCATGGGTTTTGGATTTTGGGGCTAATGATCATATGATGGGTGAGTTGTTTTTCTTTTTTCGCTAATCTGTTGATGGTTCGTTATCCTTTATTTGTCATAAGGGTGTAGTGTCTTTATCTCCTACCATTACTTTATCATGTGTTTTACATGTTCCAAATTTTGCATATAATCTCTTATTTGTTAGTCGTCTTGCCAAACAATTGAATTGTGCTGTCATATTCTTACCATCATTTTTCCTTTTACAGGACCTGAGTTCGAAGAGGATTTTTGGCAAGGGCTATGAGCATGATGGGTTGTACTACTTTGGAGATCCATCGGACGAGCCTTCATCTTCTTCCTTAGCTAGTTTTCAGGCCTTTGTTTTGCCTGCTTCCATGTCTTGTGTTTTTAATATTCAAACTTTAGAATTATGGCACGCTCATAGGAGTCATGTAAATTTTTAGTATTTATGTCAACTTTTTTTTTTTCATTTAATAAAGCTTGCAAAGATTCTAAGTTTCATTGTGTGATTTGAGTTGTCTAAGCATACCCGTACTAGCTACATCCCTTATATGACTTATGCTCCGAGTGTTTTTGATATTATACATTCTAATGTTTGGGGCCCTTCCCCTGCCACTGCTTTTTTTGGTCATAGATATTATGTGACTTTTATTGATGATCACACTAGATGTACTTGGGTTTATCTAATTCATCGTAAGTCTGACATCTTTTCCATTTTTGTCCAATTTTTACAAATGGTTAAAACTTAGTTTCATGCAGTTGTTAGGACTATCCGTTCTAATAATGGCGGAGAATATATTTCTAATGCATTTCGTTCCTATCTTAATCAAACTAGTATTCTTCAACAACTTACTTGTCCTCAGACCCCTAAGCAATATGGTGTTGCTGAACATAAAAACCGTCATATTATGTCTGTTATTTGGTGTCTTCTTCGAGGTATGGGTGTTCCCAAGTCTTATTGGCATATGGCTGTCCTTACCGTTGTTTACCTCATTAATAGGAACCCTAGTCGTGTGTTGCATGGACTCACTCCATTTCATACCCTTATGCCCACCACCACTCTGTTTCCACTCTTACCTCGTGTCTTTGGGTGTACTTGTTTTGTTGAAAATCAGAGTCCCACTAGCACAAAGTTAGATGACAAATCTATTTGTTGTATCTTCTTAGGGTATTCTTCTATGTCCAAAGGCTGTAGATGTAATGACCTTGTGTCTCATCATTTTCACCACACTTTGGATATTACGTTTTGTGAGGATCTTCCTTTCTTTGGTACTAACCATTCTTTGCATGTTCGCCCAGTGACCATTTTAGACGAGGTTGAGAATGAGGCTATCCCCCCTCATCCTTTTCAACCTTCGCCTCCTCCTCCATTGCAAGTAAACTCTCGTCACCCATGCACTCAGGCCCCTCTGCGGCCTTTCCGATCTCTGGGTCAGGTAACTCTTCTCCTTTAGCTTCTTCTTTAACTCCTCGTCATAACCGACATCGGGATCGATATCCTCCAAATCATTTGAGTTATTTGAGTAATATTTATTATCCTATTTCCTAGTATTTTTTCTATGACAAGATTTCCCATTCTTATCGTTCTTTTCAGATGTTACGAACAAGCTTAAAAATGACTTTGAAGACTAGTCTAAAGTCTTATGTCAAAGACTTGGCAATATATGATGCTCCTCTTGCCCATGATTGGAAAGAGAGGCTTGATGGTATACTGAAATGGTTTGCCCCATTAGCACCATTAGCACATAACATGACCAAATGGCAAAGTGAGCTTAATTTTGAACAACAGTAGATTGTTACTCAGACAAATGTCCTTATGTTGCAAACTATATATTTTGCTGATAGGGAAAAGACTAAGACAGCTGTCTGTGAACTTCTAGTTGGGCTAAATTATATATGTCAGTATGAGCAGCAGCAAAATGCATTGTTGGACTGTACAAGCAGTTTCGACTTTGATGACTGCGTGGATTGGCAAATGCATTACCAAGTTTCTTATCTTCATTAATTACATTGGTAGAGTATACCTGAAGATTTTAGTATAGTTTTCTTAGCTGCTGGTACTTGTATGAAGACAAGCAGATGATAGTTCAATATTTTGTGAATATCAGAGCTTTTGCATAGTGAGATTCCTATTGTTGTCAAATGGTGTTGATTTGTATATTTTATTGCAAGGTATGGAGAGTTGACTCCTAAAGTATATAATTCCACTTCTTTTAGTGCGAAACAAAATATCTTTATGTTTTTTAGAATGTCATATATTGTTAGTGTAAAGTTAAATTTCTTTCAAATTCTATGTGCATAAATGTATTGTATGATGCTTGAACACCAAGAATTTGTTGGAAATTTGGTTTTTATAGGCTTATTTTGGGCCAAAAATAGAATGGGTTTCACACGTCTTTTGGGGCGGGTCCAAAGAGGTGACGTGTTCCTTGCTGCATGGCAAATCACACGGTGAAGACGGTTCGTCAAAACCATTTATGAGTGAATGGGAACTTGACGTTGTGTTCGGGTTCATGGAATAGATAATTAAAGAATCAAATGTAGGTTTCCTTGTATGGCTTGTCCCACATTGAAACTTTAAGTGAGCTTTTGTGAGTATATAAGCTCTAGGTGTCAACACTTGGGTTGGGCCCCAGGGGGTACTCCAAGTTTGTAGAAGGGATGAGTTATGGACAAATTGAACCTTGGCTCAAACCACCACACACGTGCACAGTTGCCGTTGTCTGTCCGGCCAAGCCAGGCGTGGGTTGTGGATCGGGTCGGTTCTAACATCAATTTTTTGTTTGAATTTTTTTCAAATTCTTGCAAGAAATTATTTGAATTTCAAAATGAAATTAATTCAAATTTGAATTCAATTTTTTTGTCCAAAAATTGTGCCTCTTCAAAGTCCAAATTCCACAACAGATTAAACTGTCCAAACAGTTTTCTCAAACTATTTTGCACCGGACAAATTCTGTTTTTCCCAAACAGATTTAAATCTGCCCAGGCAGATTTGAACAAATTCAAATTGGGTTTCAACATATCTGAGTTTGAATTGTACCTGTTCATTTGAAACCACATATGTAATGTACTTGTTTAGATCTATCCAACAGTCACATGTGTGCCTATAAATTCAGAATTGCTCCAACAGAATTCTACATTCCAAAAATTCATTTTTGTTGCATTCCTTTTGCTCTTTGCATTATTTATTCTTCATATTATTTTTAGGAGAAATATTTGAGAGTATAAGAACATAGGTTTTGTTCACTGTATAAATTATTTGGAGTACTACTACAATTTGTGAAGATCATTGTATCCTGGGAGATAGACACATTTTATCCGTAAGCACTAAAGCGAAGCGCATCTGTCTTAAGGACAGAGTGTCACACACTCGACTTGATCTTTTTATACTTTTATATTTTGGTAAAATAAATTCTGTAAGTAATTTATTTTTTATTTGATTTGTTTCAAGTTATTTAATTTACACATAAGATTGTTCCAACAATCTTAAGACAGATTCGAATTATGCTGTTTATATAGAATTTTTCGTTTGTTTCTTGTTCTCTTTATTCTTCTTACATAAATTATTTTCTGTGGTTTTACAAAATAATATTATAGTTGGAAAAACAAATAGTAGTAATATACTATTTGTCAAATAGTAGTAATATACTGTTTATTTTCTATGACAACTAGTACTAATATACTGGTGTCATTAAAAATTCAGAATATTTATTTGTGAAGTTTGTCAGAAATTAATTTTGGTTTTCAGAAATAATTTCTGATTGTTCATTAATTAAAATTCTGTTTCAGTATTTTAATTATTGAAGTGTGATAGAAATTTAATTTTCTGTGTGGAATTAATTTGTTTAAATAAAATTTTATTTTATTTTCAAATTAATTGAAAAATAAAAGTTACAATTCTTGTTTCTTTTATTTTTATAGAATTTAATTATGTAGTTTTGGTTTGAATTTTCTGTGTAGTATAAAATTTTAATTTTAATTTTGTTTTATAATTTAAAATTCATGGCTACTGAAACTGGACAAATTAATGCTCAAATAAATACGAGTATGGTGGCTGCAATTGCGCCAACCCCTACTCATGTTGTGACTGTGCCAGTGAATCATGGTAAAAAGCCAGAGAAGTTCTTAGGAACTGATTTTCGCAAAGTCAAAGGAAGATGAAGCAAGAAGGCTGCTCAAGCCAATATGACCAAAGTGGATAAAATTTCGAATGGTGTAGATGACATAAATCTTTTTGCAGTTGTTTCCAATGCAAACCTTGTTGGAAATCCTAAAGATTGGTGGGTGGACACTGGTGCTACTCGCTATATCTGTGCCGACAAAAAGATGTTCATATCTTATTCTATAGTGGACAACGGTGAATAACTTTTTATGGGGAACTCCTTAGCTTCCAAAGTTGAAGGATAAGGAAAGATTATTCTGAAGATGACATCCGGAAAGGAACTCACTCTCAACAATATGCTCCATGTATCGGACATTCGCAAGGACCTTGTTTCTGGATCTTTGTTGAGTAAAAATGAGTTTAGGCTAGTTTTCTAAAATGATAAGTTTGTACTTACCAAAAACGAAATGTATGTAGGAAAATGTTATATGTCTGATGGCCTTTTCAAAATGAATGTAATGACTGTTGTACCCTCTGTTATTAATAAAAATATATCTTCTTTTTACTTGCTTGAGTCTTCAAATTTATGGCATGGTAGACTTGGACATGTTAATTATGGATCTTTGCGTAGATTAATTAATATGGAATGTTTACCTAAATTTGACATTAATTTAAATCACAAATGTGAAATTTGTGTTGAGACAAAATTATCCAAAACTCCTTTTCATTCAATTGAGAGAAGTACGGAACCACTTAAATTAATTCATAATGACATTTGTGATTTTAAATCAATTCAAATTAAAGGTGAGAAAAAATATTTTATCACTTTCATAGATATAGTTATGTTTATTTAATTCAAACCAATGATGAAACTTTGGAAACTTTCATTTAATATAAGAATGAAGTTGAAAATCAACTTGGTAAGAAAATTAAAAAACTTAGAAGTGATAGAGGTGGTGAATATGAATCACCTTTTGGTGAGTTTTGTAAAGAATATGGAATAATTCATCAAACCACCGCTCCTTACTTATTTCAATAAAATAGAATTGCTGAAAGGAAAAATAAGACTTTAAAAGAAATGATAAATGCCATGTTAATAAGTTCTGGACTATTAAAATTAATTCAAATTTGAATTCACTATTTTGAATTTATAGGCACACATGTTAATTTCAAAATAAAATTAATTCAAATTTGAATTCAAATTTTTTGTCCAAAAATTGTGCCTCTTCCAAGTCCAAATTCCACAACAGATTAAATTGTCCAAACAAATTTCTTAAATTGTTTTGCACCAAACAGATTCTGTTTTTCCCAAACAAATTTAAATCTACCCAGGAAGATTTGAACAGATTCAAATTGGGTTTCAACAGATCTGAGTTTGAATTGTACCTATTCATTTGAAACCACATCTATTCACTTCAAAAATGTACCTGTTCAGATTTGTCCAACAGTCACATGTGTGCTTATAAATTCAGAATTGCTCCAGCAGAATTCTACATTCCAAAAATTCATTTTTGTTGCCTTCCTTTTGCTCTTTGCATTATTTATTCTTCATATTATTTTTAGGAGAAATATTCGAGAGTATAAGAACACATGTTTTGTTCGCCGTACAAATTATTTGGAGTGCTACTACAATTTGTGAAGATCATTATATCCTGGGAGATAGACGTCTTTTATTTGTAAGCACTGAAGCGAGGCGAATCTGTCTTAAGGACAGAGTGTCACACACTCGACTTGATCTTTTTGTATTTTTACATTTCGGTATTGTTTGATTTGTTTCAAGTTATTTAATTTACACATAAGATTGTTCCAACAAAATTCAATTGTCCTTGATACAGTTGTAGGCTTCAGGTTCTTGCCCTATTTCAGCTCCCGATGATTAGAAGAACTAAAACCCTAATCCAGGAAAACAATGGGACAAAGCAGGGGTGAGGGGGATTGAACCTGAATAGTTCAATTTATGTATATAATTGACTCACTCACCCTGTTCATGACTGGTAGTTTTATGAATGAGTCTTTCTTCGAAGTGAAAGTTGATGCCAACATATACATAGCCTTGTATCCTTGTGGATCATAAGATGTGCCAAGGGGTAGCACTAGGTGTATGAGTATGAGGTCAGCTGACCCTATCAAATTGAAAAAAAGAAAACTAAAACTAACTTTATTTGTAATGTATTTGTGAGCTTTGAGTGGGTTTTTCATGTGATCCCATTGATGTGAATGAAAACTTACGTAAAAATAGAATCTTAGAGTCATCCTAGTAGACAAACAAAAAAAAAAAATACAAATTAGGATTTAATTTTTTTAAAATTGAGCAAAATTGAACTGGATTGAAATTAAACGTTTTTTAATGAATAATTTCATTTGGCCTGATGTAATTCAACTTATGGGTAAATAAAACTAAATTGACCCTAGTGGACAAAATTCCTAGAGATGCCATTGGGTGTGCCATGAATTCCGAGTTGTAAGATATGTGAAGAATTGATGGGGAGATCATTTTATGTAGACTTTTTAGGTACTGTAGTGGATTGAGAGTTTTCCAAAGTGGGCTTCTAAGAAGAAACATAACGTGAACTTGACATCCACATCCCATATTTCTATTAAATATGGAATTTTTGGTAGCCTAATAGATCTGGATTCAATGGAAATCATGGTTCACTGGGGAGATCCTGTCTTCTGATTTCAATTATTCTTGTTGTTGAAGATCTCCTACATATGATTGCAGTCTCATGAGCAGGATTAATATAGGACTAACCAGATATGATATATCAAGTTTTTAAAGGACTTTCTTGTAATAATGATACCTTATAATGTCGGTAATTTTCTCAACCCCTAATTCTTGTACCGAGACAGATGATAGTTCAACATATTGTGACAGTCAAAATTTGCATGGTGGAGATGTCTATTGTTGTAAATTAGCATTGATTTTTGTACTTGATTGCAAGGTTTGTGAAATTTGGACTTCTGAAGTATATTTTCCATCTCTACATGAAAATTATCTTTCCATTCTGTATAATTTGTATATATCATTTATGTTACAGTATCTGTTTTTATTATTGAGTTATCTGTGCATTATTCTATTAGTTGATAAACAAAGCCTTGAAGTTAGGTCATTGGTAGTATAACATGTGGAAGTTGTTATCCAGAAACTCTAATCCATATAGAGAGAGAGAGAGCTAAACTTTGATTTGAAGTTTGCAATTTACTCAAGCATTCAGTGGCATTACTAGTAGTTTTGTGATTGAAGTCTTTAACTTTGATTTAAATTTTAGAATTTTCTAATGCAGTCACTGGCCATGACTGGTAGTTTTATGACTGAATCATTTCTCCAAGCTGGATGTTGATGCCAACTTATATGTATTCCTTGTGGATTATAAGATCCATGGGAAGGGGTTTATTCATTGGTAGACATACGTACTTTTCTGTGTTGAGGGAATTCCCATGGTGGTGCTAAAGACCTCCTATTGTTAGATCAGCACTCTCTTCCTTCTTCCTCCAGCTTACATTGCCTCCTCTCAGGTAACAATTCTAAGGCCTACTGTGTGTAACAAATATACATGAATGCAGACCGTAAATTTTCCATTTTGGTCTTATTTGAACTATTGGTTGGTCTTCCATGTTTGTGTCTGTTTCAATTTAAAATCTCTGAACAATTAAAATTTCTCTTAGCATCTATCTTGATTATATTGTTCCATTTATGTGGCTTTCATCCAATAGTGGTACTATTGCAAGTTGCAAGGGAATCATAAAATGTACTAAAATCAAGCAACATGCACTATATTGCGACCCGTAAGGGCTAGCTTGAATAGTTTCCTTAGGTAAACGACAAGGAGGCCCTATATTTGAGTCTCTACTTAGCCTGATATGTGAGACTAGCGGGTGGCACACATATCTAGAGTTTTACTCTGGGGATCACCAAAGATGGGGTGAGGGGTACCTTGTTATCAAAAAAAAAAAAAAAAAAAATGCACTACATTGCAAACTTGCCTTTCAATTGTTGCTGAAATTGAAAGATTAAGTTTTCATTTAACTTCAACCTCATTATTCTGATTGTACAATTTAGATGACTAAGTTAATTGGAATATAAATTATTGCTTACCAAAAGATCCATTATTACTTTTGGTTGTTAGAAGTTACAATAATACATTTTTGCTTGTGGTTTCAGGTGTGACTGAATTTGTAGAAACCTTATGTGCTAGGAAAATTGCAAATGGGCTCATACAAAAGAAGTATAGTGAGCCATGAAAATGAAACACTTTTTCAAGTTTCTTCCCAGCTTCCATCATGTTGATGGAATTTAGCATCAACTCAGAGAATTATGGGATAGGTAATAATATTTCAAACTCTAATTACTATCAAATCCATGAAATTTAAGGGAATTCTCAAAATTTCAAGGGTGGTTGAAATTTTTTGTTGATCTTGCTCACAAAATAATTATTGATGAATCTTTTCACAGTTTTCTCAAATGTGTAAATTATATTTGACTAGATTTAACAGTTGATATAATTCAGTCCCTTGGGAGGTTAGATAGTGTATCATTGTCAAGCCTTTATATACTTTGTCAGCAATTAAATTGTTTATGCTGAATCAGATTCCTTCCAAATAGCTAGCTAGATTTCTTGGCTTCATAATTGGTCCTTGTAGACACAAATTTTAAAACATGAAGTGTTTCAACACATTTCAAAATTTATGTTACAAATGTCCATTGTTTAGTTTTTGGATTAAACAGTGTTGATTATTTGAATAGCAGGTTCTTATTTCCGATATGTATTTCAGATCGTTAATTACACATTTTATACAAATGCAACCTCCGATTAATGAAGAACAAAATAAACAACAAAAGACAATTTAAGAAAAATAAATATTTTATTAAAATTGTTATGGGTTTTGAACTCTCGAATACAAAATAAAATTCTTGGATTTGGAACCCTTTACCTATTCATCGCCATTAGCATAGGCTCTTGAGTTTTCTAGGCTTCTCTTCTTCTTTCTTGTAACGATTTCTTTAGCTCTCAATTTCTTTCTCTCTCTTTCTGATCTTTCGCTTCTGATTTCTTCCGATCCCCCGTCTTGTGTGATAGTCCTCATATTTATGGAGGGCTATCAGGTGATAGGAATGCTTCATCTTCAATTTGAATTTCAAATTGAATGATAGCGCCTATTTGAATTTTGAATAATAGTGCAATCTGATTAATCGTATATCTAATTAACCGGATTGATCTTTGGGGTTTCATCCTGTGTGGTGTCCTTGCTGTAGGCTCTACAGGTGTCATCTTTCGTAGGCTCCACGTGTCACTTGAGTATCTTGAATAATGTTGTTGAGATGCAACGTCGTTTTATTTATGTATTTTAACGGATCATATTGATCTTTTTTAGGAAGTGATTACCTACAACCTTCCTATCATAGACTCCATACGTGTCATAAATTTAGTTGAAATTTACGTGCCAACAAATGCCCCTCGTGACTTGCACAAGTGAATTTTCTTAACTGTGCGAGTCACGACGATTTGGCACTTTTATTTAGATGATCTTTAGGTCTTGGATGGGATTATTTCTTTGCTTTGGTCTCTGGCCTCTTTTCTTCTTTTTTTTTTTTTTTTGGGTTGATGGCTCTTTTTTCATGGGCCTTTTTACTTTTATTGCATGAGTTCTTTTTGTGGACTTGATCTTTTTTATTTTTATTTTATTTTATTATTATTATTTTTGTAAGAGTCATGAGTAAGGTTTAAGATTTAATTGGACATTTCTTTTTGTGGGCCTCCAATTTGCCACCATTTTTTTTTTGAAGGGTCATGAGTACGGTCCAAGATTTAATTGGGCATTTCCTTTTGTGGGCCTCCAACTTGCCACCATTTTTTTTTGCAGTAGACTGTTTTCTAGGCCATCATGGATTTTTCTAAACCATCATGGACCTTTTTTTTTTCTAGGCCACCATTTTTTTTAAAATTGGGCCTTTTCTTTTGTGGGCCTCCAACTTGTCACCATTTTTTTACAGCAGATTTTTTTCTAGGCCATCATGGATTTTTCTAGACCATCATGGACTTTTCCTTTTCTAGGCCACCATTTTTTTTTAATTGGCCATTTTCTTTTGTGGGCCTCTAACTTGCCACTTATTATTTTTAGGTTTTTTGTTTTTAACAACAGATATATATATATATATATTTTAGGAGTTTGTCTAAATGGAATAGGATGGATTGGCATTGGTAGGATTTCTAATCCTACCCAAACTCTTACTTAATATTTCAAATCCTACGTAAACTCTTGCTTCTTTGAAGTATTTTAGGAGACCACTACCTCCCTTCTTAAGCAAAAATATTTGCTTATATAATACATATCCATGCATGTAGACAATAGATATTTTTCCTCCTACAACTTTGTTCTTCCAGCAGAAATTTTTTTTTTCAGCAATTTTCAGCAGTCCTTTTTTTTTTTTTTTCATTTTAATCAGGTATGCTTCTCTTTTTTAACAGCATATATATATATATATATATATTTTGATTAACAATTATGTTTTATCTTTTATCTCTTTTGCAGGCAACACGCAAGGCGTCAGAGTTTGTTTGCAGGTATCATTGCCCCTTCTAGCCTAATGGCAACGAGTGGTTTGAATCCTTGGCAGTGATTGTGCCCCAATGGCTTGAATCCTTGGCAGTGATTGTGTCCGTCACCCCAATGGCTTGAATCCTTGGCAGTGAATGTGTTCTTCACCCCAATGGCTTGAATCCTTGGCAGTGATTGTGTCCGTCAGCCCAATGGCTTGAATCCTTGGCAGTGATTGTGTCCTTCACCCCAATGGTTTGAATCCTTGGCAGTGAATGTGTCCTTCACCCCAATGGCTTGAATCCTTGGCAGTAAATGTGTCCTTCACCCCAATGGCTTGAATCCTTGGCAGTGATTGTGTCCTTCACCCCAATGGCTTGAATCCTTGGCAGTGATTGTGTCCTTTACCCCAATGGTTTGAATCCTTGGCAGTGAATGTGTCCTTCACCCCAATGGCTTGAATCCTTGGCAGTAAATGTGTCCTTCACCCCAATGGCTTGAATCCTTGACAGTGATTGTGTCTTTCACCCCAAGGGCTTAAATCCTTGGCAGTGATTGTGTCCGTCACCCCAACGGCTTGAATCCTTGGCAGTGATTGTGTCCTTCACCCCAACGGCTTGAATCCTTGGCAGTGATTGTGTCTGTCACCCCAACGGCTTGAATCCTTGGCAGTGAATGTGTCCTTCACCCCAAAGGCTTGAACCCTTGGCAGTGAATGTGTCCGTCACCCCAACAGCTTGAACCCTTGGGAGTGAATGTGTCCATCACCCTAACGGCTTGAATCCTTGGTAGTGAATGTGTGCGTCACCCCAACGGCTTGAACCCTTGGCAGTGATTGCATCCGTCACCCTAACGGCTTGAACCCTTAGCAGTGATTGCGTCGGTCACCCCAATGGCTTGAACCCTTGGCAGTGATTGCGTCCGTCACCCCAACGGCTTGAACCCTTGGCAGTGATTTTGTCCGTCATCCCAATGGCTTGAATCCTTGGCAGTGATTGTGTCCGTCACCCCAACGGCTTGAATCCTTGGCAGTGATTGTGTCCGTCACCCCAACACCCTTGGCAGTGATTGCGTCTATCACCCCAACGGCTTGAACCCTTGGCAGTGATTGCGTCTGTCACCCCAAGGGCTTGAACCCTTGGCAGTGATTGCGTCCGTCGCCCCAACAGCTTGAATCCTTGGCAGTGATTGCGTCCGTCACCCCAACGGCTTGAATCCTTGGCAGTGATTGTGTCCGTCGCCCCAACGGCTTGAATCCTTGGCAGTGATTGTGTCCTTCACCCCAACGGCTTGAATCCTTGGCAGTGAATGTGTCCGTCACCCCAACGGCTTGAATCCTTGGCAGTGATTGTGTCCGTCACCCCAACGGCTTGAGTCTTTGGCAGTGATTGTGTCCTCACCCCAACGGCTTGAAACCTTGGCAGTGATTGTGTCCTCACCCCAACGGCTTGAAACCTTGGTAGTGAATATGTTCGTCACCCCAATGGCTTGAAACCTTGGCAATGATTATGTCCATCACCCCAATGGCTTGAGTCCTTGGTCAAGGGGCTTTTGTCAATTTCTTTATATTATGACATTTTGCCTTCACTAACCATTTTTTTTTATTTTATATATATATATATATATATATATATTTTTTAAGAAACATGGAAAAGACACTTGAATATTTTCGACGTGACGAGAGGGATGTATTGGATAAATCTGGTCCAAAAATAATTCGGCACAAACCTATCACTGCTTTATTGTCACCTACCGAGTTGGACCCCTACATCTCTTTACATACGGCTTCCGAAGACTTGATCTATACAGGAATTCAAAACTGCTATGAGATTCTCGAGAAAGGGCACTCCAAATCAATTGGTTCATTCCCTGTCTCAATCCTTCGTCAATTTTCTGAAGACCTTCACTGCTCTGAATTTAATACTCTTCTTAAGAGAATGAAGCATGAAAAACTGAAGTGGGATAATTCTTTTAATGTCCGTGGCATTTCTACCAATTTGCAATCCCCTATATGGATTTTTTTGGTTGAATGACGTTCTTTCCACATTTGCCCATATTTTGAATAAGTGTGGGATTTATGCTGCAGTCTATGTATCCCAATTTGCTTATGCTAGGAATGTCTCCCTCCTCAAAGGATTCTTAGAGCGGTGGTCACCCGACACCAACACTTTCCACACCATTTACGGCGAACTTGGGATCTCTTTATGGGACCTTCATCGCATTAGCGGGCTTTCCATCCGTGGCAAGTTTATGAAGAGTTCACCCTCTCCAATGATATTTTATATTCGTCCCATACATCCAAGGCGTGCCGTGGGCTTTTCAACATTTATGCCAGCTCTTTTCAATCCAAGAAGTTTAACCACTGGACTTTCAAATTCATTGACGAATCCCCAACTTCGATTAGTGGTTTTCAACGAAAAGACAAAATCCCTGATGATGTGTATCTTTCTGGTTTTTTGGCGAGCTGCCATAGCGGATTTGTCTTCCCTCACTCTTCCGGGGAAATTCGTCCGACGACCTTTCATGTAGCCACCAAAATGGCAGGTGGAACCTTATTTAGCCTAGCCATCCCCGTCCTTGCATACCTCTATCATTCTCTTGGGAAAATGGCATCATCATCTTCACCTGGGAAGGAAAATATTCAGGGTCCTTTACATTACCTTTTTGGATGGATTTCACTATATTTTGTCAATACTTACTCTCATGGGGATCCTCAGTTGATTTGTTCGATTCCTGATATTCATTTCATGCCATATCTTGGGTTTATTGGAAACCAATCGGCTGCCCAGTTTTTTACTGATAAATTTCCATTTGTGGACTCTTTCCTAAGTTATCATACGGAGTGTCAGTTTAGGGCTCTTACCCATGAAAGTGAACCTTCAGGCGTTCTAGTCGACTCTGAAAGGATATCACTTTTCCATCTTGGCTATCTTATATCTTTGAGGCAAGGGATTTTAACTTTTAAAATGAGATTTAATTTCATTTCTGAACTGTACTCCCCTATCCGATTCGGTCGTCAATTTGGGTTTGCTCAAGCGTGCCCTACACCGCTTAATGTATCTTGTCGGCAGCCCTCTGAGTGGTCTAAATTTTATTACAACTGGCGCCATATGCTACACTGCGGTACAAAAGTCTCATTGGAGTTACCAGGCTCCCGATCTACTTCTCACGTAACCATGCCTTATGCTAATTGGTGGTTGGGAACTTCCTTTACCGTGCTTCAATATGTTACTCATTCCCAGCCGAAATCTTCACTCAAGAGAAAATTGGATATGTCAATTAAAGACCGAAAGACGAAGAATCCTTCTTACTCAAGAGCTAGGTCATCATCTTCACCTATTGCTCTGGAAGCATCATCACCTCAGAGAATGGATAATAATCGACCACTTATTGCTCCTTCTCAATCTAGTTACTCGGTTTCAGATCTCCTTCATCTTTTCGAGGATATGTGTAACTCTCAATTTAAAATGAGATTTAGCTTTGAGCAAGTAGATTCTGGTCCTCAATTTTCTAGTCTTGCAAAGTTTTTTCCAGAGACTATGTCTATCAGTGATTGTACAGGAACTTCCCAACCCATCGTAGCAACCAAAACCCCAATGGATCAATTTCGCACATACTTGTACTATTTTCTTGAAGATAAAGATGAGAATATGATTCAAGAACTCTTTGAGGGAGATGGGTATGAATTAACTGCCTTGGGTCGTATTTGCATTAAGAGTGTTGAAATTCCTTCTCCTGTCAAATCTTTTGATTGTTCTCTCAATGAAAGTTGCGAGAGTGAAGATGAGTTTTATGACTACACCCCTCTTTTAGATGGCACACTGACTAAGATGAGTAATTTGCTCCCAGCAAGTGTAGGTTTTTCTTCTCCTTCTTCGAACAAGCCATCCAAGCTATTAGAGAAAGGTATAATCCTTCTTCTTTCTTTCTCTCTCTCTCTCTCTCTCTCTCTCTCTTTTTATAATAAATTCTGAATACCTTTCCTTTTCTTAGACACTGCGCCTCGGACGCCTCGGACTTCCCCAGCTGCCTCGCATATACCATTGGCTACCTTTAAGGGTATTCTTATTCATTCCTTGTACCTCATTTTATTTTATCATGTATACATACTCAAGGAACTCTTTTCTTTTTAGACCATGCCACATTACAGAATCCGTGGTCCGCTTGTGGGAATCACAACTTGTCTTCTCCCCCACCTAAGTCTCCTCAAGCCGTACACCAAGGTATACTTCATTCATATATATATATAAATTGTTTTTACCTTCTACGTTTTCATCGAGTATTTCCTTCTATTTTCACAGAAAATACTTCTGACATATTGGAAGAGACAGACGAAATTACTTTTGATACGTCGGAAGAGGCCCAAATTATTGCAGACTTACTTGAAGCAAATGGGGTTAACAAATTATTTGACAAACTTGAAGCACCCTTTGCTCCATCTAGCCTTCTTTTGGGAACTTCCTCTAATGAAGCAGCCACCCATATTCAGAAAGGTCTTATTATTTCTCTCCAATCAATGACGGATGTTAATGGCATGATTGCTGTAGCAAACAACGTTCATGATTTTGAAGAGTTTGGGTGTAGACTTCATCTCCTTTTTCGAGAAGGTGAAGATATTCCTTAGGTGCTTTGCTTTGAAACCCAACTTGCAGATTCTTCAAACTTGTCTATTACAGAATTTGAGGCCCAATATTACAAGAAGAAGCTTCATTTTGACAAAGTTTCTAGCGAACATGAACAGTTGTCTGCTTCAATTATCAAGTCGGATGAGCACATTGCGGGTCTTAATCAAAGGATTATTCAAACCAAAGAGTTACTCAAACAACTTGAAGAGGAATTGTCATCCACCCAAGCGGAACATGCATCAATTATGTGTGATTTTGCACATGCTTCCGAGAATGTTTCTAAATTAGAAGAAGACGTGCAAACTGCTCTAAATGTTTTGAGTCAACACAAGAAGAAGAATGGACAACACAGTGTTGTGGAATGTGCCTTTGAAAGGGCTAAGGCTTCTCTTAATGAATGAATGCACTTTTATTTTTTTATTCATCCGAACATAATGTATTTATGAAACTTCTCTCAGTGATAGATTTATTTGTTATATGAAATTTCTCAATACAATACATTGATTTGTCTTATTTTAGCTGTTCACAGTTTATACTTTTGACTTTTGTTTGGCCGTACACAGTTTATACTCTTGCAGGCTAGGAGTATCTAATGTTTTACCACCTTAGATTTCGGTGGGATATTTTAGTAGTTTAACCACATACAATACCGTTGGTGGTTTTCGGCTTTTGGCCGTACACAGTTTATACTCTTGCGGGCTAGGAGTATCCAATGTTTTACCACCTTAGATTTCGGTGGGATATTTTAGTAGTTTAACCACATACAATACCGTTGGTGGATTTTTTTTTTTTTTTTTGCCCTAACTTTTGCCTAGGCCGCCCTTTCAGGTTTTCAACCTAGCAGGCTTTCTTAAGGGTAATATCTCTTCAAGAACCTTGCATTGGTTGGGGGAATGATTCTGTCACCATCCATCGTTATCAACAAATAGGCCCCATTAGAATAAACCTTCTCAATCACATAAGGTCCTTCCCATTTGGGCTCAAGCTTTCCTTTGGTTCTTTGTGAGACTATTATGGGTGTTCTAACCATTAGTACCAAGTCTCCATTTTTAAAGGAACGAAGCCTCACTCTTTTATTGAATGCATTTGCCATCCTTTGTTGGTAGATCTCCAAGTTCTGTTGAGCATACAACTTTCTTTCATCCAGGGTCTATAGCTCAACCAACCTCACTCTTGCACTTTCATCTTTTGTTAAGGACTCTTGTATTGCCACTCGCAATGATGGTATTTGAACCTCAAGTGGTAACACTGCTTCTCCTCCAAAAACTAATGAATAAGGGGTTGCTTGAGTAGGAGTTCTGTACAAAGTCCGATAAGCCCACAAAGCTTCTTATAACTTTTCGTGCCAAGCTTTTTTGTTCTTATCCACCATCTTCTTAAGAATTTTGCCCAATGTCTTATTGAAAGCTTCTGCCAAACCATTGGCAGGTGCATGATATCTTGATGAATGGTTGTTTTTGATTTTGTACTTGGCAAATAACTTGTTCAAGTATCACTCCTGAACGGCTGTCCATTATCCATGATGACACTTTCTGGAATTCCGAACCTGTAAATGATATGGGTTCGGATGAACTCGGAGACAACTGTGCTTTTTATATCCTTTAAAGCCACGGCCTCTGCCCATTTTGAGAAATAGTCAGTAGCAGCTAGGATGTATCAATATCCTGCTGAAGATGGAGGTGCAAAAGGACCAATAATATCCATACCCCATGCTGCAAATGGCCAAGAACAAGTTGTTAAATGTAAAGGCTCTGGGGGTTGGTGGAGAAAGTTCCCATGGAATTGGCAGACTTGGCACCTTCGAGCATAATCTATGCAATTTGCAATCATAGACGGCCAATAGTATCCCAACTGTTTTAGCTGCATATGTAATTTAGGACCACTTTGGTGTGCCCCACATACACCTGCATGTATTTCTGCCATTACCTCTTGAATATGCTCCCTGGCTATACACCGCATGTAAATTCCATCAAAAGACTTTTTGTATAATCCATCCTTCCACGAGACGAATTTGGTAGCCCTGTGTCTCATTTCAATTCTTTTTACTTTATCTTCAGGTAGCCTACCATATTGGAGGTAAGCTATGAATGGTTCCCGCCAATCCTCCTCGTTTTCTTCTTTCATGGTGACGACCAAGATTGGAACCAAGTCAGAAACTTCTTTTAAAGGTTGTAACACCTTTCTTTCACTTACCGTGATAGTAATTGTTTTGCTATCTGGTAGGGTGAGTGATGCAGCCAAACTTGCAAGTGAATCAGCTCGAGCATTTGTTCTTCTCTTCACGTGGAAAATATGTGTTTTCCTGAATTACGAAAGCAATTGATCAGCCTTTTCATGATACGGTATGAGACTTGTTTTCTTAACAATGTATTCTCCACGGAGTTGCTTTACCACCAGTTCCGAATCTCCATAAATTGAGAGTTCTTCAATAGGAATTTGTAATGCCAATTCTAATCCAGCAATTACAGCTTCATATTCTGCCTCATTATTGGAGCATCACTTAAAGCGAAAGAATGGGTGATTATAGCATTGTTTGGAGTCACAAACACAATTCCAATTCCAGCTTTATTGTTTTTAGGATTTTTTTGCTTCTTGCCATCTGGACTCCTTGAAGCTCCATCAAAATACATCTCCCATCCTTTCTGAATTTCTACTTGCATAACTTCTTCATCTGGTAAATCAGTTACTAGAGGTGAGTCATCAGGTATAGTATGTGCTGCCAAAAAATCTGCTAGAGCTTGCCCCTTTACAGCTCTTTGGGGAACATATTCAATTGCGAATTGTTGGAGAATTACAGCCCACTTTGCAATCTTCCCTGAAAGTATGGGCCGTGAAAGTATATATTTCAAGGGGTCTGCTCTTGATATCAACTTGACTTCGTGTTCCAGGACATAGTGCTTTAGTTTTTGCAAGGCGAACACCAAGGCAAGACATGTCTTTTCGATAGGAGAAGAATTAACTTCTACCCCAACCAGAGTTCGACTCAAGTAATACAAGGCATTTTCTTTCCCATGATCATTGTGTTGTGCCAACAGTGCCCCTAACGAACCATCCAGGGCTGTTATGTACAACAAGAGTGGTTTCTCTTTTATTGGGTTCATGAGTATTGGAGGCTTCAAAAGATACTCCTTAATACTATTAAAAGCATTTTGACACTGTTGATCCCATTCAAATGGAACACCCTTTTTCATCAATTTTGAGAATGCCAAGCATCGACCAGCCAAGTTCGAAATAAATCTTCTGATATAAGCCAACCTCCCTTGTAGCCCCTTCAATTCCCTTAAATTTCGCGGAGGGGGCATTTCAGCAATGGCTTTAATCTTAGTAGGGTCAATTTCAATCCCTTTGTTTCGAACCACAAACCCTAGAAACTTTCCTGAGGAAACTCCAAATGTACATTTTAGTGGGTTCATCTTGAGTTTGTATCTCCTCAAACGTTCAAAGATTCTTCTCAAATCTTCCACATGGTTTTCCTTCTCCTTCGTCTTGACAACAAGATCATCAACATAGCATTCAATGGTGTCATGAAGCATATCACTGAAAATTACAGTCATCGCCCTTTGATACGTGGCCCCAGCATTTTTCAGGCCAAAAGGCATTACCTTATAGCAAAAGACTCCTCTCGGAGTCCTGAATGCAGTCATTTCTTCATCTTCAGGTGCCATTCGGATTTGATTATATCCTGAGTATCCATCCATAAAAGACAAGGTTTCATACCCAGTAATTGCATCTACAAGAAGCTCAGTGATGGGCAAGGGAAAGTCATCTTTAGGACAAGCCTCATTGAGATCACGGAAATCAAAGCAGACCCTGATTTGACCATTCTTTTTCTTGACCGGCATTATGTTTGCTAGCCAGGTTGGATATTGGACTTCCCTGATGAATCCTGCATTGATAAGCTTGTCGACTTCGGCTTCAATTTGGGCTGTAAGCTCTGGTCGAGTTCGCCTCTGAAATTTAGCTGGCCGTTTCTCAGGGTGAATTGCAAGCTTATGGACTGCAATCTCTGGATTAAGACCAGGCATCTCACTGTAGTTCCATGCAAATATGTTACGATACTCCCTTAAGAAGGAAATATATTGCTGAGCTTTTTCTTCCTTTAAATTTGCCCTAATGAAGGTTGGTTTGTTTTCTCCTTCATCACCCAGATTTATTTCACGAAGGTCATCCACGGTGGCTTGGCCTCCTGCTTCAAATTCTGTTAGTGCAGGTTGAGCTTCATCTTGGTCAACATCTTCTAACACATCTTGAGTGTTAGTCATGTTTACTGGAAATTTTTCCTCATCCCCCCCGATAGCCTAACCCTTCTGTCCTAGCGGTGATAATACTGCCTTGTTGGATAGCCTGCCTCTGCGAAGGTGTTAATGCAAAGTCAAAGGGTGTCATTGTTTCTGGTATTTTTTCAGGATCTAAACCAACTTTCACCAACATCTGTGTAATTTCTGCACTGAAAGTAGGCTTCTCAAAACTCGAGATGTTTTCTTTTGGCACTTGTTTAACTTTCACTTTTTGTTCAACATCTCCAAGTGAGTGGAATATGATGGGTTCTGACCCTTTTCCTTTAGAAGGGACCACAATCTTATTATATTTCTCCACATAGGTGCATTCTATCCTCCTTAATGGCAACGTGAACTCACCCTTGAGATCCAAAATTGGGTTTATTGGGGCTAGAGCCTTTGTCCCCAGTTTCTTTTCGGACTTTGGCACATATCGAAAAGTTCTTTTTGTTGAAACTAGAGTAGACTCTAGAGCGTCATTGACATTCGGAGTATCTTCAGATTTTTTCAGATTTTTTCCTTTCTTTGTGAAGTCTTTGTATAGAAGCGAGCATCAGCATAATAAGCCTCTACTTCTCCAAATGGATCATTGTCAGCCACAATTGTCCCCTCTTTTTTGGGTGAAGGCAACGGGTACTTAATACATTGGTGATAAGTTGATGGCACTGCATGATGATTATGCATCCATGGTCTCCCAAGCAAAGCATTGTAAGAGGTGTCTACATCAATGACCAAGAACTCAGTGCTTTCTTCAATATCCCCAAACTTGGTTCGCAATTCAAGCTTCCCCATTGGGCGTTGTTAATTCTGATTAAATCCTTGAATGACCAAACGACTTGGGCGAAGTTGTGAGATTCGAACCCCTAATAAGTTTAAGGCCCTTCGAGGCAGGAGGTTTACCGCAGATCCTCTATCAACGATTGAGAAATTTTCACATCATGGATAAGCCCGGTGATAAACAAAGGCCGATTATGTGCGTCATTTAAGACACATGTCTTTGTCACCAAAGGTTACCATGGCCATGCATGTAGTTGCCTTCTCTTGATTTCTACCCTCGATTTCTTTGTGGAAATCCTCTGGCTTGGACAGGGAATATATTAAAGACTTTCGAAGCTCTAGAGACATTTTCAGTGCATCATATACACTCAACAATGCTGGAATTTTCTTTAGATGAGCTAGTACATCATATTTCACTTGCTCTTCCTCCAGCAAAACCTGTGGAACTTCTGACGTTTGAAGGTCCTGAGGATTTCGTAATTTCCTCCGGTAGGTCAAGTAAGTCTGGCATACTTCAGCAATCGCCTTTTCGTTGACCTCAACTTCTTTTATTCCCTCACTTATTTGGACCATGTTAACTGGTCCAGTTGCAGGGTGATCATCATCATCAGTCACTTCTCCCTCTTTCCGGAGCTGCATTCTTCTCCCATTTCTTAGGTACCGGGAGTCACGCCTATAAAAGCATTGAGATTCTTCAAAACCATTCTTCATGGCCTCCTAACTAGGCACCACGACTCCATCGAGGGAGCAATACCAGTCAATGGCGATCCACTCTAAGGAAATGGGGAATTGTTTTAGGCAAAGTGCTTGATTTTGAGCTGTTTCCCTACACTGTTTCAAAAAACGCCTAATATGTTTTTGAGGATCTCCATACCCCTCATATAGGACAAAATTTGGAAGTTCATATCCTTCAAAAAATGGTGTTTGCTCTACCCATAAAGGGAACAAATCCCTTGGGCGATAAGTGCCCATCTCTCAAAGGTCAAGGGCAGTTTCAATCTTCTCCTCAATTGTGCCTTCTATGAAATCATATGTTTGAGAAGATGTACCTTCGTCATCCAAATGTTCTGACATCTCAATTTCTATTGGCCATGGTTTATAAAATGTCCTATAGAATCGATCAACCATGGTGTCCCAATCTGGGATTGAATTAGGTGGCAGGCTGAAGTACCAATCTGCTGCCCATCCTTCCAAAGAAAGAACGAACTGCCGTAGAAGTAACGCCTGACTTTTTACTGTGTTTCCACATTGTGCAAGGAAACGAACCAAATGGCGCCTTGGACAACCTATCCCATTAAATAAAGGAAAATGAGGTATTGCATATCCTCGTGGGAACTGAACCCATTCGACCCAATTAGGGAAAGGGTGTCCAGAAATCTGATTTCTTTCAATAATCAAATTTTGATGGGCTTCAAAACCCTCATCTTTCAAAGAGACTGTTACTTTTGCCTGATATTCTGCTTCCCTTCTAGCTTCAATTTTTGCTTTCTCATCATCACCTAGATTGCGAATGATCTGTATTTCTCGCTCTTCAAAATTTACATCCACAGTGATGAC
Source organism: Camellia lanceoleosa (assembly GCA_025200525.1). NCBI lineage: Eukaryota > Viridiplantae > Streptophyta > Magnoliopsida > Ericales > Theaceae > Camellia > Camellia lanceoleosa. Next base: position 165,389,237 of record CM045766.1, on the reverse strand, counting down.
ATTACAGGGAAAGTCAAAGTGGTCACTTGATACACTTTCTCCATCGTATATCCTAGCTGGGGATGCGTATGGTGAACCATCAGGAGAAAAGTCAAGTTCCTAGTCTTCGTTAGAATCCTCAACTTGAGATGACTTTGCTTGTTTACTTGAATGCTTCCATACTTCATCATCCGACATACACCTGCCATTCACCTCATCATCCTTGAAGTGTAGTCATTTTTTTTCCTTTTTCACAAGCTCAGAGTCGGACCTACACCCGGTGTCTCCTTGTTCTGTTCTCCTTACATATTCTGGAGTGCTTTGATAGTACACTGGTGGTACTGGCGAATATTCTGGAGAAAGAGCTTCTAGTATGTACTCTGGAGAAGCTGGTGTATATTCAGGAGAGGCTGGTGTGTATTCTGGAGAAGCTGGTGTATACTCTGGTGAGTCAAGTATGCAGATAGGAGATGTAATGCAATCTCCTTCCCTAACTTTTGAACCAACTTCACCCTCATCTTCCTCATCATCACTTAAAACAATGATGGTTAGGCAAGGGGCCAAAGTAAACTTTTCCTCCCTTCTTTTATCAAAGTATGTCTGCAACTCCACAGATTGAAATTTTGAAGGTAGAAATTCCTCCAATGTGACTGGGACAAGAGGACCTTGCTCTAACTGCTCATCAGGGACCAATTTCTCCCCTTTTTCCTTCTTTGGGTTCTTCTTTCCTTTTCTCTTACTTACTTTGGCTTTTTTCTGTTTCCTAGAAACTTTTGGTTTTTGCTTTTTGGAAACTTTTGGCCTTTGTGTTGTTGAATCAACCACACTTCTAGCTTTCACTGTGGCATTTTGTTTCTTCTTCATGCTTTTTGACTGATAAACAACCCATTTACCTTCATTATCATTGTCGATAGTGATTGGGTTAGCAGATGCTTTATCTTGAGGAGGGAGCTCGATAATCTTAGAGTCTAAAAGTTCCTGAATTTTATCCTTCAGAACAAAGCACTCTTTTATCGGATGGCTAATCAAACGATGGTAGGGGCAATACTTTGGATCGTTGGTTTTTCCTACCTCATGTGGTTTTTTCACCTCAGGGAGAGCAATCAACTTTTGCTCCAACAGATCTTCAAATAGGTCTTCGACCAGATCATCCATGAAAGAATATTTCTTCTCCAACCTCTCTTTCATAGTCACCTTTTTAAATTCCTTGGGCTTTTTAGCCCCTACTACAACAAGACCCTTCTTTCTGGTTTCGATTGTAGCTGCAGTCGAGGACTCAACCCTTTCAACGGCCCTAGGCCTCCTCCGTTTAGCTAGATGGAGCTCCATATCATGAGCTTTAGTGCATAGATCATTGAATCCTTCAAAAGTTTGAGCCATAAGAGCCGTAGAGAGCTCATGTCAGAAGTTGTTAAGGCACATCCGAATTAACTCTAATTGCGTAAACTTTTGAGGACAAGCAAATGTCAAAGCTCGCCATCTTGCAATGAAATCTGTAACAGACTCATTGTCACGTTGCTTGGTCTCAATCAGTTCTGGTACTCCAACTCGCCTTTGTGTGTTGCAGAACTGTTTAAGGAACTCCTTCGCCATGGAATCACAATTTAGGATTGATCCCTCAAGAAGGTTAGCATACCAAGTAAATGCAGAACTTTCAAATGACTGAACAAATAGCTGCAGACACAGAGCCTCATTATGGGCTATTGACCCGCACCTTGAAAGAAAATGAGCCACATGTTGTCTTGGATCTCCTGTTCCATCAAACATTTTGAAATCTGGTTGGGAAAAACCAGAAGGGAATGGAACAGCATCTATCCATGCTGTGTAAGGTTTTGTAATTATTCGAAAGTTCTCATCATCTTTTTCTTTGACTTTCTTTACTTGTCTCCTCACTATATCATCAATCAAGGCCATGAGCATTGGATTCATACCACCACTGGTTAGATCGGAGTAACAAGGACCATTGCCCCCTAGGGCTGGTGTGCTTTGTATGCCTACGGATGTCCCCACAACACGTTGTGTCATTTGTTTGGGTGCACTTCCTGGTCCTGTCATTTGGGCCTACAATTGTTGCATTTGCTCCAACATAGCAGCCATTTCCCATTCTCTTCTCTCGACTTGTTCTTGTAGGGCCACCACTTTTTCCTTGAGACCTTGGTCTTGTTGGACCTGCGAATTTTCACCTTCTTTCTCAACCTCAGTCATCATAACTGCGACTTTGTTAATATCTTTTAATTCATTGTTTCCAATATTCGTTGAAACAAACGAGATAGAATCATCTTGTTCGTATAAAGGATTATTAACCCCCACAACATTACTCATATTTGAAGCATCTGACTGCGATGCTTTGTTTTGAGCCTGGCGGGTTATGGACCTTGTTACAGGCCCTTTTCTTATTCCATCCATAGATAGTTCAACCAAAGTAGAAATATTTCCCAAGGATTGCTTACCCTCCTCCACCTTGGATTTTCTAACAAAGACAGGACTTTCAATTTGTTTTTGGCGTTCATCTGTCGAGAGAGCCCTTTCAATAGCTCCTATAACATTTGTTGCCACTGTTCTTAATTCCAGTTTCTTTAAGGCCTTATTTCTTCTTCGCCTTTGTCTTTTTGAAACTGGACCGGATGACATATCAAGTCGAGCCCCTAGGGCATAGAAGGAACCGTTTGCGTTTTTGCAAATTCCTCGTGAATTTTCAAAATAGTCCCTACATTTTTAGAGCGAACCAATTGATGTTGATTCAAATCCCGTTGGGCCAACAGGTGTTCCTTATTCGAACCTTGTCGGGCCAACGGGTGTTCCTTTGGCTCCTGAGAGTTGATTGAGATTTGGTTTGACCGATTTTGTGCTTTGAACAGAACTATCGGTTCGTAGGCCGAAACTGTTTTTTCAACAACAGGGGCCTTTTTTTCATCAACAGGAGTTTGGGTCATTACCCTCCTCCCAATGGCCCTAATGATGGCCATGTTTTCAGCAGAGGCTTTCTTCTGGGCAAACTCCACCATTTTAATGGAGTCTTCTACCCTTTTGAGTAGTTGGGCCATAACATTTTTTGTTGCCCCCGTTGAAGCTGCAACAAAAGTCGTAGTTGCAAACTGATTAGCCTCCTTTACCTGAATTAGAAAGCTCCTCGTTCAGGTTGTGGTCCTCACAGTTGCGTACTGCTTTGATGCTTTCACATAATCTTCAGTAATCTTTCTCAAACTTTCAACTTTCTGGAGAAGTGTGACTTTCTTTGTCACACCAGTTACCTTCGGGACAGCCAAGAGCTTTCGCTCTGGAGCCCCTTGGGTGATAGGGGAAAGAAGTGCATCTTTCCAGGATTTTGTTGGTTTTACCTTTGGGACAGCCAAGAGCATTCGCTCCGGAGCCCCTTGGGTGATGGGTGCTTTCTCCACCCTTGGTGATTTCAGAACCATTGGATTGTAGATTTGTCTCCTGACAGTTGCTTCAGCATTCCTATAACAAAAGAATACATCAGTAAGTTTCAACTATATATATATATATATATATTTTCCTCAAAAGATGGTAGGAGAAATATGTCCCACTGGGCGTGCCAAAATTTGTAGACACAAATTTTAAAACATGAAGTGTTTCAACACATTTCAAAATTTATGTTACAAATGTCCACTGTTTAGTTTTTGGATTAAACAGTGTTGATTATTTGAATAGCAGGTTCTTATTTTCGATCTGTATCTTAGATCGTTAATTACACATTTTATACAAATGCAACCTCCGATTAATAAAGAACAAAATAAAGAACAAAAGACAATTTAAGAAAAATAAATATTTTATTAAAATTGTTATGGGTTTTGAACCCTCGAATACAAAATAAAATTCTTGGTTTTGGAACCCTTTACCTATTCATCGCCATTAGCGTAGGCTCTTGAGTTCTCTAAGCTTCTCTTCTTCTTTCTTGTAACAATTTCTTTAGCTTTCAATTTCTTTCTCTCTCTTTTTGATCTTTCACTTCTGATTTCTTCCAATCCCCCGTCTTGTGTGATGGTCCTCATATTTATGGAGGGCCATCAGGTGATAGGAATGCTTCATCTTCAATTTGTTCAAATTGAATGATAGCGCCTATTTGAATTTTGAATAATAGTGCTATCTGATTTGGGGTTTCATCCTGTGTGGTGTCCTTGCTGTAGGCTCTACAGGTGTCATCTTTCGTAGGCTCCACGTGTCACTTGAGTATCTTGAATAACGTTGTTGAGATGCAACGTCGTTTTATTTATGTATTTCAACGGATCATATTGATCTTTTTTAGGAAGTGATTACCTACAACCTTCCTATCATAGACTCCATACGTGTCATAAATTTAGTTGAAATTTATGTGCCAACAGTCCTCTAGGAAAGTAGACTTTCCCCTGGAAGCTTGACAAAAAAAAAAAAAAAAAAATAGTAAAGCTGGTGTATTTGTTCTTGGTATTCCAAAGGTGTATGAATCTTGTGTCCTGTGATCATGAAGCAGGTGCCATATTGTGGCATAAATATTTGTTTTGAGTTTGATAATAAAGAGAAATTGATTAAATAATGTAAGTCATCATGAATTGAGTAGAGAGATGGATACCAAAACCTCTAGTTCTGACTAAATTACTAGTAGGCACTTGTGAAATTCCAAGGCTTTCATTATGGAACTTTAGTTTGTGTTGATCAGATATTTACATTGGAAACCAATTAGGGTTTGCCTAATCTGTAGTATTTTGTTCTTTTAGTCCCTGCTATGGTTGTCCAGTTAAGATTTTATTAACTTGGTTATGCTATTTATAGTTCTTTATTGACCACTCCAATGACTTTGTGCAGGACAATTAACAAGGCCTCTATATTGACATGTGTAAAGAGTGGAATTAGATGATTATATAACCTACTACCGATGCCAGGCATGATTCATGATTCTTTAATCTCTGTATATGCATGATTTATGTGTAATCTGTCAATATATAAATAGGACCAATTTCACCAATGTCCCTAAAGTATGCACTTTGTTGCACGTTATGTAACAACTCAGATTTTTAATTATTCTGTAGAATTTATACTAATATTATTTAATCACAGTTAGAAAAATATATAATTTATTATTATGTATAATTATGTAAAACAATATAATTATTAAAAATTTAAGGGTCAAAATATAAATAAATAATTAAATTATCCATTAAATAAGTTGGAGATAGGCTTGAATTAATAGGTTTAATGGGTGCGCGATGCGTGGTAGTCCGTGGCTTGGCGCCCACGGCTGCCATCCTATATAAGGGAGCAAAGATCAAAAAAGAAGATCAAGAGGAAAAAGAAGATAAAGGAGAGTGGAAGAAAAGAGAGAGAAAAATAATGGAAGTTGAAAGGGTCTTTGGTAGTAGAAAGAAATAGTGAGGTATTAAAGTTAAGGTGAGTTATATTATACATTGAGTTACCAAAATATATTTTACATATATTTTGACTTACCATATTTATTTTATACAAGTTATGTTTTAGAAATTATTATAAACTATATTATTATTTTAGTTGCGTGGATTATTTTCTAAACCGTATTTGTTAAAAGGAAATCCATGGACATGCTTGTTTTACTTTTAAAGAATATTTGACTATAACCTTATAAACAATTATGTTTTGTAAGTACCACCACGGGAGTCTCACGCCTTGGGGGACTTAAATAACCATTGGCCCCTGCTTGACCACTTTGTGGTCTCTTGTTTGTCATGGATCCATTGACCCCTGTTCTGATTGTCACTCTGGTGATCCCTGTTCTGTTCTGTACCGTGGTTATAGTTATTTACGTAATTTCTATCTTATATGTCAAATGATTTCTGTATGATATATATTTTGTATTTTAATATCAAGCTCTGTTTAGCCCCATAATTATCTATGGTGAATTTTATGCCCTTATGCTTTTAGTATAATATTTCTCACTCTGCCATGTGCTTATAGTTGTTTACCACTTTCAGGTGACATGTTAGGGCCAGAATATGGGGTAGGCACAAAGCACTTTGTATATGTAATTAAATAGAAACTCCAATGATTATTTTAGTACCCTCACTTAAATATTTTTCCGCTCGCATAGTAATTGTTTAAGGATTTGGCCGGAGGTAACTTCGGTTACTGGCCATCACGATGTTTAACCCTTTGGTACGGGGAGCGGGTCGTGACACGTTAGGCCTTGTTTGAGAACATGCTATTTTAATGATTTTTTGGTTTTTTGGCTAAAATATAAGATAAAAAAAGTTAGTATGTTTGGGATGACTTTTTATCTTTTTATAAAAAGATGTGCAAAAAATAGAAAGAAAATGAAATCTTTGATTTTTTTGTATTGTTGACTTTTTCACTTTTTAATATTTTTTTGACTTTGAGTTGCCAATTTTTTATGCTTGTCAACTTTATCTCCAAACTACAAAATGCGAGTTGAAATGGTTCCTAATGTTCACGCCATCTAAATTGATTAATGGGAACCGAGTACTTTCAGAGCTATACATATCAAATACAATTATACAACCAAATTATTGCAAAGTGTATCCTTTTGGAATGTTTGTCTCTTTGGTCATTTTTTATTTTGTTGAGGTTTTATGTCAATTTTCAAATGTTCGTATTCCTGTTAATCAATTTGGATGTCGGGAGCATTATAGACAAACTTGAGTATAGCTCAAACGGTTGTTGTACCTTTAGATTTATAGAAAGAGGTTTGGGGTTCGAGTTTATGAAGAAGTGTTGAATGTATGGTTGCAACAATTGAACTTACTAACATATTAACATCTTTACCTAATGGGGAGAAAAAAAGAAGCACTAGGAGCCATTTTAAACTCACATTTTGCACTTTGAGAACTGAATTGGCAAAATTTAAAAAATTGAGCTATGTTATATAGACTGCTTAAAATAAATTAACTACGCGTGCTAAACACTTTACACTTAGACAGGAGTATGAGATATGTATCCGATACTTTTTATTAGATATTTTCAATATATATATATATATATATTTGTACTTGACAATATCATTATGTGTATAAATTATTGTATAATTGTTTTATAATAAGTAAAATGCCTTATTAAGAGAAACTTAATCCTAACAAGCCCAATAAGGTAGCACTACTAAAAATCAAACTTTTTGCGATAGTCTCAAACGTCGCAAAAGGTCCATATATCGTTGCAAAAGACTTTTTGCGACGGGGCTGCGATGGAAAATGGAGGGTGGCGGAAAGGGGCGTGACAAAAAGTATTTGCGACGGTTACAAATCGTCGCTTTCTTGTAGCGACGGTTAATCAATAGTTTTTGCGACGGTTTTGCCTGACACAAAAAAGGGGAAAAAACGGCATTTTTAGTGACGATGTTGATTGCCGTCGCAAAAAACTTTTTTTAGCGACAGTATTTGTTGTCGCAAAAAGTATTATTAGCGACGGTCTAAAACGTCGCAAAAAAAGTAGTATTAAGTTAATACCGTATTGGCAACAGTTGAAACCGTCGCAAAAGATTGGAACTAATATGTATATGCGACAGGTTAACCCGTCACTAATAAAATATAAGAAAATGAGAATTACATTAGCGATAAAATTATTTCTAATAAAATCATATTTTATTAAATATTCCTTATACAAATTATTAATATTTTCTAAAATACATCCACATCCACATCCACATCCACATCCAAATTCACATTCAAAAAATCATATACCAAGAATAATATATGTACCTTGTAACAATTGTCAACCAAATATTCTTTACAAAAATATATAAAACATTCTCCAACAATACTAATAATTTTTGTTATTCAAGAACTCAAATTTTTGTATCTAAAACAAACAAAAGTATCGACAATACAAATATTTTTTTTAAAAAAACATAGATATTATAGCTTGTTTTGATATCAACAGTAAGCTCCAATATCGATATGCGAAGATATAATCATGTGCTCAAAAGGATTGAATATGCAAAAAGAAGCAAAAAAAATAAAATAAAATAAAAAAAATCATCATTTACAACATAATTAAGGGAAACTTCTATTTGTTTCAAGCTCCATTTGTTTTGATGTAAAATAATTTACAGCGAAAATAATTCCATGTAAAATAATTTACATTTATTTTGTTTTTCAATGTTTGGCTGCAACTCTAAAAACATTTTTTTCCAAACAGCAACATTTTTTATCCTATGTTTGTTACATCCTCCCACCCACGTCAATAGCTTGCTTTACCTACATCTAGTAGAACTCTAACTATTTTCCCTTAGGCTCATGACAGGCTTCTATTTCACCCAATCCGTCTCACATAGTTTCTACTATAACTTTTCAATTTGGAAGTCGGAAAATAACTATTGATTTGGAATCCAAGTTATTTTCAGCCATTTGATGCAAATATTTGGTAGTGTGGATACCCATTTATAGGGAAAAAATTGATCTCAAGTACCTCAAGGTTTTGGCTCTCGAGGAAGTTTTTTCGAATGAAACCCTCACCATTGCTTATAGAAGTATTTTGGAGTTTGTTAATTTATATCGCAACAATGGTGAACAACCAAAATCACATTGATCCATAGTAATTAATATCCAAAAAACATAAAATCCGAACTGTAGAATATATCAGGGACTACCAAACTTGTCAATATGAATCCTTGAAAGTGGAAAATATAAGTAAAAAGTAAAAGCAAAATACCTAAAAGTGACTCAACAAATGCATAAACCAGATTTACTCATGCAATTGATATTTGCAGGGCGAAGGACAAGATAGAAAATCAATTGTAAGCATCTAAAATTTACAATTGTCAAAGCACCAAAAGAACTAACCTGGATGCTGGGATTCTGAAAATCATTCATAGCTGCAGCCAACACTACCAAAAACCGAACCATTGATGGATAAATTGAGCCAAGGAACTAAACAGAAAGGCTGCAACCAACAATCTATGAAAATGATATGCTTCCAATTAAATCTCATTTACTAGCCACTACACAGCATTCAACTCCACCTGCATTTCAGAACCTAGTATTTTAATAAGAACAAAAATATTTTAAAAAAATTATAAAAATAGAAATATAATATATATTTTTTTTGATCTGCAAAAAGAAACTTTATTAATGGAAAAAGAGCAAGATAACAGGCACAATACATCAATAAAGGGCATGGAAGTGCACCGCATCACAATGAGCTAATTGATCCCAACTAGGTTGGCACCAAAAGGCTCATCCTATCATCTGCTGGCACCCCCGGAGTTAGTGAGAGACCAACAAAAAGACAACACAAAACAAACACCAAACAACTATACAACAGATCAGATCCAGTTCAACCCAACAGATCAGATCCAAACAACCACCCAAACCAAACAGACCAGCAGACCCAAACCAAACAGATTAGTCCAGCAGATTTGATCCAGATTGTAGACCCAAACCACACAGACCAGCAGCTTTAATAGACCTAGAAGGCACCATCTAGACACAAAACTGCAGCTGCAACACACACTTGCTTCAGGGCACCATCTAATCACAGCTAATCAACAGATCAGATCCAGCTTAGCTAGTGAAAACAGCCACCAGACCATATAAACAGAGCATGCAGACAGCATACAAAGTAGACCATCAGCTGATTCCAACAGTAGCCAACAAACATACATAGCATCATACACAGACCCCAAACTGCACCTAAATTGTCCTCAATTGAACCTCAAGCATAGAACCTTTGATGCAGGCCAGCAGATTTGATCCAGACTAGTCCACCTCCATGACTGAAGCAATACTTCACCATGAAGACCACCAGCAGAACACATTGCACAAAACTATATATATATACACGTGTTGTACATTCCCTAGAATACTAACTCACGTAACAAAATTGAAAAGGAAAAACAGAGTTAACAGCTGGTAGAAAGCTCTCAATTCCCAGACCATAATGAGTATAGAAAGCAAAATTTTACAAAAAAAATAAATTCAAAGATGGTAAATAAGATAAACGGCCTCTAATGTGATCAAAGCAAAAATTAGAAAAAAGCAAAAAACTAAAGATGGCACTGAGAAGAATTGGAGATTGGTCAACATCATAACTACCCTGTAAAACCATAAAAAATATGCTTTAGTATAAGTATCCATCAATCAAAAAAGAAATATATATATATATATATATGTATAATGCTTTTAAAGCATTCAATTACAATGTCTATGGAAGAAGACCATAAATAAATTAGATGGGCATTTGTCAATCAACATGAGAATCCTACAATATGTGAGAAGAAAGACAGTGAGAATGCTCAATTTTATTTACAAACTCAAAGTATAGCATTAGAAAAATATAGCATACTCATTGGCTGTTATTGTGGAAAATATAGCATTAGAAAACCAAAATGCAGAACTCCTTAATGCACTAATTATCAAAAGTGTATAACAACAGCATAACTCATTTGTTTGAAGAACCTGGTGCAATTAAAAGTTGGTCTAAACAGTTAAATGGGTTGACAGAGTCCCTACAGTATATTATTTTATTAGAACAAAGAAGTATAAGAAACAAGCTCATCATAGATATAACATCAAAGTAGGCTATTGAACCCAGCTAGGCTTTAAAAAAAAATTCCTGGCCTATCCCATTGGAAGAGGCATGGCCAAGAAACAAGTCCAGTAGCTATTGCCATACAAAAGTGAAAGGAAATATCATTGATAATTAAGTTCCACTAAATGCAATGTAGAATCTAGGAAAATATAACTTAAAGCTTATGCGTCCATAAGCTGTAATATTGACCATTTATAATAAGCATGTGTCACGGAGTGATGCCTCATCAAATGCTTCAATAGCATATAAGCAAGAAAGTGACTACATACAAAATAGGCACAATCATCATAAACAAAGTAGTTATGGTGAAATAAGGCTTTTCAGCAAACAAAACAAATATATCATTCAATCCTAGGTCTGGGAAAAACCATCCTGTAGTTTCATCACATCAAGTGCATTATTTACCTGGCCAAGCATCACTGTCTCTGCTTCAAAATATTCATCAGTAGATATATATACCTTGGTTAGAATGATGTCAAGATGCTCCATACTTGCTTTAGAGTCAGAAATCTCAGTTTCATGACTGGAATCTATTCAATAAAACAATGAAATCAGAAGGCTTAGTCATAATAATAAAGCAAAAGCGAAACAATAATATCAATTAAATCGTTGTGATAAAGGTCAAAGAACAAGGAGCAAAACCTGATACAAAAATCAACAAAGAAAAAAGCTGTTAAACAATTTATTCAAGTGATAACAAGTGAAATTTATAAGAAGGATGTATGCCCTAAATTGAATCAAATCAAAAACAGAACAAACATAAATCTGATTTATCAAAGAATGACTTGTGGAATTGAATGTGAAATGACTGAATTATTGAGTTTTTTTTATTTAAGTGCTATGGAGCTGGGCTAGTCGGCCCAAATTATCTCAGATGGTTAAGGTTGAGAATTCTCAAAAATGGGTAGACAAATAGGAAAGTTACTCTTCTATCATTTGAGCCAAAATACTTTATAATAAATAAAATAAATCCTTACCCTATTAGTTGACAGCACTTTCTTTTGTCTCCCTTCAATAAATTATAAAGATACTCTGCCCAATATATAGCTTCAATTTGTTTATTCAAGTAATCTGATCAGTAACTTTTTTTACTCTATAGTGGAAAATTGTAAATAACATAAGGGAACATTCAGGGAAAGAGTACTATATAACAATAAAATTATTTACCTTTGCTACAACATTAAGAAAAGTTGTATCTTGAAGATTACCTGTTTTAACCTGTTAAGAAAATACTATAGCTTAAGTGAATGTGGAGTTGGCAGCTCTGAATCATGATGTTTAGCATCCCTATTTCTCTCCTGAAATAAAAAGAATGAGATAGTTGTGGTCACCACTAGATATAGAAGCAAAGAAAATGTTATCAACATAATTATACATCAAAAAAAGGATGCTGACCACCCTAAAGATTCTAATCAAGAAAATAGGAAGCCACAAGAGTAATAACATGAAAGTGATACAGCATGTTGTGTAAGAATGCAAAATATATCCATTATTACCCAAATTGCTCCAAAATTCAAGTCTCAAAAAGGCAAACCAATTGTTTATTGTACATAGATATAAGTACATAAGTACCAGATCATTAGTGGCAAGGCTGCTGCCATTGTTGGGAACAAACCTCCAAGTTAGTGTCACCACCAACTTTGCTGATGATTTGAGATCTTCAGATCTGCCTCCAAAACACAGTCAAAAGAATAAAGCCTCCTGCAAAACACCATAAAAAAAAAAAAAAAAACAAATTTGTGCTTATAATAACCCCCACTCCACCCTAGTCATGCTTGCATGTATTACATGATCTTGTCCCAATGTGTTGCATTTTCATTCCTTGATTTGTTTTGCATAAATGTTACTTGAATGGTGTGTTCCTTATTGGTGTGTATGTGTTTCAGCCGAGGTCATCTTGAGCCTAGGTCACCCTTTTGATACTCTTACACTTAGGACCATCTTGGGATTTCTCTGGTTGACCTCCATCCGCACCTTGACATATTGGCCGAGATATCATTATCTAGGCCGAGGTGTTCATCACCAAGGCCGAGATGTGTACTATCTGGGCCGAGATGTTGCCCTTGAACCCAAGTGATCTTGCCCTAGACCGGTACAACCTAGATCGAGGTGTGGCACATCTAGGCCGAGGTGTGTACAATTTGGGCCAAGTGTTGACCTTTCTAGCCGAGGTCATTGTCCCTTGCTTGCCGAAGTCTTGTTATTAGCCGATGTCATTACTTGCCGGAGTCCCTTGCCGCCTAGCTTGTTGAACACACCTTGTCATAGTCTTGTCTTTTCAATCAGTCACCTTTTTAAGTAGAGCCAATCAACCGTTGCCACGTGTCCGGGCTGAGTGTTAAGTCAGCCGGCAAGCCTAGAAATGTATCATTTTGTATCATATCTTTGTTCTTGAGGAGAGAGAAGCTCTAGAAGGAGAAGGAGGAGTTTTAGAGTGAGAGAGTAGATATCGAGCTTGATCCTTAGAGTTTAAACCGTTAGATTCGAGTATTGAGGTTAGAATCTTGATCAACTCTTGTTGTTCTTATTGATCATCTAGCTGCATTGCATGATTGAATATGTTCTGCATGCCATGCATTGATTTAAAGATTGGTTTTAGAAAGAGAAAGTTAGTGTTCATGAGTTCTTGAAGAAAAGCTTTGTTTGATCCGAAAGCTTACATTAAAATCCATGTTTTTGTGTTTGTTTTCGTAAGATCTTCTAGTATGGGTACCCAGGTCCACGTTTTCGAACTAATAGCATGAAATCTTAGATTTTGTAATAACAAGTTATGATCTTTGCATTCATCTTCTTCATGTTCATGTTCTTCATGTTCTTGAGCAGAGGGGAAAACCCAGATTTTTCCCGACTTCATTTCCTTGAAAGTGGCCCTCGGGACCACACCTCGGCGAGAAGGTGTGGGACCTCGGCCAAGACTTGGTTGGTGCCCAGCATGTTTTCCCGAGATGGGAGACAGTGTTTTATTTTGATTTGACCTGGCATCTGAGGAATGCCGAGATCATCTGCATGCATGTGAAACTTATTTGGAAGTACATTCAACAGATTTCTGCCATGTGTTTGTAGGACTTGGACTTGCCTCGACCCCGACGTTTGAAGAAATAAGTGAGTGGTATTTTAATAAAGATATGTTATAAAGCTTTGATAAAACCTTGTTTTGCCTTGTTTGGAAATTATTTACTAGTATGAATGATTATTCCTACTTGCAATAAGTACCATATCTTGTTTGATGACATTTTCGGAAAGTCCGTATGTGCTAGGGGACTATAAGCATTTGTAGCACAAAGTTTGGAAGTCCGTATGTGCTAGGGGACTATAAGCATTTGTAGCACAAGTCCTTAGTGTCTGGGGACTATAATGCAACGACACCCTTGTTTAGAGATCTCTCTTGTCTTGTCTTGCCTTGCCACTGACGGTTTTACCGCGTGGGCTTGTTGTCCGGAATGTCATCTCTTGTATTATATTGATATTAGTAAGCATTCCTTGAAGCTTTGAAAGATTTGATAGACGAGCTTGATTTATCCCATGTATCGTTTGTTAAAGGATCTCGGATATCATTCATGAAAACCCTTTATTATTTATACCATTCACTGAGTAACCAAGCTCACCCTCTCTATATATATGTAGGTGATGAGCAGGGCGGCGGCGACGCCTAGATGTGTTTGCCGATGTGTTTTTGGATTCGTGTTTTGCGACATCTTGAAGATCATGCTTCTTAGTTATTTCATTGTATTTTGTAATTGATGGCTGAGAAGCCTTTTGGTCAAGATGTAATTTTTGAGCTCCATTTTGTTGTATTAAAGCTATTATAAGATGTATGTCATCTCATTTAACTTAAGCACTGCTCTTATGGACTACTTAGCTTCTATTTATTGCTTCCGCATTTGTAAGCCCCATATGTTTACTCTGACTTGCGTGTGTGATCTTGTAAGTGGCCTTTGGTAGTCTCGAATTACTGGCCATCATGGCACCATTCTACTAGGGGCGGAATGGGGTCGTGACAAATTTGTCCATAAATCAACACCAATTGAATTAAAATCACTTCAAAACAAACAAACCTCAATACATTCCTTGAAAGAATGTAAATCAATCAAAACACACATGAATAGCTTCAGATCAAATCTAAATTACAAACATGCCAAGAATGTCACAAGCAACTGAACTATAAACCACCTCAAAACAACTTCTTACCAGATTCATCTACATTAATTATGATAATTAAACACCATTAAAACCCAACTAGAAGCGCAATGTAGTGCCTCAATTGAATTTATGTAATAAAAATAAAAACCTAATAATCCTACGGGATTCAACAGAATTCCTCAAAATTAGCTTAGCAAAATAGTAGATCAACATGTATTGATATCAAAGCTCCATTTCTACTCAAATTCAATAGAACTTGAAAGGCTACAAATGAGAAATTGAACTAGCAAATGCACAAGCAGTAGTGACTAACATAAGAATCAATAAGAAATCATAACATTTTAGATACTCAGGGAGAACAGGATCTGAAGAGAAAACGAAAGAAATGTATGAATTTGTTTAATTAACTTTTGAGACGATGAAGACAAAGAAGGAAGTTGAATAGACTATGTGAAAAAAATCTGCAATAAATGTAGAGAGATAGGGGAGATCGGAGACCTACTTCCCAATCTATGTAAAAAGAGAGAGAGAGAGAGAGAGAGAGAGAGAGTATAGACAATCACTCAATGTAAAACAATTTAAGATGAGCCGCAATGGCAGAAAGCTCAGGATTAGGTTGGTTTGTTAGCAGATCTTGTTCTATCCATACTTACTATGCCGATGTAAATAGAGCATCCCTTCCCTTCCCTTCCCTTCCCACCGCAATCAATTTGACAAAGGTGGAAAATCATCTTCATCCTTTAGACGGTACAATGATTTTGCCAAAACCCTAATGTCCAAAACAGAAGGGCTCAAACACAATCCTAAACCTCGGGCGCGAGAGAGAAGACTGATATATTAGGAGGTGGAGAGGAGAAGAGAGGAGATAAGAGGAGGGTTACCTGGATGCTGGAGATTTGCCTATGCCGGTGCTGTTGTCGTTGCGAGAGAGAGAGAGTGAAGGTTGGATGTGAGAGACACAGTGAAATTAGGGTTGGGCTCGAGAGAGAACTGAAATATTAGGGACAAGCGCTTAGGGAGAGGAGATGAGGGTTACCTGGATGCCGGAGATTTGCCCATGTAGATGCGATTGTCGTTGCGAGAGAGAGAGAGAGAGAGAGAGTGAGAGAGAGAGTGAAAGCTGGGCGTGAGAGAGACACAGTGAAATTAGGGCTAGGCTTGAGAGAGAACTGAAATATTAAGGACGGGCGCGCGCGCGCGCGAGAGAGAGAGAGAGAGAGAGAGAGAGAGAGAGGCGCGAAAGTGGAAACTTAGGGGGATTAAGTTTTTGCGACGGTTTAAAAGGCCGTCGCAAATTAACAAAAACACAAAAAAAAAAATATTTTGCAACGGTTTTAGGTTATTCGTCTCTAATAATAGTATTTATCCAGTATCGTTTTTGGCGACAGTCACTTACCGTTGCAAAAAAAATGATTTCGCAACGATTTTTTTTACTGTCGCATATAACCTTACTTTTTGCCACGGGCTTAATTTTTCCGTCGCAACAAAAATAATTTCGCGACGTCATTAAGTGCTGTCGCAAATACTTGTTTTTTGCGACGGCACTTAAACCATCGCAAATAGTTCTGTGTCAAATGCCCCTTTTTCTAGCAGTGTAGTATTCGTTATTTCCCATAGGGAGATAAGAAATTCAGGACTTATCCTATAATAAAAAAAATGGCCAAACAGACAATGGAGACGGATAACTCCAAACCAAACAATGCCTTAAATCCTATCAAATGGAATTGACTACATATTCTTTTTCTCTCCTAATTTCCTTCTATTGCAGGAATTATTTAGTAAGTCTTGAATATTACATGTTTGTGTACCCGTCGAATAATATTCTATAACTTGTCCACTATTTTCTTATTCTTAAGACTACGTATTCATCAATGTTGATTTAGACCCCATTGTTTTCCCACCCCCACTACCCCCACACACACGTGGGGGTTGGTCATTGAAGGAAAAAAAGAAAAAAAGAAAAAAAGAAAAAGAAAAATGGGCCAATTAGCTCCCACTGGGGATACAAACCATTTTCCATGTATTCATATAAACTATGTTATTCGTCAAGGCAGATGACCAATATAGAATTTTCGATAGACAAATAACTCATCCTTCTACTATCTCGTTCTCTAAGCAAGTACTAATTCATCCTTCTAATGTGTCTTCTAAAATATGTACACAAATATTTTTCTGTTGTCACTACAAGAAAATACACTTTTGGCGACTAAATTTTTAGTCGCCAAAAGTCCTTTTTTAGTCGCCAAATGTTGAATTTTCACTTTCCCCGACTAAATATTTTAGTCGCTGGTTTTGTCGCCAATACCTGGTCGCGAATACCTTTGGCGACTAAAAAACTGTTAGTCGCCAATAGACAGGTCTTCAACGACTAAAGAATTTGTCACCAATAGTCAATTCCATTTTTGGAAATTATACCTTTGGCGACTAAACTGTTAGTCGCCAATAGTTAATTTTTTTATTATTATTTATACATTTCTCGACTATACCTTTCGTCGCCAATAGCCCAGCTTTCGGCGACCACTGACTTCAGTCGCTGAAAGCATTTTCAGAAAAAGAAAAATTTTGCCTCCGCTGCTACCAAGTTTCGAACCTATGACCACCAACTTCCCAACATTCTCAACCTTTACCAACACTTTCTCCCCACTACGCCACTACAACCTCACGTGAATATTAATGCAACATATATTATTTTTATACTATATTCGCCGTATTAATACAAAACTATATATATATAAATAATTATTTTATTTAATGTATTTTATGTAAAAAATAAAGTATTTACTAAAAAAAAATATGAGAGCACTTTAGGCGACTAAATCTGAATTTTAGTCGCCAATTCTATGCTTTTTGGCTACTAAATGCTGCGTTGTCGCTAAAAACATTAATTTCCGCCCCAAAAAACTACTTCCGGCGACTAAACTTACTTTTCGTCGCCAAAACCTGCACTTTTGCCGACTAAACTCAGTTTTAGTTGCCAAATTGTCCACTTTTAGCTACTAAATGTTTTTTTAGTAGCCAAAAACCTTTACTTTTGGCTACAAAAATTTTGTTTGTCGGTAAAACACCTATATTCGGCGACTAAAGTATTTTTTAGTCGCCAAAACCTATAGTTTTGGCTACTAAATGCTTTTAGTCGCCAAAAACCGTGCCTTTTAGCTACAAAATTTTTTGTAGTCGCTAAAACCCCTATATTCGGCGACTAAACTCCTTTAGTCGGCAAAAGTCATCAATTTTGGTGACTAAATCCATTTTAGTCGCCATTTGTGCAACTTTCAGCGACGAAAATCATTTTTTTAGTCGCCATTGGTGCTTTTTGTTGTAGTGTGTATTTTCATGTATCAATTTTTTTTTAATAGAAAGTTATAAATACATATAATGTGTATAAAAAAAATTTAAAGCAAATATTCACAGCCTCATTTTAATTCGGTTATCAAACATGATCATAGAGCTCACCTATCGTGATTAAGACTTGGTTGCCAATTGCTTTTCTAGATTTTTTTTTTTTTTTTTTTTTGTAAACTGTTTTTTAAAAAATTTCCAAAAAAACTTTTCACTTGTATGTCTTACTAGACTAAAAGGCCCTAAATAAATAAATAATTTTGAAAAAATTATACTAAATGGAAAAAAAAGGTATTTTATTTTATTTATTAATTTTTTAATTAAAAATTTATTTTTAAAATTCTTTTAAACTAGAAGGATTTGAAAGAAAAAAAAAATGTATGCAAATTTTTTTAAGAAAAACTAAACTTAAAAATGTTAGGAAAAAAACAACTTTTTAAATTTTATTGATTAAATACACATACATGTGTCATGCAAAATGATAAATAAAATTAACAAAAAATGGGTTGAATTTTTCCTCAAATATCAACTTAAGAAAATTTGAGGGGCTTGTGGATCCAATATAGGTGTCTGAACCATGTGTTTTATAAGACCATCAATATATTTATTTATGAAAAAAATTAAATCAATTTGATAGTTATAACATTTTTGTTTCATCACATTTGTTTATAAAAAAAAAACAAAAATAGACAACATATATATTATTAAAAGTAAGCCCTTTTTTTTTGGGAGGGGGAGGGGGAGGGGGAGGGGGGGGGGAACGTGCACTACGCCAAAACAGGGCATTAACGGCGGTAACGAAACCGCCGTTAATACCGCCGTTAATACCGCCGTTAATGCATCTTTAACGGCGGTTTCGTTATCGCCGTTTAAAAAACAGTTGCTAAAGTATCTTTAACGGCAGTAATGAAATCGTCGTTAAAAAAACTACTACTAAAGCCCTTTTTTAACGGCAGTAACGAAACCCTCGCTAAAGCCCTCTCATTACCGCTATTAATGACGGCGGTCTTTGCTGGCGGAGCTCCGGCATGTGGTGACCACGCGTGGCCAGAGGTTGAATATGACCATCTACAATAAAGCAAAAGTAATATTTAGATATTTATTTAGGGAATATATTTCATATAGAGTGGTTGTGGTGTAGTGGTTGGTGTGTATGGATTGAAGGTCACGGGTTTGAGGCTTGGGGGGTGCAAGAATAAGTCAGAAAGGGCGCCACTAGGCATCACTACGACTTATGACAAAGAGGTAGAGTCTGTCTTGGCTAACCGCCTAGTCCGACGACGAAGCTTTGCCCCACGTCATGCTTTATGGCAATTTGAAGACAAGATACAACGGTTCCACCAAGAGGACGCGACAAGGACGTCGCCGCATTAGGTGGGGGAGAATGTCACAGACTGCCAAATTTTGATGCTGTCTCTCACTAAGAAAGACCTGGAAGGCTCTAGAGATCACTGGAACATTCTAGAACTCCCTAGAGTTTTGTAGATACTTGTACATAATTGTAGATGTGTATAGAAAATTATTTTTCAAAAAATTTGAATCTATTTACGGTGGTAAAGAACCGCCGTTTTTGGTCCTATATTACTGCCGTTTTTGGTCGACTTTTAACAATGGTAATTTACCCTTTTACGACGGTTATACCTTTTCCAACACGAGTATAAACGACGGTCCTAAATTACCGTCGTTAAAGGCTTTAACGGCGGTTTTACATCCTTTAACGGCGTTAAAAAACGGCCGCTAAAGCCCAATTTTGGCGTAGTGGTGATAAGATAAAGATGTTATGATTATCGGATATTTAATTTTTTTATATACACAAAAGATTTTATAAAATGAACAATTTGAATAATTAAAACAAACATGTAGGGTATGTTTGTTAATTATTTCGTTTTCAGTTTTTAGTTTATATTTATAAAAATTTAAAAAATTGTCATAAAAACTTGTTTGATAATTTTTTTGGTTTATAAATGGTTGTCTTAGTTTATAAATTTGAGGAAAAAATGTAAACTCAAAAAATAAGTTTACGTTGATTTTTAAATAGAAATTTTAAAATTTGACTAACAAAAATTTTTTTTCAATTAATTTTTTTTCAATAATTTTTTTTTTCAATTACTTTTTTTTTTTCAATTATAATATGTATAATTCCATTATCATAAATAATAAAAAATAAATATAAATATTTTAGGCCTGAACAAACATATTTTTTAATTTATGTTTTTAAAATTTTTCAAATATTTTGTTCAAACTAAACGAGCTTGTAATTTATATTTTTCTAAAACTAAACAAAAACCTATTTATAAAAATTTTGTAAACATAAATTACAAATGTAAACGTTACCAAACACTACCGTAGCTTCTCATGGATCATTAAAATTCTCTCAAGGTGTAAATGATAAAGGATTGTGGTGAGGTTTTCAACTCTCTCACGCCTCGTTTAGAATATTTTAGTCAAAAGGTTAAAAACTCACTATAAATTATTGTATCGCTTTATTTATTTATTTATAAAAAATTAAAAAATTATTAAAATAATCTGTTGCAAACAGGCCTCAGGCTAAGTTTGGCATGACCTAAATAATATAAAAAGTCAAAAAGTCACTATCTTATTTAAGTCACATCATCTTATTTAAATCACATCACCTCTCTAACACATCATATTAAACCTAACCCAAACCCAACCCATATAAGTCAATAAGTCAAAAAGTGCACTTTTTTAGAACATCCCAAAAAATCTTGTACTGGGTCAGCTCTCCATTTGATTTGTGGGGCCGCGAGACAGCGATGTTCTTCCTACCTTCCCAGGTGTACGCGGAGTCAAGATTCTTCCCTTGCACTCCCTTCTTGTAGGGCCTTCGGGCCCACTTTTAGGCCTAATTTTGATAATCCAAACCGCTATATTTTAAGATTTATTTAATATATTATACCTGTAAAAAATCAAGTTGATCGGATATCAGAAAGCATGTGTTCGAAAAAATCGAACTAAAAATTATTTTTTAAAAGAATTTAATAAACAGTTTTCCGAACACATGTTTTCTGATATCCGATTAACTTGATTTTTTACAAGTATGATATACTGAATAAATCTTGAAATATGAATGATTTGGATTATCAAAATTGGGCCTAAAAGTGCGCCCAAAGGCCCTGCAAGGAGGGAGTGCAAGGGGAGGATCCGAATTCGAGTGGACGCAACCCAAACAAACCTCCTCCACTTTGACCCCGTTTGGTAGAGTTGTGGGAAGGTGATTATAACTTATAGTTTAACAGCTTATAACCTATAACTGTGAACATAAGTTGATTTTTGACTTATAAATTAAACTTCTCCTCCCTCACTCAAAGAATAAGTTAACTTTTGACTCACAAAAAGTTATAAACTGTATTGTTAAGCTGAACTAAACACATCAAAATATCTTAAATTAAACTAAAAACTAAAATAAGTTAGAAATAAACCCTACCAAACAGGGGTTTGATCGGAAGGTGAGAGGTCAACTAAAGTCAATTACGGGGGTTGACAAAAGGAGCAGAAGTGAAGGACCGGCTTTGGGCACATCGCTTTGGATCCAAGAAAATTAACTTAAAAAAAGGTCTTAAATTTTTATTAATTATTATATTAACGTATAAATTTTTTTTTTATTGAAATTTAAAAGACCTCAACAAAATATTGTTATAATTTAAAACTGATAGATGGTTGATATGGTAAATTATTTAAAACTAATAGATGTTTTTTATCGAAAGAAATCAAAAACACTTATTGATGTTGTGAATTATTAGAAATTATTGAATAGTTATATTCCAAATGTATGATTATATATAGAATAAGATATTGATTATATTAATTTTAGTCACTTTTTTCAAATTAAAGTTGATTAAGTCTTACCTTTACTCAACTATGTCAAATGAAAGATTAAATGAATTAGCAATTTTATCCATCGAAAATGATTTAGCTTATAAGTTGGATTGTGCTAACTAGATTAGTAATTTTATAATTAAAAATGTTAGAAGATGATATTTAAGTGATTTTTGTTACAGTTTATTTACTTTTTGTTTGATACTTCAATTTAGATTATTCTGATCATTTTCCTTAATGTATATTTATGTAAATTTTAATATATATATATATTTATTGGAAGTAACTTTTTTACGAGTATTGTCAAATTCCAAAAAGCAGTAGATATAATTCGGTCACTTGTGAGGTTATCAAGCATTTATATACTTTATCAGCAATTAAATTGCTTATGCGGAATCAGATTCCTTCCAAATAGCTAGCTAGATTTCTCGGCTTCATAATTGGTAGGAAAGTAGTAGACTTTCCCTTGGAAGCTTAACAGCAAAAAAAATAGTAGAACTGGTGTTTTTGTTCTTGGTATTAAGGTGTATAAATCTTGTGTCCTGTGATCATGAAGCAGGTGCTATATTGTGGCACAAATACTTGTTTTGAGTTTAATAATAAAGAGAAATTGATTACATAATGTAGGACATCATGAGTTGAGTAGAGACATGGATGTCAAAACCGTGGCTTCTGACTAAATTACTAGCAAGCACTTGTGAAATTCCAAGGCTTCCATTATGGAACTATAGTCTCTGAAATTATCATACTATATTGTTGATCAGACATTTACATTGGAAACTAGTTAGGGTGTGTCTAATATGTAGTATTTTGTTCTTTTAGTCCATGCTATGGTTGTCCAATTAAGATTTTATTAACTTGGTTATGCTATTCATACTTCTCTTTATTGACCACTCCAATTACTTTGTGCAGGGCAATTGACAAGGTTTCTGTATTGACTTGTTGTGTAAAGAGAATGGAATTAGATGATTGTATAACCTGACTACTGATACCAGGTGTGGGGATATATTTTATGAGTACCAGCACGTGGCTAAGGTGACGCCGACGTGTCAGCCAAGGTGCCACGTGTCCTGGTTGTAACGCTGAGGTGATCTTGGCTAGGCTGAGGTTATCTCCTAAGATATCGGAATCCGGGATAAGCGGATAAGAGATGAGAGTCCTAGAATAAGAAAGGACTTCAACCTGGATAAGGATAAAACTCTTAGGGAGTTTATCTTTATCAATTGGTGAGTCCAAGCTAAGCACTGAATAGAAGTCCATTGAAGCAATGTTTCTATTTTGACTAGGATTGTGTTGGCTATAAAAGAAGGGCACCCCCATGGGTCTAAGGTACGCAATTTATACTCAGAACAGTGAGTTAAGCACTATTGATTATCTTTGAGAGATATTTGATTACTGACTTAATCATCGGAGTGCCCCCAGGTGGACGAACTACCGCCAGAATCTTTTCTTTCTGTTGCAGGTCATTCCAGCTGAGTGCTTAGTTGGCTGTGTGGTCAGAAATTCACTCACATACCAGGTATAATTCATGATTCTTTAATCTCTGTATAGGCATGATTTATATGTGTAATCTGTGCAGGACAATTGACAAGGCCTCTGTATTGACTTGTGTAAAGAGAGTGGAATCAGATGATTGTAAAACCTGACTACTGATACCAGGTATGATTCATGATTCTTTAATCTCTGTATAGGCATGATTCATGTGTGCAATCTGTCAATATATATATATATAGGACTAATTACACCAATGTCCCCAAGTATACCCTTTGTTGCACTTCAGTTTCCAATTTTTTAGGCTTGTCAACTTGATTCCCAAACTACAAAATGCGACTTCAAATGGTTCCCGATGTTCATACTGTCTAAATTTATTAATGGGAACCGAGTATTTTTAGAACTATACAAATCAAAAACAACAAAATTAAAAGATTGGGAACTTTGCAATAAAGTGTATACTTTTGGGACGTGTGTATCTTTGGTCATTTTGATTTTGTCGAGGTTTCATGTCAAATTGTGAATATTCTTATTCCTGTTAATCAATTTGGATGGCGGGGGCACTATAGACAAACTTGAGTATAGCTCAAGTGGCTGTTGTACTTATAGATTTGTAGAAGGGATTCGGGATTCGAGTTTATGAAGAAGTGTTGAAAGTACGGTTGCGAGAGTTGAACTTACTAACATACTACTAGTATCTTACCTAATTTTGGAGTTGGAGAGGGAGGGGGAGGGGGCGGGGAATAGAAGCACTAGGGGCCATTTTAAACTCACATTTTGTATTTGAGAACAAAACTGACAAAATTCAAACTTTGAGCTATGTTATATGGATTGTTAAAAAATAAATCAATTACTTGTGTCAGACACCTTACACTGAGATAAGAGTATGAGATATGCATCTGATACTTTTTATGAAATACTTTTTTTTTTTTCTTATTCTTTTTTTCTTTTGTGGTATTTGACAATATCATTATATGTATAAATTATTGTATAATTGTTTTATAATAAGTAAAATGCCTTTTAATACTGTGTTACATATATAATATAATTTATTTTAGATAATAGATTAAAAATATTAAAATATGACTACGACCCAACCGCCCAATTCAGATGAACTTAATCCTAACAAGCCGGGTTGGTTTGGCATGTATTAAAAAAGTGCACTTTTTGACTTATTGGTGGGTTTGGGTTGGGTTTGGGTTGGGTTTGATGTGATGTGTTAGAGAGGTGATGTGATTTAAATAAGATGATGTGACTTAAATAAGATAGTGACTTTTTGACATATTTAGATGATGCCAAACTTATCATTATTTCCCATTGGAAGGATAAGAAATTCAGACGAACTTGTCCTAAAATAAAAAAATGGCCAAACAAACAAGGGAGTAGGACAACTATGACCTACATATTTTTTTCTCCTACCTTCCTTCTATTGCAGGACTTATTTACGGGCGTTTATCAATCAGTCATATTAATTAAACTTATTTACTTATAAGTTTTGATTGATAAATTTATCATTATTAATTTTTTCATAAAAATAAGAAAGATTGATAGTTTTATCACTTGATGGATTTATCCATAAGATTTTGGATAAACTACTAATAAGTCTTAATAGTTAAATTTAATTCTCATTAAGTCTTATTGAAAATAAACTTATTAAAACCGCGGCTAAAACTTATTTTTTGTGACGATTTTTTTCATGTCGCTAAAAATTGACAATTAGCAACTTTTTTTTTTTTTAATCATAATTTTTATAAATTGTTGTTAAAATTTACACTTAGTGATATTTTCTTGTGACAAATATTTCAATCTGTCGCTGAAAGTTGAAAATAAGTGATTTTTTTTTGTGACGAATTTTTTAAATTGTCGCTAAAACTTATAATTAATGACATTTTTTATGACAATTCTTAAACTGTCACTGGAAATTAACAATTAGTGACTTTTTTAATAGTGTTTGATGAAAAATATCATTAATTATTATAAGACTTATTGGATAATAAATCTACATATTAAGTTCTGCACATAAGTTTCTCTAAGATTTAGGTCTCGTTTGGGAACAAGTTTTTTTAGTAATTTTTTAACTTTTTAGCTAAAATATGATGTAAAAAAAAACTAGTATGTTCGAGATGAATTTTTAGTTTTTTATGAAAAAATGTGTAAAAAGTAAAGAAAAAATAGAATCTTTGATTTTTTGGTATAGATGGTTGATTTTTTAATTTTTTTAGTGACCTTTTGACTTTTTAACTAAAAAGCAATGTTACCAAACAGAACCTTAATAGATAATATGTTCTAAAAATAAAATCTATTAATAATTTACGTAATTATTTCTAAAATATGAAATGTTCGTATGCCGTCTAATCATATTCTATGGCTTGTCCACTACTTTCTTATTGTTAGGCCATGTATTCATATAACACATGCTATATGTCAGGCACATGACTATATCGAATTTTCAGAAGACAATGTGTCCTTTAAATGAGTACTAAGTTATTTTAAGAAGGTGGTTAAAAGTTAATATTTTAATTTTTAACTTATTTTGAGTTATATTATTTGTCATAATTTTTACATATTTTTTACAAAAAAATTTTAAAAAAATTAAAAAGTTAATTTTTAATCATCTTTTTGAAACAATTCGTCTTTTTAATGTGTCTTTTAAATAAGTACATAAATATTTTTCTGTATTTCATGTATCAGATTTTTTAATAAAAAAAAAGTTATAAATACATGTAATGGGTATAAAAAATAAAATAAAATTTAAAGAGAATATTCACAACCTTATTTCCGTTATCAAACATGATCATAGCACACCAAAGACTTGTTTGGCAATTGCCTTTCTGGTAATGATTTTGTTGATTTTTTTTGGGTTAACTTTTCTTTTTTTTTTTTAAAAAAAAAAAAATCAAAAAAAACTTTTTACTTTTATGTCTAGAAGGCCCTAAATAAATAAATAATTTTGAAAAAAATCTACTAAATGGAAAAAAAAAAAAGGTATTTTATTTTATTTATTTATATTTTTATTAAAAAAATTATTTTTTACATTCTTCTAGAGTAGAAGGATTTGAAAAATAAAAATCAAACTAAACTTAAAAATGTTAGGAAAAAAACTTTTTAAATTTTATTAATTAAATACACATAAATTTGTCATGCAAAATGATAAATAAAATAATACAAATGGGTTGCGCTTTTTTTTAAAAATTCAAATATGAATTTAAGAGAATTTGAGGGACTCGTAGAACTCAATTCGAGTATTCGAACCGTGTGTGTTGTAGGACTATTAATGTATATCATCTATGAAAAAAATTAAGTCGATCCAATAGACATAATATTTTTATTTTATTACATTTGTTTAGTAAAAAAAATAGATAATAAATATATTTTTAAAAATAGATTATTTATTTTTTGAAGACAAACGTGATAAAATGAAAGAAGAATTGCAAAAAAAATAGTATAAATCCAAAATATTTGCATAGAGGTGGAAGTTCAAAAATTAGTTGCACAGTCTAATGTATGAATTACTTGTATTTCTATGACATTATAATTATTTTGAGTCATTTTTTTGCAATTCTCTCTAAAATAAAAATGTTATAGTCATTGAATATTTAATTTTTTTTTTCATGATATAACTTTACAAAATGAACAATTCTAATTATCGAAAAAGAACATGTAATAAGTGTCGTGAATGGTTTAAATTCTCTCGAAGTTGAAAATAATAAGGTTATATTTGATTTAAGAATTTAGAGAGAAATTTTAAAAAATAATAATAATAACAATAAAATATATTTATATTTTATTTAATTTCATACATAATTTTTTTGGGGCAAATTACACTAACACCCCTTGAGATATATGTTTATTACAGTTTTCCCCTCATATTTTGGAAATTACATCTCCCCCCTGAGGTTTAAAGTTCCATTACAGATTCTCCCCCTTAGCAATTTAATTTTTTTAAATGTCAATTTTGCCCTCACTAGATAAATTACATTGACAACCCTCACATTTTAGAAATTACAATCCCCTCCCTAAGATTTAAAGTAGCATTACCAATTGCCTGCTTGATTGGTATTAGTTGGAAAAAAAATTAATTGAAAAAAAAAAAGTAATTGGAAAAAAAATAACTAATTGAAAAAAAAAATTGTTAGTACAATTTTTAAATTTCTCTTTGAAAACCAACATAAGCTCATTTTTTGAATTTACGTTTTTTCCTCAAATTTACAAACTGAGACAACTATTTATAAACCAAAAAAATTATCAAACAAGCTTTTATGGCATTTTTTAAAATTTTTGTAAATATAATTGAAAACTGAAAACGAAATGGTTACAAAACAGGCTTTAGATGGTAAAAATATTGTAAAATTAACAAATAATTAAATAAGTTATCAACGTAAGAAATGATTTTTCAAAAGATTCTTAGGCTGTGTATGGTTTGATTTTTAGAATTTTTTTTTAAAATTAAAAATTAATTTAGTTAAGAAATAAAAAATAAAAAAATAATTATTATTTTTATATAATAATAAAACAATAGTAACTTTCCAAACACCACGAGTATACATGAATGTGGATCGTAAATTTTCTTTTGGTCTTACTGGAACTATTGGTTGGTCTTCCAAATTTATGTCTGTTTCAATTTAAAATCCCTGTACATTTAAAGTTTTACTTAGCATCTATCTTGACTATCTGTCCCATTTATATGGCCTTCATCCAATACTGGTACTATTGCAAGTTGCAAGGGAATCAAAAAATGTACTAAAATCAAGCAACATGCACAATATTGCGACCCATGAGGGCTAGCTCAAATGGTATGTCCTTAGGTAAACAACAAGGAGGTCTTAGCTTTGAGTCTCTACTTTGCCTGATATGTGAGACTAGCGGGTGGCTGCATATATCTGGGGTGGGCTCACCAAAGGTGGGGTCAGGGGTTCCTTGCTATATATAAAAGAGACTGTACTACATTGCAAACTTGACTTTCAAATTGTTGCTAACATTGAAAATTTTGAGTATTCATTTAACTTCTACCTCATTCTTCTGATTTATATTCTATGTCGCCATACAAGTTAGATAACTGAGTTAATTGAATTATAAATTATTGCTTTCCAAAAGATGCGTTGTTACTTTTGGCTGTCAAGAGGTTACAATAATACATTTCTGCTTGTGGTTTCAGGTGGACTGAATTTGTAGAAACGTCATGTGCTAGGAAAGAAAATTGCTAATGAGCTTATACAAAAGAAGTATAGTGAGCCATGAAAATGAAACCTTTTTTTTTCCTTGAGTTTCTTCCCAGCTTCCATTATGTTGATGAAATTTAGCATCAACTCAGAGAATTATGCTATAGGTAACTACATTTCAAACTTGTATTACTATCAAATCAAATCCATAAAGTTTAGGGGAATTCTCAAAATTTCAGGGGTGGTTGGAATTTTTTGTTGATCATGCTCATAAAATAATTGTTGATGAATCTTTTCACAGTTTCCTCAAATGTGAAAAATATTTTTGACTAGATTCAACAGTCGATATAATTCAGTCACTTGTGAGGTTAGATAGTGTATCATTATCAAGCATTTATATACTTTATCAGCAATTAAATTGTTTATACTAAATGAGATTCCTTCCAAATAGCTAGTTAGATTTCTTGGCTCCATAATTGGTCCTCTAGGAAAGTAGACTCTCCCTTGGAAGCTTAACAGCAAAACAATAGTCAAACTGTTGTATTTGTTCTTGGTATTCCATAGGTGTATAAATCTTTTGTCCTGTGATCATGAGCAGGTGCTATATTGTGGCATAAATACTTGTTTTGAGTTTGATAATAAAGAGAAATTGATTAAATAATGTAGGCAATCATGAATTGAGTAGAGACATAGATGTCGGGTAATGCTATAGTGTGCAACTTACACCTTACACCTTTTTGTGTTCACTTACACCTTACACTTATACCTTTTTTACCTTGCACTTACACCTTTTGTGTAAGTGGCACATGGTGTGCAACTTATACATTTCATTTATACCTTCCACTTACACTTACACTTTACACTTACACCTTTTGTGTTAGTGGCACATGGTGTGCAACCCACTTACACCTTTTGTGGGTTGCACACCTAAGAAAACTCCATAGAGGTCAAAACCTCTGTTTCTGACTAAATTACTGGCAGGCACTAGTGAAATTCCAAGGCTTTATGGAAATGTAGTCTGTGAATTATCATACTATATTGTTGATCAGATATTTACATTGAAAACCAATTAGGGTTTGTCTAATCTGTAGTATTTTGTTCTTTTAGTCCCTGCTATGGTTGTCCAATTAATATTTTATTGACTTGGTTATGCTATTCATACTTCTCTTTATTGACCACTCCAATGACTTTGTACAGGACAATTGACAATGCCTGTGAAATGACATGTGCAAAGAGAGTGGAATCAAATAATTGTATAACCCGATTACTGAGATCAGGTATGATTCATGATTTTTTAATCTCTGTATATGCATAATCTGTCAATATATAAGTAGAATTGAGGGTACTTACGTGTGAATTTTAATAAGTGGACTTATTATCAAATAGGTCCTATGATAATTAAGAACGTGTTTCAGCAAACACTATTAAAAAAATGTCACTAATTATTAATTTTCTTGTGTCACAAAAAAGTCACTAATTATAAGCTTTAGCAACAGTTTAAAAAAATCATTTTAACTTTCGGCGATAGTTAAATCGTGATAAAAAAAAAATACTAATTGTCAATGTTTGCGTCATATGCAAAAAATTGTCACAATTATTTTTAGTGACGATTTTATTAGGACTAATTTTCAATAAGGCTTAATGAGAATTAAGTCCCACTATTAAGACCTATTGGTAGTTTATCTTAAAACTAATTACACCGATGTCTCTAAATTATACACTTTATTGCACTTTAATCTCCAATTTTTTATGCTTGTCAACTTGATCTCCAAACTACAGAATGCAAGTTTAAATGGTTTTCAGTGTTCACGCCATCTAAATTGATTAATTGGAGCTGAGTATTTTCAGAACAATACATATCAAATACAATAAAATTAAAAGATTGGGGACTTTGCAATAAAGTGTATACTTTTGGAACGTTTGTATCTTTGGTCATTTTAATTTTGTTGAGATTTCATGTCAAATTTCAAATATTCTTATTCCTGTTAATCAATTTGGATAGCGGGAGCACTACAGACAAACTTCAGTATAGCTCAAATGGTTGTTGTGCCTCTAGATTTTTAGAAAGAAATTCGGGGTTCGAGTTTATGAAGAAGTATTGAATGTATGGTTGCGACAATTTAACTTACTAACATACTAACATCTTACTTAATGGGAAGAAGAAAAAAAAGCACTAGGAGCCATTTTAAACTCACATTTTATACTTTGAAAACTAAATTGACAAAATTCAAAAAATTAAGCTATGTTATATGGATTGCTTAAAATGAATCAACTACTTGTGTGAGACACCTTACACTTGGACAGCGATATGAGATATGCATCTGATACTTTTTATTAGATATTTTTAAAAAATATATATATATATATATATATTTGTATTTGACAATATGATTATGTGTGTAAATTATTGTATAATTGTTTTATAATAAGTAAAATGCCTGTTTTAGAGAAACTTATCTAACAAGCCCAATAAGGTAGTATTAGTTATTTCCGTAAGGAGGATAAGAAATTCGAAGTTATCATAAACTGAAAAAATGGCCAAACAAACAATGGAGTAGGACAACTATGACCTACATATTTTTCTCTCCCAATTTCCTTCTATTGCAGGAATTATTTAGTAGGTCTCGAATATTACGGGTGTATTTGGTAACGTTTACGTTTTTAGTTTATATTTACAAAAATTTTGTAAACTGATTTTTGTTTATTTTTAGAAAAACATAAATTACAAACGCTTTTGGTAATTGACAAAATGTTTAAAAGAATTTAAAAATATAAAAAAGAGTGAGAAATGACAAGTGGTGGCAAGTGGCGGCGGAAGACGGTGGTGGAAAGTGGTGACGGTGGGTAGTGGGTAGCTGGTGGTGGCGGGTGGGTGGTGGTGGTGGATGGGTGGGTGGGTGACGGTGGCGGCTGGTAGCGAGTGGGCAGTGGTGGTGGCAGGTGGGTGGAGGATGGCGGATGGTGGTGGTGGGTGCGTGGGTGGGTGTCGGTGATGGGTGGTAGCAGTAGGTGGTGGTACGGTGGTGGTGGCAAGTGGGTGTGAATGGCGGTGGTGGTGGGTGGTGGCGGGAGGTGATGGTGGGTGGGTGGGTAGCAGTGTGGCGGGTGGTGGTAGTAGCAAGTGGGTGGTGGTAGTGGTGGTGGCCGGGTGGTGGGTGGCCGTGGGCGGGTGGTAGTGGTAGTGGGTGAGTGGGTGGCGGTGTGATGATGGTGGCGGGTGGTAAGTGGTAGCGAGTGGGTGGTGGGTGGGTGGTGGGTGATGGTGGTGGTGGTGGGTGGTGGTGGCGGGTGGGTGGTAGGTGGCTAGTAGTGGTGGGTGGCTCGTGGTGGCAGGTGGTGGTAGGTGGTGGTGAGTGGTGGCGGCAAGTGGATGGTAGTGGTGGTGTGGTGGATGACAAGTGGGTGGGAGGTGGTGGCGAGGGATGGGTGGTAGCGGCGAGTGGGTGGCAGGAACGTGTTGGTGGCGGGTGGTGGTGGGAGATGGGTGGTGAGTGGTGGTGGTGGTGGTGGTGGTGGTGGCGGCGGAAAACGGTGGTGGAAAATGGTGGTGGGTGGTGGCTAGTGTTGGGTGGTAAAAAAAAAAAAATTTGAAAACTCAAAATGGAAACACATTTTTTGTGTTTTCATTCTTTGGCCAAATTTATAAACTGAAACCACTGATTTATAAATCAAAAATTTTACTAAACAAGTTTTTATTTGAATTTTTAAAATTTTTATAAATATAAATAAAAAATTAAAAACGTAAATGTTACCAAACAACACCTACATGTTGATGTGCCCGTTTAATAATATTTTATAACTTATCTACTATTTTCTTATTTTTAGGGTCATGTATAACTTATGTTATTCCTCAAAGCATATTACCAATACGAAATTTTTGGAAGACAATAACTCATTCTTCTAATGTCTCATCCTCTATGCAAGTACTAATTCATCCTTCTAATGTGCCTTCTAAAGTGAGTGCACAAATATTTTTCTGTATTTTTATGTATCAGATTTTTTTTAAATTAAAAAGTTATAAATACATATAATGGGTATAAAAAAAATTTAAAGCGAATATTCACAACCTCATTTTAATTCGGCCATCAAACATGGTCATAGAGCACACGTATCGTGATTAAGACTTGTCTACCAATTGTTTTTCTAGTAATGATTTTGTTGATTTTTTTTTTTTTTTGTTAAACTATTTTTTAAAAAAAATTCCAAAAAAACTTTTCACTTGTATGTCTTACTAGACTAAAAGTTCCTAAATAAATAAATAAATTTGAAAAAAGTCTATCAAATGGAAAAAAGGTATTTTATTTTATTTATTAATTTTTTTATTAACAAATTTACTTTTTAAATTCTTTTAAACTAGAAGGATTTGAAAGAAAAAAAAGTAAACAATTTTGTTTAAAGAAAAACTGAACTTAAAAATGTTAGGAAAAAATAATTTTTTAAATTTTATTAATTAAATACACATAAATGTGTCATGCAGATGATAAATAAAATTAATAAAAAATGGGTTGAATTTTTCTTTAAGTTCAAATATGAACTTGAGAGAATTTGAGAAAATAAATAAATTTTTTTCCTGAGAGGACAAACGTGATAAGATGAAGATGCTATAATTATCCAATATTTAACTTTTTCTATAAATGATATACATACAAAACATCTTATAAAATGAAATATATTTGTAGTATCAGATTGAGGAAATCAACCTTACAGCTTGAAACTGTTTCCTAACTCTAAGGTACAAGTACTTCGAATGAATTCAAAATAGAGAAGCTAACGGACTGTTACAACCTGTACAAGTATTTTGAATGAATTCAAAATAGAGAAACTAAAGGATTGTTACAATCTGTTACAATCCTGTGATATGCCCCCTTAAGATGGAGCGCGGGAGAGAAGTCCAATCTTGGATTTGAGATCCAGAAAACGAATACGGTGAAGTGGTTTGGTGAGGGCATCGACAAGTTGATCTGCTGAGGATACATGAGCAACCCAAAGGACACAATTTTGTACTTGGTCTCTAATCAAGTGATAATCGATGGCAACATGTTTCATTCTGGAGTGGAACACGGGATTGGAGCAGAGTTGGGTAGCACCAACATTATCACAATATAAAACGGGACATCAAGGTAGTTGAACACCAAGATCAGTGAGAAGATAGCAAAGCCAGTTGAGCTCAGCTGCTGCATTAGCGACTGACCGGTATTCAGCTTCAGTGGAAGATCGTGCAACAGTTTTCTGTTTCTTAAAACTCTAGGAGACTGGATTACAACCAAGATAGATAACGTAAGCACTGGTTGATGAAAAATCATTCTTGTCACTGGCCCAATCGGCGTCTGCATAGGCGTGTAAATTCAATGGGGACCGGCGATGTAGTTGGAGGCCGTCATTAATAGTTCCACATAGATAGCGTAAGAGACGTTTAGCAAAGTTCCAATGATCGGTTGTTGGAGTGTGCATGTACTGGGAAAGCTTGTTAACCGCAAATGCAAGATTTGATATGGTAATCAAGAGATATTGAAGGCTGCCAACAACTGTTCTGTACTCGGTAGGATCAGACAAAGCAGAGCCTGATTTTAACAAAGGGGGACTAGTTGGAATGGGAGTGAGCACAGGTTTGGCATCAGTTATATGAGTTCTAGCTAGAATATCCAAAACGTAACGCCTTTGAGATAATAAAATCCCTTGCTGATTTGGGAAGACCTCCACACCCAAAAAATAGGATAACTGTCCAAGATCCTTAATTGAAAACCGATGAGCAAGAACATCAACAAATGAGTTGATCATTTGAGTGTTGTCTCCAGTGATGATTAAGTCATCCACATAGGCAAGTATATGCATTCTATGACCAGCAGTAGTGAGAACAAATAGCGAAGTATTTGCATGAGAATTTTCGAAGCCTGAGGTAAGAAGGAAAGTTCGAAGTTCATGATACTAGGCTCTCGGTGCTTATTTGAGGCCATAGATGGCCTTTTGAAGTTTGCAGACATAAGATGGATGATCTTGATCAACAAAACCTGTGGGTTGTTGTATGTAGACATTCTCGGAGAGGTGGCCTTGTAGAAAGGCGTTGTTAACATCCAGTTGACGTAAGGACCAACCCTGAGATACAGCAAGACTGAAGACAACACGTACTGTCGTTGGTTTTACAACAGGGCTGAAAGTGTCTAGATAATCGACGCTGGGTCTTTGATGAAATCCTTTTGCGACCAAACGTGTTTTGAACCTGTCAACAGAGCCATCAGAGTTACGTTTAATTCGAAAAATCCATTTGCACCCAACTATATTCATGGTAGAATCAGGTGGGACAAGTTCCCATGTTCCATTTCTAACTAAAGCATCACACTCATCAAACATGGCTTTACACCATCGTGGATCTTTAAGGGCAGTAGTCACGGTAGTTGGTTCAAGGTCATCGGATTTAGAGAGTTGGGTATGAAGGTTCATTTTAGTGATGGGTTTATGAATGTTGGGTATGAAGGTTCATTTTAGTGATGGGTTTATGAATGTTGGTTCTTTGCTCGGGTGGTCATTGGGTGAGTTGGAAGGGGATGAATTTCAGGTGGGTTAGGAGGAGGTGACTCTAGGATATGTAGTGGTGGATCGGTTGAGGGTGTGAATGAAGGTGAGTATGAGTGGGTGGGCTGGTTTGTGGTAGTAGATGGAACCTGTACTGGAGTGTGTGTTGGAGCTACACTTTGAGGTTGCTGAAAGACGATGACTTCAGATGTTGTATTGAGTTGCGGCTAGGAAGAGGATGCGAGAACTGGAATTGGTGCAGGAATCCAAGTTGCGATGAGGTTGCGATGAGGACTAGAGGACGGTCTAGACAGTGAAGAGTATGGAAAGTGGGATTCAACAAATTGGACATGTCTTGAGACATAGATTTTTGAGGTGGAAGGGTCAAGACAGTAGTATGTACTTTGAGTGAGAGAGTATCCAAGGAAAACACATGGCTTGGACCGTGATTCAAGCTTGTGTGAGGTGTAAGGTTTGAGCCAAGGGTAGCATAAGCAACCAAAGACCCTTAATTTGGAGTAGTTGGGGGCTGACAGAAATATTTTGTGGTAGGGTGAGGAGAGATTTAAAGTGGGAGTGGGCATTCCATTGATAAGGTAGACTGCTGTAGCAAAGGCATAAGTCTAATAGGAGAGGGGTAAAGAAGCATGAGTAAGGAGAGCTAGACCTGTTTCTACGATATGAAGGTGCCGTCATTCAGAGTAACCATTGTGTTCAGGTGTGTGAGGGGGAGTGGTGAGATGTGAGATACCATTGGTGGAAAGAAAATTAGCTAGGGAAAGGTATTCACCACCGTTGTGTGAATAGAGTGTTTTGATGGTGGAAGTGAAGTGTTTTTCCACAATGGCTTTGAATCGTATGAAGACTTCTTTGACATCAGATTTGTTTTTGAGTGGGTAAAACCAAATATATTTACTGAAATGATCAATGAAGATTACATAATATTTAAAGCCATTATGTGAGTAAATGGGAGAGGTCCAGACATTAGAGAATATGACTTCAAGAGGTTTAGTAGAGACAATTGTAGAGTTGGAGAAAGACAATTTGTGGCTTTTATTGCAAAGACAAGCATTACAGGAAAAATCAGAAGATAAAAACGAAGATAAGCCTAAGGCATTGCTAGAAACAATATGCTTGAGAATTGGAAAAGCTGGATGTCCTAAGCGATGGTGCCAGTCAATGGTTGTTTTCTTGATTGTGGAGAAAGCAAGTAAAGGGGAGGAGGTTGGCCACTCATATATGCCATCTTTAGTCTATCCCTTCAGCAGTGTGGCCCCGGTTTGAAGTTCCTTCACAAGAAAAGTGGATGGTAAGAACTCGATGGAAACATTGTTAGAAGTGCAAAATTGTGAAATAGAGATTAGGTTCTTTTTCATAGATGGAACACACAGAACATTGTTTAATGTAAAGTTTTGGTGAGGAGTTTTAAAAGAGGTGGAACCAGTGTGGGTGATGGCAAGATTGGAGCCATTGCCGATCATGATGTCATCAATGCCATTGTAGGGAGCATGCAATGAAAGGTTGTTGATATCAGATGTGACATGGTGTGATGTACCACTGTCCAAAAGCCAAGATGGCGTGGTGGAAGGTTGGGTGGCAAGATGAGCTTGTGGTTGCCAGGGTGTGCCTTGTGGGGAAGAGCGGGAGGTAGGGAAAGACTGAACTGGTACAAGACGAAATGAAGGACACCGTTTGGTAGTGTGACCTTGAAGCTTGCAAATTTGGTAGTAACCAAGGTATGGCCTGGATGGAGGACGTGTGCCCTGTGATGAATGAGGTCCTGTAGTGGTTACAGCAGGTGGGTGGTTAGTGGAGTTGAGGGATGGGCGCCAATTTGTGGTGGTAGTGTTTTGTGGTATTTGCAGTGGTTGGAAAGTGATGTGGCTCAGGTTGGATGCTTTGAAGAGAGGCTTCAAAATTGAGGAGTTTTTCGTGAAGTTCTTCAAAAGTGATAGAGGTATCTCTAGCTTGGACAACTTGGACTAATTCTTTGTATTCATCACTGAGGCCATAGAGGATTTTGTCTGTGATTTCTTCTTCATCTATTGGAGCGCCAAGAAGAGCAAGGTCATCGGCTCGAGTTTTGATGGTTTGCATAAACTCAGTGATTCTGAGGGAGCCTTTGGTGGTGTTTTTGATTTGGGTTTTGATTTGTTTGATACGGCCTCGAGAGGGTTTAGCATAGGTGTTGGCTAGAATTGTCCAGGCTTGTTTAAAGGCTTTGGCTTGAGCTATGAAAGGAATAATGGTGGGTGAAATGGAGCCAATAATAGCGTTGAGGATCAGTTGGTCCCGTCGGTTCCATAGAGTGTGACTGGGATTGGAAATAATGGTATTTTCTTGGGTTAAGGTGGCTGGCGGACATGGTTTGGAGCCATCAATGTAGCCAAGAAGGTCATAGCCAATGAAGAAGGTTTGGAACTGCAGTTTCCAGGAGAGGTAAGTGGTAGAGGTGAATTTGAGAGGGGCTTGAGTAGCAACGTTGATGCTAATGAGAGTTTGGTGTGCTTCATTGATGTTGAGGATGGTTGCATGGGCAGACTCGGTAGTCATGAGTGCTGAAGAACAGGGAAAAAGAAGATGGAACAATGGATTGGTTTAGACTACTGATACCATATCAGATTGAGGAAATTAACCTTACTTTCATATACATTTTGCAGCATATATATATACATACAGGATAACAAACACTTGTTTAAAATCCTAAAATATAGAGCAGTTTGAAACTGTTTCCTAACTCTAAGGTACAAGTATTTCGAATGAATTCCAAAAAGAGAAGCTAACGGACTGTTACAACCTGTTCAAGTATTTTGAATGAATTCAAAATAGAGAAACTAAAGGACTGTTACAATCTGTTACAATCCTGTGATATGTAGTGTCTCATGGATCATTAAAATTCTCTCAAGGTGTAATTGATAAAAGGATTATGGTGAGGTTTTTCAACCCTCGTAATCTTGTACTGCGTTAGCTCTCTGTTTGATTTGTGAGGCCATGAGACAGGACAATGATGTTCTTCCTACTTTTCTAAGTGGATGCTGTTGGATATCATCACCTCATGTGAGGGTGATCTCTCCCCATGTACTGGCCATGTGAAAGAAGCTGCAGAGTATGGAGAATAAGCTGGCCATACGCATGACAGTCAAGCTCTCCACCATTTTGTTAGTGTATAAATGGAGGCTAAGGTGAGAGTTTAATAGAGTGAGAGAGAAAGAGCAACCAAAGAGAGTGAGAGCTGTGAGGCAGAGAGACCGTCTCTCTCGGTGTGAGTGAGGGAGACGGGTGAGTAGGTGAGTGAGGAGAGTGTGAGCTCCTCCTTTATTGTAATCTTTCTGTAATCTCTCCATTGTTATAGTGATAATAGGCTACTCTCTCATGGACGTAGGAATTGAGGCCGAACCACGTTAAATATGGTGTCTCCTTAAGTGCGGGTGTGTTTTTTTGCTTGGTATAATTTTGTCACGACCCAAACCCGCCCCTATGGGTTTAGCATCAGAATCGCCAAGAATCCGAGATCAAGGCCCGCTAACAAAGAAGACAGTAATACAGAGTACAGGGGCATGGCGGAAGCCAAAACAGTAAATAACCGATGTCCAATGAGCTGTGAGTCTGTATGCAAAAAGATTTTTCATGCATATATATATATATATATATATGAACAATACAGAACAGTATGTACAACATTTACAGTCGATCAAAACAGGGATCTAATCCCCATTAACCAGCACAGTACAAGAACATTCAGTTTATACAGTTATACAAAACAGATACAGAGACAGACGGGGAAATTAAAACACCCCTAAGCCATAGCTTGGCAGGCTCGGAACCTCGCGGTGAGGCACAGTGGTTGGCTTGACAAAAAGGGGAGTCTAACCCACGCTCCTAGCTCCGGTCTGGTACCTGAACACCTACATATATATATAAACAGTAAGCTAAAGCCCAGTAAATAGCATAATGCGTGAAGAGGTTAAGAATGGATGTCCTTACAGTAATGAAAACAGTTCATTGATTCAGTATAACAGTCATTCAGTCGTAACAGTCATATGTGGTACAACCGTTAGCATAGCGATGAAGATAAGAAATGAGGTCTTAAAAGACCGAGCAAAGAAATGATGGCCATCAATCAAGAAATGGTGGTTCCAACAAGGGAACCGACAGAGATCTCTATAAAAGAATAACGAAATGAGTTGCTAAGGATGCCACAATACAGTTCAGAATATAGGACATACATTCATTCGATTAACAGTGTCAGTTCAGAAAATAGTTTAGTTAAACAGTCAGAAATATTCACAGTTGAACATATCTTTACACAATTGTTACTCACAGAGTTCTGGGCTATAAGCAGCTAGAGCGTGTCTCCGGAAGCCAACCCTATACAGTGACAGAACGAACACACACTAAGTTTCACATTCGGGAATCAAAGATTTAGTCCCTACTTGGACTCGATGTGGTTCTACATCTATCCTCATTAAGATGCCTTAAACTAGGCCTAAGAATGCCTAGGATGGAATGATGATGCAAAGATGCACTTAGAAAACATTTTCAGAACTTTCAGAAAATAGAGGTCCCGCTTGAGCGTGGGTTTCCCCGCTCGAGCGTAAATGCAGACAAAGGTAGCCGCTTGAGCGTATACTTTCCCGATCGAGCGTTCAACAAAACAGGGTAAAAGTACTGGATGGGTGAAAATCACGCTCGATAGACGCTTGAGCGTGAGACACAAGGTCCCACTCGAGCGTCAATTATTCCGCTCGAGCAGACATCAAAATAGTGCAAAGTACTGGGAGCACAAATTTCCCACTCGAGCGCTACTTTCCCCGCTCGAGTGGGAGTCCAAAATCTGGAATTTCCAGATTTGAACTTTCAAGCTCAAATCAAGTTCCAATGTGTCAAAATCAATTCCTTTGGGCCCATTTCTTGGAAATCACTTGTAAATACATAGAATAACATGACTCAAAGCTGAATTTGTAAAATCAAGGCCCAAAGGTAGTTTAATTAAACCCAAATTCAAACCAATTTTCATAAACATGCTACAAACATGACATGCATGAATTTAACTCCATTCAAAGCTTCAATTTCATGCTCTATTGAGCTCAATAGCCTCAAAACAAGATCAAATCATGGTCCAATGTAAAATTATGAACATGCATATGAGGAACTATAAAAACTCATGAAGGGCAACATGCATGCAACAATTAAGCTACAATTCAACATTTTAGGACCAATTCATGACTTAGCTCTCCAAAATGACAAGAACCATGCAAGAGTCAACTTAAAGACACAATTAAGAGGTTGAATTCCTTATCTAAGTCTTCAATTTAAGGTATGAAGGTTCTATTCTTGCAATCTTCCTACAATTTCCCAAGTCTCCAAGCAAAATGAGATGAAATCAAGCTCTCTCTCTCCTATCTCTCTCTAGTCGGCTATAGCAAGGGAATTGGCTGAGGAAAATGTTTTGTTTTGAATGTAGGAAAGCTCAAATATGTCTAGATAGTGGCCCACTCACAATGGCAAGGTTGTAATTAAAGCCAACTTATGTAATTCGTCAATATTAATCCAATTTAATCATACCAAAACACATTTTTAATAAATACACCATAAAATCACCTAAAATCTAATTAACACAGAACATCAATCGATTTCAGATTCGGCCGTTGATAAGGCCTTTAATTCGCAGTTTAAACGTAAAACATGAACAGATAATCAAACAGGCAACAGATAGAAATGCAATTAAACAGATATACTCAATTAATCTAGTTCCAGATTTCAGTCAGTGTGTTCAGTATTTCAGTCAGTTCAATTATCCATCATAATCAGTCTCAGTTTAACAGTAATCAGTAATTAATCGGTAAGTAGTGGTGAAGGTTATTACAAATTTCTACAAGGTTTTGGGTGGGATCCCCGATCCCAACAAGTGGTATTAGAGCCTCGTCAGTGGCGTTTCGGAACAAAAACAGTGTGATTTTTGAAACTGTCCAGAAATCAAATTGCTCGAAATCAGGTTTTGAGCATACCAGGAGCAAGGGCTCGACGAGAGGAGTCCAGAAATGCAAACCAGACCACCAGATGAGCAAGGACGCGCCCTCACGCTCCACATGAAGATGGCGCGTGAGTCCAACGCGCAGCACGCGCCTTCACGTGCCGTGTAGTGTTCCGACGCATCGGCCTAGTCTCTTATACACGCTTCACGCGTGACGGAAGGAAGAAGATGAGTGGGGAGAGCGCGTTTGGTCCACGCGCAAGCCACGTGGCGCCACGTCAGTAGCAGCATGTCAGCCCAACTACCACGTGCCATCCACGTCAACGACACGTGGCTGTCCAGTCATGGACACATGGCATCCCACGGCAGCGACACAGCAGCCCAACAAGACTACATCAAGACGGTTGCCAGTCATTTGACACGTCGTTCGGCGAGAGAGATCCGGCGTGACGAAGGTGTAGACGCAGGAGAAAGGATCCAGTGCTTTGCGGCTAAGGTGTAGCTGCAGATCTGAGGCGTACAAAATGTTTTGGCTTGTTCTAAGCCATTCGGAGTCTGTTTCTGACGATCCAATAGTGCTTTCCAACTATTTGGAGTATTTCGGACACATCCGTATGACCAGATTTTGGAATTGGAGTTTCTGTAAGAGGTAAGAAGATTAAAGTGGCAGACGGTGTCAAGTGCAGTAGACAGAATATTTTGTTGGAACACCGAATATTCCCTGAACTTCTGAAAATTGCAATTTGGCTCAGAATTTTTAGAAATTTGTGGTATGGCGCAGCTTTCGAGGATTATTTGTAGTGAGGTCCTCGGAAGTGCAACGAAGGTTGGTCCTAGCTAAACGAACCGCTCTAGACGCAATCGCGAGGTCAGAATAGTGAAATTCTGAACAATTTTTAAAGATTGTCGAAACATGGGAGTTTGTCATCTTCAATAGTTGAAGGAAGGTTGCCGGATATTGTGGAACGCTGTGGATTCACTGAAGAGGTTGGAATGGGCAGATTCTGACCAGATTGGACAACCAGATACAGATCGAGATATATCATTGGAGACCAGAGGAGATCAGGCTTGATCAAATAGCAAATCGAGGGAGATCATGATTGGTCAAGGGCGATCAGAGGATTGCAGAGATGATTATCTTCGGAGTTGATCAGAAGATCTGGTTCAATTAAAAGTCCATTCATCGACGGACAGATGATTTGGCAACAAGCGCAGGCTCAAGGAAATGTTGTGGCTGTTGGAGCTACTGTATACGAGTAGGTATTTATGGTATGTGGACGTGTAGAACAATAGTTGCAGAGGAATATACTAAGCACAGAAACACAAATGCGGGCGCAACAAAGCGGTGCAAGACGCTAGAGTGTCGTACAGAGGTGCGAGAAGAGTGTGTAACAACGAGTTGTTGAAAGTTCACAGAAATTGCCAGACAGAGAAATTAAGACGGAAGAGTGCGTGCTAATGAGTGGCAAGTCTTTTTTCTCTATGGTGGTTTCTTTAGTTCCATGGCAGCAGAGGATAGAGTTGATACGGATCTCTCAAGCGAGCTCGACACAGGGAGACTAGAAGCCATGGGTGTGAGCACTATGCAAGGAATTGCATAGCTGACGATGCTTTGACAGATGGAGCTACTATCAACCATCAATCTACTGGACAGCAAATCAGGGATTGCAAAAGCACAGACAACGAGCGTATATGGAAATGCTAGGAGGTGGTTCAGAAGTGCAGATGGCAAAGACTGATAGTTCAGAGGAAAAGCTCCGAGCAAAGAAAACTGAGGACGTTGATGGAATAAACGACGAGTTTTCTACTGCTCCAATGACTGGTCCTGGGAGGTAATGCATGACAGTCAAGGGCATTCCAGCAGGGGGTGTATGACATCCAATCAGGGGGTGTCGGATATCTTGGTTACGCAACTTCAAGCATAGCAAGTGAAGGCATCCAAGCCAGGAAGCGTGGAAGAGATCTGTGGGAGATAGGAGCAGAGGCTCTCTACAAATCAGAGAGTGGTATAAGTTGAGTTGAGGATGTAGGATTCCCTCATTCTCTTGTATCTCTAGTATATTATCTCTAGCTTCAGAGGGTGCAAACGTCTCAGTGAGGAGAAGCAAACTATGCTGAAATTTGGGCATGACAAGATTAGCAGCAATGTGTGCTGTGGATCACCTCACATGGGTTGAGGGGGTGATTTGTTGGATATCATCACCCCATGTGAGGGTGATCTCTCCCCATGTGCTGGCCATGTGAAAGAAGCTGCAGCATGTGGAGAATGAGCTGGACATATGCAGGACAGTCAAGCTCTCCACCATTCTGTTAGTGTATAAATGGAGGCTAAGGTGAGAGTTTAATAGAGCGAGAGAGAAAGAGCAACCAAAGAGAGTGAGAGATGTGAGGCGGAGAGACCGTCTCTCTCGGTGTGAGCGAGAGAGACGGGTGAGTGGGTGAGTGAGGAGAGTGTGAGCTCCTCCTCTATTGTAATCTTTCTGTAATCTCTCCATTA
This sequence comes from Camellia lanceoleosa, assembly GCA_025200525.1. Lineage (NCBI taxonomy): Eukaryota > Viridiplantae > Streptophyta > Magnoliopsida > Ericales > Theaceae > Camellia > Camellia lanceoleosa. The sequence goes on along the minus strand of CM045766.1, from coordinate 165,345,802 downwards.
TTATAGTGATAACCGGCTACTCTCCCGTGGACGTAGGCATTGAAGCCGAACCACGTTAAATATGGTGTCTCCTTAAATGTGGGTGTGTTTTTCTGCTTGGTATAATTTTTACAAGGTCTTGGGCGGAATCCCCGATCCCAACAGACACAACGCGGCAAAGAAAACACTAAATCCCAACAAACCTCCTCCAGTTTGATTTCCATGCATTGCAAGACGAGAGGTCAACTAAAGTCAATTACGGGGTTGACAAAAGAAACAGAAGTGAAGATATACGAATTTATTTATTTATTTATTTATTTATTTTCATTTTAAATTATTGTAGATCACAATTTCAATTTTGTACAGGCCACCCTCTACTCAGAGGTTTGTCCGTAATCGGCTCTTGTCTCTGAAGAAGCTTTTAATTCCAAGTTCCAACCCACAGTTTTATTTTTTTGCCCTTCTTTTCTACTTACCAAGAGATTCTAAATTGCTTTCTCTGTATAAGTAGTGCGTTGGTTTTCATACAAATGGCTTTCAATGCAGCAGTCCTTACTGTCCTCAAAACCATTGTTTGCTTGTCACTTGTGAGCAACTTTCTCATACTATTATCCAATGGAATTAAGACTGAAGAGAGTGATATTTACTGCTTGAAATCGATAAAGGATTCCTTGGAAGACCCTTTCAATTACTTAGGCTCTTCATGGAATTTCAGCGACACGAGTAAGGGCTTCATCTGTAAATTTAAGGGAATACAGTGCTGGGCCATTGATGAGAACAAGGTGTTAAGTATCCGACTCTCAGGCTTGGGACTCAAGGGTCAATTTCCTCAAGGGTTCTCAAGCTGCTCCTCCTTGATCGGTTTAGATCTTTCATGGAACAATCTTTTAGGAATCATCCCTTATGATATCTGGGGAATCCTCCCAAATGTTACATTTCTCGATCTTTCGGCCAACAGTTTCAGTGGTGAAATTCCGCCCGGTATTGCAAATCTTACTTATCTCAATTTCCTAAGACTTGATGACAATCGGCTCACTGGACAAATCCCACATGAGCTTGGCTTGCTGCTTCGCATCAAGTCTTTTAGTGTTGCTAACAATCTCTTGTCGGGGCCTGTGCCGGATTTTCGTAGCGCCTCTGTTACAGCTGAGAGCTATGCAAATAATAAAGGACTTTGTGGCGGTCCTATGAAGCGCTGCAAGGCTCCTGATGCTTACGATCATGCTTTCTACTTAAATGGATTGGCGGTTGGTTGTTCGGTTTCTACTGTTGTAGTTTTTGCTCTGACTTTGTTTTATTTGCCCATTGATCCACTATTAAAGAAGATTATGAGTAGCAAGAAGAAGAAAAGAAACCAAAAGGTGGTTCAACGAAGACAATGGCGCCCAACTGCATTGAATAGAATTGAGGATACCAAGGTTGAACATCTCTCTCTCTCTCTCTCTCTCTTCATACATTTTGCATCGTTTCCTCCTCCATGTTCAGTTGTTCCTTGTTTGTTGTCAGTTATCTTCTTATTAGAATTTTTGCTCTTTCTCATTTTCAAGTGGTGTAAGAAAAGCAAATGCAATTACAACATACCAAAGCTGCTATATCTTATGTTCTTAATTATAATTTGAATAGGTATAATATATAACCTCCTATTATGGTAACAAACAGTGTTTGTCTATAACATATTGTTTTATAAACAGAGTGATAGCATCTTCTTCTAGATTCAATTTCAAACACTTGGATTAATATATTTTTATTGTTTGCATATCCAAATTAGAGTCTCGGTTTTTTCTCTCTGGACTGATTTTCAGACTATTCAGCCAATTACTTTTTGTTTTCCCTTGTAGTTGATACTATAATTTGGTTCACAGATTTCTAAATTGGAGAAGTTGGTTACTAGAATAAGCTTCACAGAACTCGTAAACGTCACTGACAATTTTAGAGAAGACAACATCATCGGGTTGGGAAAGACAGGGATAATGTACAAGGCAGTTTTCCCAAATGGTTTGTTCCTTGCCATCAAGAGGTTCTTTGAATCACAATTCTCCGAAGGACACTTTATGTCCGAGGTAATGACTCTAGGTAGATTGAGACACAATAATTTAGTACCTCTGTTTGGTTTCTGTTATGAAGGAAAGGAAAAACTGTTGGTTTACAAATATATGCCAAATGGTAACGTCTATGATTGGCTACACCCTCCGGAATGCGAGCTCAAGACCATGAAATGGTTTATGAGGGTTAAAATTGCTGTTGGGTTAGCTAGAGGATTGGCATGGCTTCACCACCACAACAGAAAATTCCGGGTATTCAATCAGAACATTAGTTCAAAATGTGTACTACTTGATAATAATTTTGAGCCCAAGATCTCTAATTTTGGGGAGGCAAAGTTCATGAACACGAACAATGCTGCTTTGGGTGGGAGTACTTTCATGAATGGGGAATTGTTGGAGTTGGGTTTTGATAAGAAGGATGTATATAGCTTTGGAATTGTGCTTCTTGAGCTGCTTACAAGGAAGGAACATCGTATGGAAACCATTGCTGAAGCTTCTGCAAATTCTGACAGCAATTTGGTTGAATGGATCATCAATCTTTTGAGTACCTCTTTTAGTCTGCAAGATGTAGTTGATGACTCTCTGATTGGGTTGGGATTTGATGGTGAGATCTTTGAGTTCATCAATATTGCATGCAAATGTGTTCAATCGGTGCCAGAGCAGAGGCCAACAATGCTGGAAGTGTACCAAACAATGAGGGCCATTGGGGAGAAACATGGCCTTGTGGACGATTCTGAGATGTGGAAAGAAACAGAAATTATTACTGCCAGTGCTAGTGAGGGAGATGTTGAAATAATATGGTAGATGAAATAGGCTGAACAAGCCAAATTCGATGGGAAACCTTGTTTTGATGTACTAAATTTTTAATGCAATATTATCATTATTATTAGGAGCACAACTTATAATAAGTTGCTGGAATTCTGTATAATAAATTTGATTATGTGTGAAGGAATCGTAAAACTCATATCAGCACTGTAGTTTTGATTTTTTTTTTTTTTTTTTTCCTTTTGTTAATTTGGTTCCCAAATTGCACAATATGAATTTAAATGGTCCTAATAACACTCTGCTATCAAAGGCCGCATTTAGAAATTGACGTTTTAGTGGTTTTTATTTATTATTATTCTTTATAGGTAAAAAATTAATGTGTGACTTTTGTAGTTGTATAAAAAATTGTGAATTACTAAGATGTTTAACTTTTTTTTAGTATTGTCTAGACTTTTTGATTCTTTTTTATGTGTTTATGTTTTTTTAAAAATTATTTTAGCTAAAAAATTAAATTGCCAAATGGGCCCTAAATTAATTAGGGGAGCTGAGGTATTTTCAAAACTTCACAAAAAAAAAAAAAAAAAAAAAAAAAAAACTGAATTAATTTAAAATATTAGAGATCCAAATGTAACAAAGGGCATATTTTGAGAATCAAAATACAACAAAGTATGTATTTAGAAAATCAATGTGTATTTGATCATTTCAATTTTGTTGAGATCACTATTCTACATCATTTAAAAATTGACACATGTTTGATTATCTCCTACAATTCAAAAAATAAAATAAAATAATAATAATAATATAGTGAATTCACTACTATAGCTAATGAAAGTGAATTTGGCGAGTTGAAGACCAAGTCCATTGTTTGGGCTCAGCATCATCCTCCAGCTCGACCCAAGTAGAACTTGTAAGCATCTCGGAAGTATCGACCGAGAGACCCAGAGCTTATTCCTGGTCCTGGACCCCCCAATAAATTCTCCCGCTTGACCCGCTCAAGTCTTCTTGGTCTCCCTTGTTGTCTCTTCCCCTCACAAACAAAACTGTTGTTTGTGTGGTCTAAGTTAATTTTAGACTCAGATTTCCGTGCATTGAATGCTGAAAGATCTACCATTGTCAATGGGTCTTGAGTCTTGACAAAAAGAAACAAAATGGATGACATACAATACATAAGTTTGGTACACGAAGATTTTTTTTTTTTTTTTTTTTTTTTCATTTTGAATCAAAATACCCATTATTATAAACTGCAATTTCACAAGCGCGTCAGTCACATTGGACGATTTTTTTATTGGGTTCAAACAAATTTGCACAGCACAACAGACAACACATTTTCTGTACATGTGTTCCACACAAGGTTTTTTGTTAGAAGTCTGTGTCTCTAAAGCTTGGTTGAGTATAGAAATCAAAATATTATGTCTGAATATAAAAATTAGAATAGAAATTATTTTAATTATAGGAATCTTACCTTTTGTATATTGTTTCCTTATAAAAATCTTACATTGTGTATATTGTTTCCTAAAGTGTATCATGAATATATTATATATACATGATCTCTACTTTATTGATTGGTAAGCCAAATAATTCTTTTCCTTTTTTTGGTATCAGAGCCTCTCTAACCGTCTCTCTCTCAACCACTCACCATCACCAACTGCCTTTTATTGTTTTGGGCTACCGAGTTTATTCGGTAGTATCTATTTAGATAAGTCGTTGAGTTTTTTTTTTAGCTTCTTATTTTTTCTTAGACTGAGTTGCTATCTTTGTGTGTTTCTTAGCCCCTTTTTTTTCCACCATGACTGATTCATCATTTGCAAATATACCCACCTAAATAGAGGGCAAGGGAAAAGCTCATTGACTTTTATCTTCCACTACTCACAGTGGCGGAGCAAGGAAATTAAATCAGAGGGAACACTTATTAATTATAATAGTGAAATTTTTTACAAAAATATTTTACATAAATTTTTTCGATTGACTTTGAGAAAGATAAAAAAAAATAATGTTATTTATAATTAATGTATAATGGACAATACAAAAAAAAGGTTATGAATATAAGTCTTAAAATAAATTATATAATGATAAAGTAATTTTTTTAATACAAAATTTGAGTAAAAATTTAATATAATGGTAATATCACGTCATCATTGACATGTGATATCATCAACCAATAATAAAGAATCACATAAAAGGTGAACCTCACATGTTAAATGTAACTAATAATCCAATAAATTATATACCTTCATAGTAAAATTAATTCTGCTTGTATACCAATAATAATAGACATCACTATTACATTAATTTTTTTTTAAAAAAAAAATTCATAGATAATAATACGACTTATCGTAATTTTTTAATTTTCAATCAAAATAACTATTATTGTTCTTATAATTTTAAAAATGTCAATGACATTTCACTCTAAATAATATTTTTATAATTAAAAAAAATATTTTCTTTATATTTGGTATATAAAAAAAAAAAAACAAAAAACAAAAAACAAAACAAAACAAAACACAAAAAAAGAAACCCAAAACCCAGGAGGAGGCACGTGACCCCCTTGGCTCCTCTCTATCTCCACCCCTGACTACACAGCTTGTTGCAACAGATCCTACCCGTACATAGTGGGATATTGATAACTATACTATTTTGGGATGGATGTTCAACTCCATGGAAGATTGTATTTATCACATGCTGCTCTATTGTGACATAGTTTCCGGTCTATGGCATGCCTTGTCACAGATGTATGCTCTTGCTCATAATGATGCTCGTATCTTTGAGCTCTATCAGGATATTGCTCGTGCTTCCTAGTCTGCCTTGGGTCTTTCTGTGTCAGAATTGGCTCGGATACCTTCAGGCCTGTTGGAAAGAATTGGCTCAATATGAGCCCTTGACTAAGTTACTAGCAGATGTTGCCTCTCTTGTGTCCAAATGCCTTGTTGCCAGCATATTTACCAGTTTCTGATGGGTTGAAACTCTGAGTTTGAATAATTTCAAACTCAAATTTTAAACACATCACCTATACTCTCTCTCTCTCTCTCTCTCTCTCTATGAGGCCTTTGCCGTCATTGATAGTGATGAACGTCATAGGCGTCTGGTTTAGCTAAATCCTTCTCTTTTGTCTCCAGTTTCATCTAATCAGATGGCTCTTGCTGCAAAGTTTAGTTCTCGGGGTTCTACTGGTCTAGTTACTTGTTATCATTGTGGTGTTTCTGGTCATGTTAAGGCTCGTTACTTCAAACTTTATCCTGAGTTGAGGCAACGTTCCTCTCGCCCTTGTGGTGTTGGCACCCCTCACACTGCGGCTCTAGTGGATTCTGCTACTGCTGCTCCTGGGTCTCTTCATCTCCCTAATTTGTAAGAGTTACAGACTTAGATTGGTCAGTTTCAAGCTCAGCTTCGATCTCTTACTACCAGTTCTCCTGGCCTATCATCTACTATTGCTGTCACACTTACAACATGTACTTCTACTGTAACAACCTTCGTATTGACTACCGTTTAACCACTGAATTATATACTGATTACCATTAAACTGAACTGCTAATGACTGATAAGTGAACTGGATGAACTACTGAACAAACTGAATGAAACTGAAACTGAAACTGAATGAGTTTGTCTATTGAATTGCGTGTTGCATCTGTTTGAGTGTATGATTATCTGTTTGCATTTTATGTTTAAACTGCTAATTGAAGGCCTTATCGGCGGCCGATTTAGAAACCGTTTGATGTTTTGGAATCAGCATAATATTTGTGATTTAATAATATTTTTATCTGAAAATTGATTAGGGATGATTAAATTAGATTTAAAGAGTTAATTATGAACTTGGACGTATTTACCGAATTGCCATTTTGAGTGGACCCTTTGTTTACTATTATTCTAGAGCCTTACCACACCTAACAAACATCTTGATCAGCCATTTCCCTTAGTCCCAACCGACCAAGAAGAGAATTAGAGTGAGAAGAAGAGTGTTGAGGGAGATTTGAGCTCATCTTGAAGAATTGCTTGGAGAATTGAAGTAGTTGCTAGAAAATTGTCAACTTAAGCCTCCAAAACTTGTAATTGGAACTCTAGGTAAGGAATCATCTTCTTATTGTTGTCCTTGAGCTAAGTTTTGCATGATTCATGCATCATTGTAGAGCTAAGACATGATTTTGCTCATATATGTTGAATTGAAGATCAATTCATGCATGCATGTTGAATTTGTTGACTTTTGAAGTTGAATTCTTGGCTAATTAGTACATGCAAGCTCATAGTCATATTAAGTCCATGATTTCATCTCATTTGCCAACTATTGAGCTCTTTGGAGCAAGATTTAAAGATTGAAATTAGTTTGAAACTCATGCATTGCATGTTTTAAAGTGTTCTTGAATTGTTCTTGAAAAATGGTTTGAATTGACTCACCTTTCGGGCTTGAATTCATAAATTGGCTTTTGAAACTTGTTCTACATTGTTTTGGAATGTATTCTCCAGAATTTGAGCCCAAGAGGTCGAGAATTGAGGTGAGAATGCTTGGTTTGAGCTAGGAAGGCAAATCTGGAAATTCCAGATTTGGCTTCTTCGCTCGAGCGAAGGATTCCTCGCTCGAGCGACCAACGTTTTCCTCTGAGCCCCGCTCGAGCGAAGGATTGGTGGCTTGAGCGTAAAATTGAGCATCCAAGATTTTTTCTTTTTCATCGAATCGCCGAGCGGCGAAGGATTTCTCGCCGCGAAGCCTTTGATTTTGCAAACTCGCTCGGCGAAGGAAGGCTCGCCGGCGAGGCCCTCTGTTCAAAGAACTTTTGAAAAGTGCCTTCCAACTGTATTTTTGCATCCTCATCGCATCCTAGGCATTCTTAGGCCTAGTTTAAAGCATCTTAATGAGGATTTAGACATAGAACCACACCGAGGGAATTTAGGGATTTAATTATCATCCTTTCCAAACTGCAAACTTAGTGTGTGTTCTATTTATTGACTGTTTAGGGTTGACTCTCGGGGACGCACTCTAGCTACTGATAGCCCAATCACTGTGAGTAACAGATTGTGTAAAGATATGTTCAAATGGTTTTATTTTGAATACGAATCAACTGTTTATTGAACCGATATTGTTTATTGAATGAATGTATGTCTCAGTATTTGAATCTGTATTGTGGCATCCTTAGCACCCATTGTTATTGATCGTTACGAGCTCTGTCGGTTTCCTTGTGGAACCATCTTGACCGATGGCCATCATTATTGTTGGATGCAAGGCTGGTCCTTTTGGACCCATTTGTTTATAGGCTAATGGATGTACCACATATGGATTGATTGAAATACCGATTGACCGAAATCTTGAAGATTGAAATCTTGCATAATGAATTGATTTCATTCTTGAAGGACATTCATTCATAACCTCTTTACACGCTATGTTATTCATCGGGCTTTAGCTCACTGTTTATATATATATGTAGGTGCTCACCGCTTGATCCAAGCTAGGAGCTGGATTGGTCCCGCTTTGTCACCAACCTATGTGCCTCACCGTGAGGTTCCGAGACGCCATGCCATGGCTTGGGGTGTTTTTGTGTCCCCATAGGTCTCCTTCTTGTTTTATCTTGTTGTATCCGCATCTTGTTATCGAGGAATCAAGTCCCGTCTTGATCAATGTCCAGAACGATTGTGTATCTTTGATCGGTAGTGAATGCATAAATGTATGAAAAATGTTTTTGGCATCTGATTAACACGACTCTATGGACACTAGTTTTTATCGCTTTTGGCTTCCGCTAGGCCACGAACTCTGTATTTCTCAGATATCGATTGGCGTGCCTTTGGTAATCTCGGATTCTTGGCGATTCTGATGCTAAACCCATAGGGTCGGGTTTGGGTCGTGACATCTACTGCTTTCCATGTTCTGTCTGCTAGTCCCTCATGGGTTCTGGATTCTGGGGCTAATGATCATATGACGAGTGAGTTTTCTTTTCTTTCTTTGCCAGTCCCTACTACTATTGCCCAATCTGTGTGTTTTGCTGATGGTTCGTTATCCTCTATTTGTCATAAGAGTGTAGTGTCTTTATCCCCTACCATTACTTTATCATTTGTTTTACATGTTCCAAATTTTGTATATAATCTCTTATTTGTTAGTCGTTTTGCCAAACAATTTAATTGTGCTGTCATCTTCTTACCCTCATCTTGCCTTTTATAAGACCTGAGTTTGAAGAGGATTTTTGGCAAGGGCTATGAACATGATGGCCTGTACTACTTTGGGGATCCATTAGACGAGCCTTTATCTTCTTCCTTAGTTTTCAGGCTTCTGTTCTGTCTGCTTCCATGTCTTATGTTTTTAATATTCAAACTTTAGAATTATGGCACACACGTATGAGTCATGTTAATTTTCAGTATTTATGTCAACTTTTTCCTTCATTTAATAAAGCTTGCAAAGATTCTAAATTTCATTGTGTGGTTTGAGTTATCTAAGCATACCCGTACTGGCCATATCCTTCATATGACTCATGCTCCTAATGTTTTTGATATTATACATTCTAATGTCTGGGGCCCTTCCCCTACCACTGCTTTTTCTGGTCATAGATATTATGTGACTTTTATTGATGATCACACTAGGTGCACTTGGGTTTATCTAATTCGTTGTAAGTCTAACGACTTTCCCATTTTTGTCCAATTTTTACAAGATGATTAAAACTCAGTTTCATGCAGTTGTCAGGACTATCCATTCTGGTAATGGTGGAGAATATATTTCTAATGCATTTCGTTCCCATCTTAATCAAGTTAGTATTCTTCAACAACTTACTTGTCCTCAGACCCCTAAACAAAATGGTGTCGCAGAACATAAAAACCGTCATATTATGTCTGTTGTCTGGTATCTTTTTCGAGGTATGGGTTTTCCCAAGTCTTATTGGCATATGGCTGTCCTTACTGCTGTTTACCTCATTAATAGGAACCCTAGTCGTGTGTTGTATGGACTCACTCCGTTTCATACCCTTATGCCCAACACCACTCTGTTTCCACTCTTACCTCGTGTCTTTGGGTGTACTTGTTTTGTTCAAAATTAGAGTCCCACTCGCACAAAGTTAGATGACAAATTTATTCGTTGTATCTTCTTAGGGTACTATTCCATGTCCAAAGGGTATAGGTGTAATGACCTTGTGTCTCATCACTTTCACCACAATTTGGATATTACGTTTTATGAGGATCTTCCTTTCTTTGGTACTAATCCTTCTTTGCATGTTCATCTAGTGACCATTTTAGACAAGGTTAGGAATGAGGCTATCCTCCATCTTTCTTTTCAACCTTCACCTCCTCCTTCATTGCAAGTAAACTCTCGTCATCCATGCACTCAGTGCCTTCTGCGGCTTTTTCGATCTCTAGGTCAAGTAACTCTTTTCCTTTAGCTTCTTCTTCAACTCCTCGTCATAACCCACATCGGGATCGATATCCTCCAAATCGTTTGAATTATTTGAGTAATATTTATCATCCTATTTCCCAGTATCTTTCTTATGACAGGATTTCCCCTTCTTACTGTTCTTTTTAGATGTTACCAACAAGCTTAAAAATGACTTTGAAGACTACTCTAAAGTCTTATGTCAAAGACTTGGCAATATGTGATGCTCCTCTTGCCCATGATTGGAAAGAGAGGCTTGATGGGATACTGAAATGGCTTGCCCTATTAGCACATAACATGATCAGATGGCAAAGTGAGCTTAATTTTGAACAATAGCAGATTGTTACTCGGACAAATGTCCTTCTGTTGCAGACTACATATTTTGCTGATAGGGAAAAGACTAAGACAATTGTCTTTGAACTTCTAGTTAGGCTAAATTATATATGTTGGTATGAGTAGCAGCAAATGCATTGTTGGACTGTGCAAGCAATTTCGACTTTGATGACTGCGTGGATTGGCAAATGCATTACTAAGTTTCTTATCTTTATTGATTACATTGGTAGAGTATACCTGAAGATTTTAGTATAGTTTTCTTAGCTGCTGGTACTTATACGAAGACAAGCAGATCATAGTTCAATATTTTGTGAATATCAGAGCTTTTGCATAGTGAGATTCCTATTGTTATCAAATGTTGTTGATTTGTGCATTTTATTGCAAGGGATGGAGAGTTGACTCCTAAAGTATATAATTCCACTTCTTTTAGTGCGAAACAAAATATCATCCTATTTTTTGAAATGTCACATATTGTTAGTGTAAAGTTAAATTTCTTCCAAATTCTATGTGCATAAATGTATTGTATGATGCTTGAACACCAAGAATTTGTTGGAAATTTGGTTTTTATAAGCTTATTTTAGGCCAACTTTAAGCCCAAAATAGAATGGGTTCCATACGTCTTTTGGGGTGGGTCTAAAGAGGTGATGTGTTTATTGCCGCATGGCAAGTCACATGGTGAAGACGGTTCGTCAAAATCATTTATTATGAGTAAATGGGAACTTGACGTCGTTTTTGGGTTCGTGGAATGGACAATTAAAGAATTAAACGTGGGTTTACTTGTATGGCTTGTCCTACATTGAAACTTTAAGTGAGCTTTTGTGAGTATATAAGCTCTAGGTGTCAACACTTGGGTTGGGCCCCAAGGGGCACCCCAAGTTTGTAGAAGGGAGAAGTTATAGACAAATTGAACCTTGGCTCAAACCATCACAAATGTGCCCCGCCGCCCACCCGTCCGGCCAAGCCAGGCGTGGGTTGTGGGTTAGGTCAGTTCTAACATCAATTTTTTTTTTGAATTTTTTTCAAATTCTTGCAGGAATTTATTTGAATTTCAAAATGAAATTAATTCAAATTTGAATTCAATTTTTTTGTCCAAAAATTATGCCTCTTCCAAGTCCAAATTCCATAACAGACTAAACTGTCCAAACAGTTTTCTCAAACTGTTTTGCACCGGACAAATTCTATTTTTCCCAAGCAGATTTAAATCTGCCCAAGCAGATTTGAACAAATTCAAATTGGGTTTCAATAGATCTAAGTTTGAATTGTACCTATTCATTTGAAACCACATCTGTAATGTACCTGTTCAGATCTGTCCAACAGTCACATGTGTGCCTATAAATTCAGAATTACTCCAACAGAATTCTACATTCCAAAAATTCATTTTTGTTGCCTTCCTTTTGCGCTTTGCATTATTTATTCTTCATATTATTTTTAGGAGAAATATTTGAGCGTATAAGAACACAGGTTTTGTTCACTATACAAATTGTTTGGAGTGCTACTACAATTTGTGAAGATCATTATATCCTAGGAGATAGACACCTTTCATCCGTAAGCACCGAAGCGGGGTGAATCTGTCTTAAGGACAGAGTGTCACACACTCGACTTGATCTTTTTGTACTTTTACATTTCGGTAAAATAAATTCTGTAAGTAACTTATTTTTTGTTTGATTTGTTTCAAGTTATTTAATTTACACAGAAGATTGTTTCAACAATCTTAAGATAGATTCGAATTATTCTGTTTATATAGAATTTTTCGTTTGTTTCCTATTCTCTTTCTTCTTCTTACAGAAATTATTTTCTATGGTTTTACAAAATAATATTCTGGCTGGAAAAATAAATAGTACTAATATACTCTTTTTTTTTTTGGACAACTAGTAGTAATATACTGGTGTCATTAACAATTGAAAATATTTATTTGTGAAGTTTGTCAGAAATTAATTTTGGTTTTCAAAAATAATTTCTGAGTGTTCATTAATTAAAATTATGTTTCAGTATTTTAATTATTAAAGTGTGATAGAAATTTGATTTTCTGTGTGGAATTAATTTGTTTAAATAAAATTTTATTTTATTTTCAAATTAATTGAAAAATAAAAGTTACAATTCTTGTTTCTTTTATTTTTACAGAATTTAATTATGTGGTTTTGGTTTAAATTTTCTGTGTAGTATAAAATTCTAATTCTAATTTTGTTTTATAATTTAAAATTCATAGCTACTGAAACTGGATAAACTAATGCTCAAACAAGTAGGAGTATGGTGACAGTAATTGGGCCAACCCCTCCTCATGTTGTGACTGTGCTAGTGAATCATGGTAAAAAGTTAGAGAAGTTCTTAGGAACTAATATTCACAAAGTCAAAGGAAGATCAAGCAAAAGCAAGAAGACTACTCAAGCCAATATGACCGAAGTGGATAAAATTTCCAATGGTGTAGATGACATAAATCTTTCTGCAGTTGTTTCCGAGGCAAACCTTGTCAGAAATACTAAAGAATGGTGGGTGGACACTGGTGCTACTCACCACATCTCTACTGATAAAAAGATGTTCACATCTTATTCTATAGTGGACAATGGTGAACAACTTTTTATGGGGAACTCCTCAACTTTCAAAGTTGAAGGACAAGGAAAGATTATTCTGAATATGACATATGGAAAGGAACTCACTCTCAACAATGTGTTGCATGTACCGGACATTCGCAATGACCTTGTTTCCGGATCTTTGTTGAGTAAAAATAGGTTTAGGTTAGTTTTTGAAAGTGACAAGTTTGTACTTACCAAAAACAAAATGTATGTAGGAAAAAGTTACATGTCTGATGGTCTTTTCAAAATGAATGTAATGATTGTTATACCCTTTGTTATTAATAAAAATATATTTTCTTCTTACTTGCTTGAGTCTTCAAATTTATGACATGGTTAACTTGGACATGCTAATTATGAATCTGTGCGTAGAATAATTAATATGGAATGTTTATCTAAATTTGACATTGATTTAAATCGTAAATGTGAAATTTGTATTGAGGCAAAATTATCCAAAACTCATTTTTATTCAATTGAGAGAAGTACAGAATTACTTGAATTAATTCATAGTGACATTTGTGATTTTAAATCAATTCAAACTAGAGGTGGGAAAAAATATTTTATCACTTTCATAGATAACTATACTATATATAGTTATGTTTATTTAATTCGAACCAAGGATGAAACTATGAAACTTTGAAAATTTTCATTCAATATAAGAATGAAGTTGAAAATCAACTTGGTAAGAAAATTAAAAAACTTAGAAGTGATAAAGGTGGTAAATATGAATCACCTTTTGGTGAGTTTTGTAAAGAACATGGAATAATTCATCAAACCACCGCTCCTTACTCACTTCAGCAAAATGGAATTACTGAAAAGAAAAATAGGACTTTAAAAGAAATGACGAATGCCATGTTAATAAGTTCTGGATTATTAAAATTAATTCAAATTTGAATTTACATTTTTGAATTTATAGGCACACATGTTAATTTCAAAATAAAATTAATTCAAATTTGAATTCAAATTTTTTATCCAAAAATTGTGCCTCTTCCAAGTCCAAATTCCACAACAGATTAAATTGTCCAAACAGTTTTCTCAAATTGTTTTGCACCGGACAAATTATGTTTTTCCCAAACAGATTAAAATCTGCCCAGGCATATTTGAGCAGATTCAAATTGGGTTTCAACAGATCTGAGTTTGAATTGTACCTGTTCATTTGAAACCACATATGTTCACTTCAAAAATGTACCTGTTCGGATCTGTCCAACAGTCACATGTGTACCTATAAATTTATAATTGCTCCAGCAGAATTCTACATTCCAAAAATTCATTTTTGTTGTCTTCCTTTTGCTCTATGCATTATTTATTCTTCATATTATTTTTAGGATAAATATTTGAGAGTATAAGAACACAGGTTTTCTTCGCCGTATAAATTGTTTGGAGTGCTACTATAATTTGTGAAAATCATTGTATTTTGGGAGATAGACACCTTTTATTTATAAGCACCGAAGCAGGGCGAATCTGTCTTAAGGACAGAGTGTCACACATGCGTACTTTTACATTTCGGTACTTTTACATTTCTGGATTAGGGCGAATCTGTACTTTTAGATTTCGGTAAAATAAATTTTATAAATAATTTATTTTTTGTTTCAAGTTATTTAATTTACACAGAAGATTGTTCCAACAGAATTCGATTGTCCTTGATACAGTTGTAGGCTTCAGGTTCTTGCCTTATTTCAGCTCCCGATGATTAGAAGAACTAAAACCCTAATCGAGCAAAGCAAGGGAAAAAAGTAGGGGTGAGGGGGACTGAACCTGAATAGTTCAATTTATGTATATAATTGACTCACTCACCCTGTTCATGACTGGTAGTTTTATGAATGAGTCTTTCTTCGAAGTAAAAGTTGATACTAACATATACATAGCCTTGTATCCTTGTGGATCATAAGATGTGCCAAGGGGTAGCACTAGGTGTATGAGTATGAGGTCAGCTGACCCCATCAAATTGAAAAAAAGAAAACTAAAACTAACTTTATTTGTAATGTATTTGTGAGCTTTGAGTGGGTTTTTCATGTGATCCCATTGATCTTATTGAAAACTTACGTAAAAATAGAATCTTGGAGTCATCCTAGTAGACAAACAAAATAAAAATTAAAAAAAAAATTAGGATTTATTTTTTTTAAAATTGAGAATTAAACGTTTTTTAATGAATAATTTCATTTGGTCTGATGTAATTCAATTTATGGGTAAATAAAACTAAATTGACCCCACTGGACAAAATTCCTAGAGATGCCATTGGGTGTGCCATGAATTGCAAGTTGTAAGAAATGTGAAGAATTGATGGGGAGATCATTTTATGTAGACTTTTTAGGCACTGCAATGGATTGAGAGTTTTCCAAAATGGTGCTTCTAAGAAGAAACATAACGTGAGCTTGACATCCACATCCCATAATTCTATTAAATATGGAATTTTTGGTTGCCTAATAGATACAGATTCAATGGAAATCATGGTTCACTGGGGAGATCCTGTCTCCTGATTTCAATTATTCTTCTTGTTGAAGATCTCCTATATATGATTGTAGTCTCATGAGCATGATTAATATAGGACTAACCAGATATGATATATCAAGTTTTTAAAGGACTTTCTTGTAATGATGATACCTTATAATGTTGGTAATTTTCTGAACTCCTAATTCTTGTACAGAGACAGATGATAGTTCAACATATTGTGACAATCAGAATTTGCATGATGGAGATGTCTATTTGTTGTAAATTGGCATTGATTTTTGTACTTTATTGCAAGGTATGTGAAATTTGGACTTCTGAAGTATATTTTCCATCTCTATATGAAAATTATCTTTCCATTCTGTATAATTTGCATATATCATTTATGTTACAGTATCTGTTTTCATTATTGAGTCATCTGTGCATTATTCTATTAGCTGATAAACAAAGCCTTGAAGTTAGGTCATTGGTAGTATAACATGTGGAAGTTGTTATCCAGAAACTCTAATCCCATATAGAGAGGGAGAGAGAGCTAAACTTTGATTTGAAGTTTGGAATTTACTCAAGCACTCAGTGGCATTACTAGTAGTTTTGTGATTGAAGTTTTAACTTTGATTTAAATTTTATAATTTTCTAATGCAGTCACTGGCCCTGACTGGTAGTTTTATGACTGAATTATTTCTCCAAGCTGGATGTTGATGCCAACTTATATGTATTCCTTGTGGATTATAAGATCCATGGGAAGAGGTTTATTCATTGGTAGACATATGTACTTCTCTGTGTTGAGAGAATTCCCATGGTGGTGCTAAAGACCTCCTTTTGTTAGATCGGCACTCTCTTCCTTCTTTCTCCAGCTTGCATTGCCTCCTCTCAGGTAACAATTCTAAGACCTACTATGTGTAACAAATATACATGAATGCAGACCGTAAAATTTTCCATTTTGGTCTTATTTGAACTATTGGTTGGTCTTCCATATTTGTGTCTGTTTCAATTTAAAATCTCTAAACAATTAAAGTTTCTCTTAGCATCTATCTTGATTATATTGTTCCATTTATGTGGCTTTCATCCAATAGTGGTACTATTGCAAGTTGCAAGGGAATCATAAAATGTACTAAAATCAAGCAACATGCACTATATTGCGACCCGTGAGGGCTAGCTTGAATAGTGTCCTTAGGTAAACCACAAGGAGGTCCTATATTTGAGTCTCTACTTAGCCTGATATGTGAGACTAGCGGGTGGCACACATATCTGGAGTTTTACTCTGGGGATCACCGAAGGTGGGGTGAGTGGTACCTTGTTATTAAAAAAAAAATGCACTACATTGCAAACTTGCCTTTCAATTGTTGCTGAAATTAAAAGATTAAGTTTTCATTCAACTTCTACCTTATTATTCTGATTGTACAATTTACATGACTGAGTTAATTGGAATATAAATTATTGCTTACCAAAAGATTCATTATTACTTTTGGTTATTAGAAGTTATACATTTTTGCTTGTGGTTTCAGGTGGGACTGAATTTGTGAAACCTTATGTGCTAGGAAAATTGCAAATGGGCTCATACAAAAGAAGTATAGTGAGCCATGAAAATGAAACTCTTTTTCAAGTTTCTTCCCAGCTTCCATCATGTTGATGGAATTTAGCATCAACTCAGAGAATTATGGGATAGGTAACAATATTTCAAACTCTAATTACTATCAAATCCATGAAATTTAAGGGAATTCTCAAAATTTCAGGGGTGGTTGAAATTTTTTGTTGATCATGCTCACAAAATAATTATTGATGAATCTTTTCACAGTTTTCTCATATGTGTAAATTATATTTGACTAGATTTAACAGTTGATATAATTCAGTCCCTTGTGAGGTTAGATAGTGTATCATTGTCATGCCTTCATATACTTTGTCAGCAATTAAATTGTTTATGCTGAATCTGATTCCTTCCAAATAGCTAGCTAGATTTCTTGGCTTCATAATTGGTCCTCTAGGAAAGTAGACTTTCCCTTGGAAGCTTTACAGCAAAAAAAAAAAATAAAAATAAAATAGTAAAGCTGGTGTATTTGTTCTGGTATTCCAAAGGTGTATAAATCTTGTGTCCTGTGATCATGAAGCAGGTGCTATATTGTGGCATAAATATTTGTTTTGAGTTTGATAATAAAGAGAAATTGATTAAATAATGTAAGTCATCATGAATTGAGTAGAGAGATGGATACCAAAACCTCTATTTCTGACTAAATTACTTGTAGGCACTTGTGAAATTTCAAGGCTTTCATTATGGAACTTTAGTCTGTGTTGATCAGATATTTACATTGGAAAGCAATTAAGGTTTGTCTAATCTATAGTATTTTGTTCTTTTAGTCCCTGCTATGGTTGTCCAATTAAGATTTTATTAACTTGGTTATGCTATTCATACTTCTTTATTGACCACTCCAATGACTTTGTGCAGGACAATTGACAAGGCCTCTATATTGACATGTGTAAAGAGTGGAATTAGATGATTATATAACCTGACTACCGATGCCAGGTATGATTCATGATTCTTTAATCTTTGTATATACATGATTTATGTGTAATCTGTCAATATATAAATAGGACTAATTTCACCAATGTCCCTAAAGTATACACTTTGTTGCACGTTAGGTTTCGTTTGAGAACATGCTATTTTAATGACTTTTTAGTTTTTTGGCTAAAACATAAGATAAAAAAAGTTAGTATGTTTGAGATGACTTTTTACTTTTTTTATAAAAAGATGTGCAAAAAATAGAGAGAAAATGAAGCCTTTGATCTTTTGTATTGTTGACTTTTTGACTTTTTAACATTTTTTTGACTTTTAGTCTCCAATTTTTTATGCTTGTCAACTTGATCTCCAAACTACAAAATGCAAGTTGAAATGGTTCCCAATGTTCACGCCATCTAAATTGATTAATGGGAACCGAGTATTTTCAGAACTATACATATCAAATACAATTATACAACCAAATTAAAAGATTGGGGACTTTGCAATAAAGTGTATACTTTTGGAATGTTTGTCTCTTTGGTCATTTTTGATTTTGTTGAGGTTTTATGTCAATTTTCAAATGTTCGTATTCCTATTAATCAATTTGGATGTCGGAAGCATTATAGACAAACTTGAGTATAGCTCAAACGGTTGTTGTACCTTTAGATTTCTAGAAAGAGGTTTGGGGTTCGAGTTTATGAAGAAGCGTAGAATGTATGGTTGCGATAATTGAACTTAGTAACGTATTAACATCTTTACCTAATGGGGAGAAAAAAAGAAGCACTAGGGGCCATTTTAAACTCACGTTTTGTACTTTGAGAACTAAATTGACAAAATTTTAAAAATTGAGCTATGTTATACAGACTGTTTAAAATAAATCAACTACGCGTGCCAAACACTTTACACTTAGACAAGAGTAGAAGATATGTATCCGATACTTTTTATTAAATATTTTAAATATATATGTATATATATATATATATATATTTGTACTTGACAATATCATTATGTGTATAAATTATTCTATAATTGTTTTATAATAAGTAAAATGCCTTATTGAGAGAAACTTAATCCTAACATGCCCAATAAGAGTATTAGTTATTTCCCATAGGGAGATAAGAAAGTCAGGACTTATCCTAAAATAAATTAAAAAAAAAAAACCTGTTAAGATGTACACCTCATTAAATAGTGCATATCATATATATATTTATTTTAAATCGTTAGATATTTACAAATTACTCTCAATCATTAAATAATTTGATTAAAAATATTAAGTACCTGCCCAACCGGTTACAATTTTCTTCACCGATTGTTCTATATTCCACAAACCCTCTTCACGTTGTTTGCCCAAAACGCTTCTATTCTTCAGACACGACTCCGAAGCTCTTCTTTGCCGTCAAAGAATATCCCGTGAACACAACCAACCTACCCTCAACTTCGCCTCAAGGTATGTCTCTCTCTCTCTCTCTCTCTCTCTCTCTCTCGCGCGCGCGCGCGCGCGCGCTTTGCAACTTGGTTATGTCCCTTTCTCCATCTCCATGCTATGAAACCCTAGACCAAAATCCCCTTCTTCGAAACTGCCCTTTTCACCTTTGTGAACTCACTGGGTTGGTTTATAAAATTAGGAAAATATGATTTTAATAGGTTTAGGTCTTTTTAATCTTTGTTTGCTTTGGTAGTTATTTTGATTCCATATATATATACACTTGGAATTTGGCTTGAGTGTGTGAAATCTGATGTGTGGGTAATTGAATTTTGTACGCATGATATGAGACTGTAATTTTTTATTTGTTTATTGAAATCTGTTTATGTTTCTAACAATTACTCTTGTGGTGGCTTGATTTTCCTATGATTTTCCTATGAGAAAGAAAATTAAAGTAGGTTTAGCGATTTTATGGGAATTGTGGAAAGTGAAAAACGAATGGATATTTTAATGTTACTGTGACTTAGTTCCAAGTTTGGGAAGACTAAATAAGTGTACTTTTTGACTTTTTATGAAATATGGGTTGGATTTGAGTTGGGTTTGAAGTGATGTGTTAAAGAGGTGATGTGATTTAAATAAGATGATGTGACTTAAATAGAATAGTGACTTTTTAGATTTTTTTGAGGATGCCAAACTTGGCGAATTTTTGTTTTTTTCTTTGAAAGTGTTAAAAAATTATCTCCAATTCTTTCATCAAATCTCATTAAGGGAGAGTTATTTTTTTCCATCAAATTGAGAACCCATCAAATAAATTTGAATTTGAAAATTAAAAAAAAAAAAATGAAGCATTGGAGATGGGATTTCTTGATCAAATTTGATGAAAAGGGAAATTTTGGACAAGAGGAAGATTTTTAAAAAGATTTTAATGAAAGGATTTGAGTAGTTCATATAAAATCAAGTTTTTTACTCTTACTTGAAATCAAATTTGTTGAAAAAATTGGTAAAAGGTTGGAGATGTTCTAAAAACGGTTTATGAGTTACCTTCGAGACGATGAAATGCCAAAATTTGATAGGGCTAAGGCCTAAATTAGAAAATCTACAAGGTATTAACAATAGATTAAAAGTTATGAAATGATG
Source organism: Camellia lanceoleosa (assembly GCA_025200525.1). Lineage (NCBI taxonomy): Eukaryota > Viridiplantae > Streptophyta > Magnoliopsida > Ericales > Theaceae > Camellia > Camellia lanceoleosa. Next base: position 165,325,287 of record CM045766.1, on the reverse strand, counting down.
AGATTTTTAAAACTATATGAGGACACCAATGTCTTACAACTATTTTTGGGATTCTATGTTTGAGGAGCAAATTATTTGTGCAAAGTTCATAGAAATTTATTTTAGCTACCAAGTTGTTATGATTTGAACTTCTAACTAACTGTTCAAAGAAGTAAAAAATAGTGATATACATAACTAGTAGTGTGATTTGTAGAACTTGCGTATCTTAATGTGTTGAAATAAACTAGTAAGACTGATAGGTAAAAAGTTTGTTTGTGATGATCGGTATAGGTTGCTTGCATTGGGCTTGGTTGAGAAGCATACATTGCAGCCATAAGATTGTTATGAGAGCCTTGCTTCTTGGGCTTGAGCCTTTGGTTTTTTAAGCCTCAAGGTTTTGTTGTAAGTTGCTTTCCTTGATCTTCTAAGTGAGAAAGTCTTAATCCATAAGCCTCAACAGCCTTTTAAATTGATTATGGCATTGTCTCAAAATACAAAAATATGTATTAACAGTGAACATGGAGGTAATGCATCTTTTGCTGACATGGCTAGCAAGACAGGCAGTAGAAAGCACCGATGCCTAGCAACATCATAATCATATGAACATTTTTTTTATGGGATCATCCACTTCCTTGTTCCACCATTTAGTGTTGTCAAAAATGGCATGAATCAGGATAAATAATTATGAATGATTGTAATTGTGTATAATGTAAATTTGTGTTTGGATTAGCAAATGTGAATCCAACGTTGACACGATCGGCTCCACCTGTTTAGGAGTAGGTTGCCTAAGATGCTCCTCATTCTGCAATTCACAGATGAGATTCCCAGTCTTGTGCTTGTGATCCCATATACATTGGAAGGGCAGGGAATCGGAATCTGTTTTAGTTTTAGGCACAATATCGCCCTCATCTCCAGGTGTTGTCACCAATAACCTTCTCCAATTGACAGAACATCCCGCTACTAACACTTGAAAAAGCAGCTTTCAAGGTCTCACCACTTTGGTGAATCACTTGAGCCCTGATACTTTTTTGGTGCCATGAAGCTAGACTAGTGAGCTATTACGCTTTCTTCAAAGGATGGCTGCTTCCAAGCCCACCTCATGGTCAAACCCAGTGCACAAGGCTCCTAATTATAGCCTGGGTCTGCGAAAGATAGTAGGCAGGCAACCAGACCCCCACTTCTCTATGAAGAGGTTGATTCCCGTGACTTGATCCCACACCACAAAACTGGGGATGGACAAAACTCATCATCATACTGGGTTGAAGGCTTAATCAGGGTGTTAAATGAAACCACGATGAAACAATGTTCATATCTTTGGCGTCTGGTCTCATTTAAATGTGTTTGGTGCTGTCAGAGTATTGGTGAAACCGTTTCTTTTGAACTGTCACTAAATCGCTAAACTCCTACTCTACCTCTCCATGGTTTGATGAAATCACATTGCATCTGAATTTATATGAAACCTAGATTCATATTTGGAAACTCTGTGCAGTTTGCACTGCAAAGCAACATGAAGTTTGTTCCTCCTAAACTGCCAGTTGGGCTTGAGTAAGTGTTTTGTTTGTCTAGTGGATGGTTTCCCAAGCATTAGCTTGTGTACCTAGTTGATCAATTTTCTCTGTTTGGATATGAAGTGTCCTTAACTGTTGCCACTACCAATTTTATTTATTCAATTTTGCATATTATCTACAGATGGATTGAAAGTAACTTGAGTATGCCAAACAAAAATCAACTTTGGAATTACCTTAATGCACTACATTGTAGTTAGGTGATGATTTAGTAATGTTGAGTTGTCATTAGCACAAGTCCATTTAAGGTTAATCTAGTTGTTCAGTTGTGATTCAATATTTTGCTTTTGCAGCATTGCTTGTTGAAAATGAAAAATTTATTCTTTCTGCAAAACAGAATCAGCGAACTACTTGCACGGAGTATGTGATCTCCATGGATGCAGATAACATATCAAGATCAAGCAGCACTTAGATAGGAAAACTGAGATAAGAGTATGATTTTTGAACTTTCACTGTTCATTCTTGAGGTGCTGAAGTCTTCATAATTTTGGAGCATCCCATTATGGATGACAACTTAAGAAGTTGAATATATTTTTCAGCTCCAATACATTTTAGGCAATGGAATGAGAGAACATGCGGAAATTGATTCATGTCGGAAAATATTGTGAACTCATTTGATGTGGCCTCAGCTGTACATGTCTGCCTCCTCCGTCCCCCTTGCTTTTCTTGATGTCCTTTCTTGGATTGAAATTCGACATTTGATTCCCATCTCCCTTTTCTAGCAACCTACTTAATTCCGTTATGCTTAAATAATATTATCTAGTTAATAATGTTTTCAGACTTTTTAATATGTAATATAATATATGGAAACTCAATTGAACACACAAAAACACAGTTGTACTTAATAGTAGATTGTGTTCCTAAAATTTAAGCCAATACTGGAGATAATTAAACTATGTTGACATTCATATAGCGCACGTGTGGGGGTTAATCCTATGTGAAGATATTCATACAAAGTTATTCAAAAGCTAAATTTGATCATCCTCTTTTAATTTTCCCGAAGAGTTGGCTTCAGATTTTTTAGCTTAAGAAAAACAGTTCTTTTAAGTTTGAGAGATGGTACTTTCACAAGGCATTGGAAGTATGAATCTTGATATTATTATATATGCCATATAGCAATTTTCTATTTTATGTTTAAGGTTTTGAAGATGAGATTTGGTATATTCCTTTATTTTGCAAAGTGCTACATTTCAGATGTGTAAATTAAACAGCTGCTTTATTGTGTTCTTCAATATAAATATGTGTAGACAATTTATTAATACTTGTATCATATCCTTTTAGTTGTTACAATTTTGTTTACAGCAATATATAAGAGATATGCCAGTGGATGACAACACAAACCTAGTTCAACTAAGACTTATTCCCAAAGTTCTACATATAAATCTTAAGTTATATATATATATATATTTTTTTTTTGAAGTTGCACATGTTTGGTTCATGTATGGCTTTCAGATTGATATCTTTCCCTTGCAAGAGGTCAAATTTCCTTGGCACAAAGTTCATTATTTATGACACGCAACCGCCATACAATAGTGCTCATATTTCCCCGCCTGGTTGTACAAGCCGACGGTTCTACTCAAAAAAAGTTTCTCTAACTGATCACTGTAACACAACCCACCGCCGGTGCACCAACGCCATCTCAGCGTGTCCAATCTGATCATGATAAGATTATCTTGCAGTTTGGTAAGGTTGGCGAAGATATGTTTACCGTGGATTGTCGCTACCCCTGTATCTGCATTTTAGGCTTTTGCCATCTGTTTGAGCAGCTTTGATACCAAACTGGTATGTGAATAGAAGAAAGAAATAGGACATTTAGTTGATCATGGTTTTTCTTTTTCTAGATTTACATAGGGTGGGGAGTTCACATGCAATCAGTGTATAACTCAGTGTTCAGACTGGGATGTGCTGGAAAAAAATCTTTGCACATTGGAAAGGGAGGGTATTTATTTATTTATTATTTTCTATGTTGTTTTTTGTTTTCTCTTTTGTTTCTTGAGTTAGTTTGCTTGAAGGGTTCAGTTGTAATGTCCTATATTGTATCTTTAAATGTTCTTCATGTGTTTAATTGAATATTGAAACTTCAAAAAAGTGCAATTGTTTGTTTGTTAGTGTCATCTGCACCTTTGATTTGAGCAGTCACAGTTTTCTGATGGTACTTTATCATTGTTGCTTCGCTACAATCTGTAATTTGAATGGTGATGGTGCATTTTGATACTAGTTGTTGCATTGCTACAGATGTAACTGGAGTAGTGATCATACATACTGAATTGCTATCTACGAGCTCAAGTGGAATGAATTAAGTTGTAGTCTCTATCAGAATATTCGGTTTTGTTAGCACTTTTGGCCATCCTTGTTACTCAATAGCATGAATAGAGATCTACATGGTTTAGTCCTCAAGGATTAGTCATTGAATAACCATATTCGAGCCAAAAGTTGGCTTGAAATAGTCACTCACCAATCAGTGCAAGCTATTTCAGTTTGGTTGAAACCAACTTCTGGTTTGAAAGTCTCTGCTCTTATGCATTTCATGGTTTAAAGCTTGACAGGTTATCTCTTTTAACAACGAACAAGCTTTCAAACATTTTCTCAAGTCAGTCCGCTGTGGATTCAGACTTATGCTCAAGGATAGTCAAGTACGACATATGCTCAAGTATAGTCAAGTACGACATATGCTCAAGTATAGTCAAGTTAGGCTGCCATGGAATCAGAGACAAGCCGTATGACATATGCTTAAGCACTCCTTAGCACACAAGTATCAGAAGAGCAAATTATTGACAATACCTTTGCTTTCTTCTTAATATGACAAGCAGGCTAGGATATGAAAAGGGAACATAGCAAAACACTGAAAAGGGTAAAACCTCAGCCATCTATGTCCAACTTTAGATGACAAAGGACTTTGTACAACATCTCGGTGGATATCTGTTAGTGTTCATCTTGCTGGTACATGTTTAGGGATGTTGTGGGTTGAGTGGCTGTGAGATATATATGTACTGTTTTATTTATATACATGATATAGGTTGCACAGAATACATACAGGTTGTGGACAAAATAATTATAAAAAAAAAATAAAATCATGTTTTTGGCGATTAAACAATTGGTAACTAAAAAGGAAGCAAATATTTTTAGAGATTAAATAGTTAGTAGTAAAAAATAAAAATAAAATGAAAAAAACATTTTGGCTACTAAATATTTAGTAGCCATAAAAAAAACAAACTTTAGGCGACTAAGATTTTAATAGCTAAAAATAAAATAAAATGAAAAATAAAAATTTGGCGACTAAAACTTTAGAAGCTAAAAACAAAATTAGACATTAGGTGACTAAAATATTTAGTAGCTAAATATTTTAAGATGAATAACAAAAAAAAAATTGGCAACTAAAACTTTAGTCGTCCAAAATAATTTTAGTTTTTGGCGATAAAATTTTTTAGTCACTGAAAATGTGGTATTAACTTTTTTTGAATGGTTTTGGTGACTAAAAAATTAGTCAACAATTGATGACTTTCGGCAACTAAATTCTTTTTAGTCTAATCGCCAAAACCGTTCCCAACAATTGTTTAACGACTAATCTAGCAATCAAAAATTTTAGTCGCTAAAAAGTTTTGATGACTAAAACTTGACTTTTGGCAACTAAAAATTTGGTCGCCATAAGTGACATCTGTTGTAGTGTTTGTAAAACGGTAAATTACACCTTCACCCTACTTACGTATAAATACTCTCACTTTGATGAAACTATTATATTCTTTTTACGTTGGTCCAAATTGTAACAAATGTTATACTTTTGTGATGGAAAATGCGGCATGGGTCAAGTTCACCTTTATTTATACGAAAACCTCCGCTGTAGACCACCTCAACATGCAATCCTCCATTGTAGAACACTTCTATTTACCACTTGCAATGACATATCTATTTGAAGTGGGAAAACAAAATTTTCTAACATATCAAAGTAGGAAAGTTAATTTTTAAAATTCTAAAGTTATCCTTAGAAGTTAGCAAATTGGACCAAAAATAAGAAAGACAAATAATACAGGGACTAAGGTAGGTACAATGACAAACAATATATATCTAAGAATTAAAATATAATTTATTATTTTTAAAAAAGAGTGATAGTAAAAAGGTAGTGACCAACTACGAAATAATAGGTAAGGACTAATACTGGTATGTGCTACATTTATAAATGTGTCTAAGTGATTTATAGCCGACATCATCATTTGGACATAACGACAACATGACACTAGTAGCGGCAACAATGCTGTTATAGTTGTCTAAGTCGATGATGATGGTTGTGTTTTAGTGGATCAAAGGGCATGATTAATTGAAGTTGGTAACAATAACATTGTTGTCTAATTCATTAATAATGACAAGGAAAGAAAGAGTGAGAGTCAATGAGATGGTCATAGCAACAAAATTTCAGGCAACATTAACATTGAAGATAATATATGAGAGAGAGAGAGAGAGAGAGAGAGAGAGAGAGAGAGAGAGGTAATTGGAGTGTCATGTGTTTTTGTTGGTGATAATGTTTGAGGTAATGGCAACACAACAACATAATTACATTAAAATGGCGACCGATCAATTACTATTCGAATCTTGACTAAATTGATAGCAATGATTAGGCTTTTACTAATTGATTGGGAACTATGAATAAGTTGGGAATTAATTGGTTTAGTGTGGCTTATGAAAACTAATTGATTATTGAATCAATTATGTTTATTATATCAAGGATCCCTACAATCAAATGTACAATTAATTGTGATATTTGAATCTTCCTTATATTCTAATGGATTGCACAATCAATTGTGATCGTTCAAAACCCTGGCTACTAATCGATTGTATAATCAATTGTAGTCTTTGAGTCCAATCAATTTTGCAATCAATTATGATTTTTCATTCACTTTTATATGATATACCAATTGATTACACAATTAATTGTGTTTGAAATTTTAAAAGTTATGATGTTTTGTTAATATTGTTATGATTTTCGAAACAAAATTATAATCAACGTGGTATGTTATGATTTATTGATAAAAGTTATGATATTTTGTTAATGTCGTTATGATTGTCGGAAAAAAAGTTACAATCAATGTTTTATGGTTATGATTTATTAGTAAAGTTATGACTTATACTACTAAAAGTTATGATTTGTTATGGTGAATCATAATAAAAAATGTTATGATTCAAATGTTACGATAATGTATTGGAAATAACTACATTTGTTATGAGTTGTTGTCATATTGTTATGATTGAAAGTGTCTTTATTATGACACCGTAGTGTATATTATAACATTGTTATGATTCATTGTAATAATTGTTATGATGTTTAAAAAAGTTATGATTCTTTCATGTCACCTGTTAAATGACCTGTTTAGTAGGTCACTTTTTATAACGTGGCACAATATGAACCATACAATAAGTGCATATCATATGCCTTTTTAAAAGGTGCACATTGTAGACTTTTCCTAAAAGAAATGGCCAAAGAGACAATGGAGACGGATAACTCCAAACCAAACAATGCCTTAAATTCTATTGTAGGAATTATTTAGTAAGTCTTGAATATTATATGTTTGTGTACCCGTCTTGAATATTATAAGTCTTGAATATTATATTCTATAACTTGTCCACTATTTTTTTATTCTTAAGACTATGTATTCATATAACCTATGTTATTCGTCACGGCAGATGACCAATATAGAATTTTCAATAGACAAATAACTCATCCTTCTATTGTCTCATTCTCTAAGCAAGTACTAATTCATCCTTCTAATGTGTCTTCTAAAATAAGTACACAAATATTTTTCTGTTGTATTTTCATGTATCAATTTTTTTTGATAAAAAGTTATAAATACATATAATGTGTATAAAAAAAATTTAAAGCGAATATTCACAGCCTCATTTTAATTCGGTTATCAAACATGATCATAGAGCTCACCTATCGTGATTAAGACTTGTTTGCCAATTGCTTTTATAGATTTTTTTTTTGTAAACTGTTTTTTAAAAAATTTCCAAAAAAACTTTTCACTTGTATGTCTTGCTAAACTAAAAGGCCCTAAATAAACAAATAAATAAATAAATAATTTTGAAAAAATTATACTAAATGGAAAAAAAGGTATTTTATTTTATTTATTAATTTTTTAATTAAAAAATTTATTTTTAAAATTCTTTAAACTAGAAGGATTTGAAAGAAAAAAAAAATGCATGCAAATATTTTTAAGAAAAACTGAACTTAAAAATGTTAGGAAAAAAACAACTTTTTAAATTTTATTAATTAAATACACATACATGTGTCATTCAAAATGATAAATAAAATTAACAAAAAATGGGTTGAATTTTTCTTAAGTTCAAATATCAACTTAAGAAAATTTGAGGGGATTGTGGATCCAATATAGGTATCCGAACCATGTGTTTTATAAGACCATCAATATATATCATTTATGAAAAAAATTAAATCAATTTGATGGTCATAACATTTTTGTTTCATCACATTTGTTTATAAAAAACAAAAAAAGAAAAATAGACAACATATATATTATTAAAAATAAGCCTTTTTTTTTGGGGGGGGGGGGGAATGTGATAAGATAAAGATGTTATGATTATCGGATATTTAATTTTTTTATATACACAAAAGATCTTGTAAAATGAATAATTTGAATAATTAAAACAAACACGTAAAGGGTTTGTTTGGTAACTATTTCGTTTTCAGTTTTTAGTTTAACATCTTTATAAAAATTTAAAAAACTGTCATAAAAACTTGTTTAATAATTTTTTTGATTTATAAATGGTTGTCTCAGTTTATAAATTTCAGAAAAAACCGTAAACTCAAAAAATAAGTTTACGTTGATTTTTAAACAGAAATTTTAAAATTTGGCTAACAAAAATTTTTTTTCAATTAATTTTTTTTTCAGTTACTTTTTTTTTTTTTCAATTATAATATGTATCCCATTGTCATAAATAATAAAAAATAAATATAAATATTTTAGGCCTGAATAAATATATTTTTTAATTTATATTTTAAAAATTTTTCAAACCAAACGCGCTTGTAATTTATATTTTTTTAAAAATAAACAAAAACTTGTTTATAAAAAAGTTTTGTAAATATAAATCACAAATGTAAACATTACCAAACACTACCGGAGCGTCTCATGGATCATTAAAATTCTCTCAGGTGTAAATTGTTATATCGCTTTATTTATTTATTTTTTATATTTTTTTTTATAAAAAATTTAAAAATTATTAAAATAATCTGTTACAAACAGGCCTCAATCGTGTACTGGGTCAGCTCTCCGTTTGATTTGTGGGGCCACGAGACAACGATGTTCTTCCTACCTTCCCCGGTGTACGCGACCCAAACAAACGTCCTCCACTTTGATAGGAAGGTGAGAGGTCAACTAAATGGGATTGGTTAAAAAAAAAACTGTTTTTTTTTTTTTTTTTTTTTTTTTTTTAAGCTTAAGTTTCGGCCAGTGGGGGCTCGCCACCTCACTGGGACTGCGACCCCCACTGGGAGTCTGCAGCGGGGCTGACAAAAGAAACAGAAGTGAAGGACCGGCTTTGGGCACATCGCTTTGGATTCAAGAAAATTAACTTAAAAAAAGGTCTTAAATTTTTATTAATTATTATATTAACCTATAAATTTTTTTTTTATTGAAATTTCAAAGATCTCAACAAAATTTAGTTATGATTTAAAACTAATAGACGGTTGATATGATAAATTATTTAAAACTAATAGATATTTTTTATCGAAAGAAATCAAAGAAACTTATTGATGTGGTGAATTATTTGAAATTATTGGATAGTTATATTCTAAATGTATGATTATCTATTATTTGATTATATGATTATCTATATTATTGACTTGTGAAAAATCTAGAAACCTCATAGATGTTGATTTGTGATTATGTATCAATTTTAAGCAGAATATAAAAATCCCAATCAAACAATCAAGAGAAAGAGACACAAAGATTTTACGTGGAAAAACCACAATTGGACACCTTCCAATTGTGATAAAAAAACCACGGGCCACAGCCACCAGAACAATCCACTAAGAAGATATAAAGGAATTACACAGGTATCACTCTCAATTATCTAGCGAATCCACAACGCCTAATTGAACCAACCTCTATGTGCCTCTTCCAACCCCATCTTCACCAGAATTGTCTTTCGATGAGCCACTCAGGATTCCACCACGAAGCTTGGAATCAATTCTTCGAATCCACAACTGAAGAACAACTCTCTCTTTGTGTAACAAACAAAACCTTTGATGTAGCCTTTTAGGATCATGAGTTGAATACTCAATAAGACATCAAAGAAAAATAAAATATCCCCGATATAAACCTTTAAGGACCAAAAAAAAAGATCCGAGGAATAATTAATGAGTAGTCTAGTTTTGGGAGAAAACCAACTACTTATAAAGAACCAAAATAATCCTTGTCTTGGAAGAAATCCAACTTCTTGTAGAACACCAAAAGAAATCCTGCTTTAAGAAAACCAACTCTTTGAAAAATCCGGATTGAGGCTCGCCGAGCGAGGCTTTCTGCTCGGCGAGGAGAGTAAATTTCGTGATTTCTACTAGTGCCTTCGCCGAGCGACGGATCCTTGGCTCGGCGACCAATCACTTTCTTGAGTTTTTGTATGGACGCAATCCTTGGCTCGAGCGAGCATTCCTTGGCTCGGCGAGCAAGTCTTAGCTCGAGCGAGCACTTTGGCTCGAGCGAGCAACCACGACATGCAATTTTGAATGCAAATTTGAATTTTGCCGGCATGGTGACCGGGCAGCTCGACCCCCGTAATAATCAGCGAAGTGGCAATCTTGAAAGCATTAACATCACAAACTTCTCTGCATGGCTCGATTCGGGTTGGATTCGCATCTAAAAAACTCATAGCCTCACTGAAATAAAAAAGTGCGAAAATAAATACATCTGAAAGGAGTTTTGTCAAACGAGGTTGCCAAGAATAAAAACCTAACAACTTGTGTAAAGAGAATGGAATCAGATGATTGTATAACCTGACTACTGATACCAGATATAATTCATGATTCTTTAATCTCTGTATAGGCATGATTTATATGTGTAATCTGTGCAGGACAATTGACAAGGCCTCTGTGTTGACTTGTGTAAAGAGAGTGGAATCAGGTGATTGTATAACCTGACTACTGATACCAGGTATGATTCGTGATTCTTTAATCTCTCTATAGGCATGATTTATGTGTGCAGTCTATCAATATATATATATATATATGACTAATTACACCGATGTCCCCAAGTATACCCTTTGTTGCACTTTAGTCTCCAATTTTTTAGGCTTGTCAACTTGATTCCCAAACTACAAAATGCGAGTTTAAATGATTCCCAATGTTCATGCCACCTAAATTTATTAATGGGAACCGAGTATTTTAAGAACTATACAAATCAAAAACAACAAAATTAAAAGATTGGGGACTTTGTAATAAAGTGTATACTTCTGGGACATGTGTATCTTTGGTCATTTTGATTTTGTTGAGGTTTCATGTCAAATTGTGAATATTCTGTTAGGGAAAATCGATGATTCCCCACAAGTAAATCAATCAATGGGAATAAAAACTAATGCGGAAAAATTAAATCAAAGGCAACACAAGAATTTTTACGTGGTTCCCTCAATGTGAAGTACGTCCACGGGATCGAAATCCGATTCCACTATCAACCAAATAAGTTCCAAACGATTACAAACGAGACGCTAATGGTATCACAAAACCACCCTTAGGTGAATTCCAAATAATCACAAATAAACAAGAGGAAAGACCTCACCAAACAGAAGAATCAAAATCTTCAGAACCAGAGTTGAAGACGACCCAAAATAACGAACCAAATCAACTTCCACACAAAAGAAACAAAAGCTTGAACAAATCAAGCACTGTTCACCAAACCTCACCAATTGTCCATACACGGGCACTATTGTCGAGGAAGTATATCAGCCGCCACTTTTTTCTTGTGTGTGTATATAACCAACAACAATGCCTCCAATATGAATATAATATAATGAATCTAGGGTTTTGTAATCAAACTCTAATTGTATCCTAATTGGATTGGGCCTCCACAAATATAATATATAAAAATATTATACCTAAACCAAACCAAATTAAAACTCTTTTTCCAAAACCAATTGGGTCCCACACTCCAATAAGGAGGTATACCCAACAATTCTCCCCCTACCGACTTAGGTGGAGACATCAACCATACCCGCCAAAGTTCGACACTTTAAATGTTTGTCTCTCGACAAAGTCTTAGTCAGCATATCTGAAATATTATCATCTGTGTGAACCTTTTCGAGTTGCAACAATTTCGAATCTAACACATCACGAATCCAATGGTATCTCACATCAATGTGTTTCGGTCTCGAATGAAAGGTAGAATTTTTACTCAAGTGAATAGCACTTTGACTATCACAATAAAGCACATACTTTTCTTGCTTCAAACCCAACTCTTGCAAAAATTTCTTCAACCATAACTCTTCTTTGCAAGCTTCTATAATGGCAATAAATTCAGCTTCGGTAGTTGAGAGAGCAACACATTTTTATAATTTAGATTGCCATGCCACAGCTCTCCCTGCAAAAGTCATCAAATACCCCGAAGTAGATTTCCTAGAATCAACATCACCAGCCATGTCAGAATTTGTGAATCCATCAAGCATCGACTTCTCATTCCCAAAACACAAACACACCTTCGAAGTCCCTTGAAGATATCTTATAATCCATTTTACCGCTGCCCAATGTTCTTTACCCGGATTAGAGAGAAAACGACTTACCACACCAACTGCGTGAGCAATATCCGACCTTGTACAAACCATGGCGTACATCAAAGAACCAACTGCTGAAGCATAAGGAACTTTCAACATCTCTTCTTTGTCTTTCTCACTTGTAGGACATTGATTCGAACTAAGCTTGAAGTGACCCGCAAGTGGACAACCAACCGGCTTTGTTTTATTCATGTTGAACCTCTCAAGAACTTTCTCAATGTAGCTTTCTTGAGACAACCAAATCAGTCCTTCTTTGCGATCACGAACAATTTTCATACCAAGTATTTGCTTTGCCGGCCCCAAATCTTTCATAGCAAAAGATTTACTCAACTCTACCTTCAACTTGTTAATCATGGTAGAATCTTGACCCACAATTAACATGTCATCAACATAAAGCAAAAGAATAATAAATTTGCCATCCGGAAAATTTTTCACAAACACACAATAGTCCGAAGTGGTTTTAGAAAAACCATTATTCATCATGAAAGAGTCAAATTTTTTGTACCATTGTCGCGGAGCTTGCTTGAGACCATACAAACTTTTCTTCAATTTGCAAACAAATTTCTCTTTCCCTTTCTCCACAAAACCTTCCGGTTGTTCCATGTAAATTTCTTCTTCAAGATCACCGTGAAGAAATGCAGTCTTCACATCAAGTTGTTCAACTTCAAGGTTCATACTTGCAGCCATGCCAAGTACAACCCGAATAGAAGACATCTTCACAACCGGCGAGAAAATCTCGTCAAAGTCAATGCCTTTCTTTTACCCAAAGCCTTTCACAACAAGACGCGCTTTGTACCTCAGATTCTTTCTATCATTTTTCAATTTGAAAACCTATTTATTTTTCAAAATTTTCCTCCATTTAGGCAACTTCACTAAATCATAAGTGTGATTTTCAAGTAAGGAATTCATCTAATCTTCTATGGCCTTTTTCCAATCATCTTTCTTTACATGCTCAATTGCTTCTTGGTAGCTCTCCGGCTCCCCTTGATCAGAAATCAACACAAATTCATTGGGAGGATACTTTCTTGAAGGTTGTCGGTCCTTTGTAGATTTCCTCAACTCAAGTTGTGGTGGCGGTTCTTGAGTTGGATGCTCTTCCTCAATTTCTGGCTCAACTTCATTAGGATTTGCATCATCCTCCACATCTTCAATATGTGGCTGCACATCTCCCCCATTTTCATCATCAACTGAAGATGAAGGAGATAGATCCATGTCAATGAGATCACTAATTTTTTGCTCCGGTTGATCACCTTTGCCAAAGTCTTCAATTGTTTGGTCTTCAAGAAACACAACATCACGGCTTCGAATGACTTTCTTGTCGACCGGATCCCATAATCTATACCCGAACTCATCACGCCTATAGCCAAGAAAAATACATTGTCTTGACTTACTATCAAGCTTAGACCTCTCATCCTTTGGAATGTGAACAAAAGCTCGGCAACCAAACACTCTCAAGTGCTCATAAGACACATTTTTGCCAGTCCAAACTCTTTCAGGAACATCACCATTCAAAGGATAGCAATGAGACAAATTGATCAGGTCAACCGTTGTACTCATTGCCTCACCCCAAAAGGATCTTGGCAATTTAGCTTGTGAAAGCAAACACCTTGTTCTTTCTACAATGGTGCGGTTCATCCTCTCGGCAACGCCATTTTGTTGAGGAGTCTTCTTAACTGTCTTTTGGTGCCGAATGCCTTGGCTGCGACAATACTTATCAAATGGCCCAATGTATTCACCACCATTGTATGTTCGGATGCACTTCAATTTCTGTTCTGTTTCTCTCTCAACCATGACCTGAAAATGCTTAAATACGTCTAGAACTTGATCTTTAGTTTTTAGTAGATAAGCCCAGACTTTACTTGAATAATCATCAATGAAAGTAACAAAATAAAGTGCACCACCATGTGTTCTAACTTTTAAAGGACCACAAACATCCGAATGAATCAACTCTAACATTTTTATGAAAAGAAACTCTATGTTGTTTACCCGCCAAACAATGAACACAAGTTTTAAGATGTGTATCTTTCAAACCGGGTAGAAGCTCTTTCTTGAACAATACTTGCAGCCCCTTTTCACTCATGTGGCCAAGCCGCTTGTGCCACAATTCGGTAGAAGTATCATCTTCAAGTGCATTGACAACACCTTTACAAATTTTTCCTTACATCGAATAAAGTGTATGAGTCTTCTTGCAATTAGCCACCACCAAAGAACCCTTTGTGAGCTTCCATATTCCATCACCAAATTTGTTGTTGAAGCCTTCATCATCTAGCTTCCCAGTAGAGATCAAATTGAGGCGAATGTCGGGAACATGCCTCACATCTTTAAGCAACAATTTGCAGCCCAAATTTGTTTCCAAGCAAACATCACCCATGCCGATAATCTTGGACAAACCTTCATTACCCATTCGAACAGAACCATAATCTCCTTCGGTGTAGGTAGTGAAGAAATCAACTCGAGAAGTCACATGAAAAGAAGCACCAGAATCAATCACCCAACTGCTCTCTTGGCCCATAAAATTGATACAATCATCTTCACAAACGACCATGAGATCATCGGTAGTAACTGCCGTTGTGTCTTCTTGCTTCTTATCCACACTTTTGTCACGCCTTTTCTCCTTGTTCTTGAGCTTTCGGCATTCCCGCTTCATGTACCCTTTCTTATGGCAATAATAACACTCAACGTCTTTCTTTGAAAGAGAACCATCTCTTGACTTGTCACGGCTTTGATCACGACCATGAGGAGTCTTACTCCTCCCCCTTGTTTTGCTTTGGCCTCTCACAACAAATGCTTCCGAATGAGAGGAACCGGCTGATTTTCTTCTAGTTTCTTCATTCAACAAGCTACTAGTGACTTGGCCCATTGTGACAACTCCATCGGTCTTTGAATTACTAATCGTCACAACTAAAATCTCCCAACTTTCGTAAGGAACTAAGTAGCATCAAAGCTCGCAACTCATCATCAAAATAATTTTCATAGAAGCAAGTTGGTTAACAATACTTTTATTTCATTCAGATGTTCCTAATAGTTTGGTCCCTCTTTATATTTTAAATTAACCAACTTACGAAACAGAAAAGCTTTATTTGTGTCTGATTTTCTATCATAAAGACTCTCTAATTTTTTCCATAAATCATGTGCCGAAGTCTCAGTGGCAACATGATGAAACATACTGTCATCAATCCATTGACGAATAACACCAACGACTTTTCGATTAAGCCTCTTCTACTCATCATCTTTCATATCAGCAGGTCTGCCACTATCACCTTCAATGGGTCCATACAAGTCTTTACAAAATAATAGGTCCTCCATTTTAGTTTTCCAAGTTACCCAATTGTTTCCATTGAAGCTAGACATACGACCCACATTCCCCTCCATTGATTTACACAAATAAATAAACCGCAATAAACCGTAAGCTTTGATACCAGTTGTTAGGGAAAATCGATGATTCCCCACAAGTAAATCAATCAATGGGAATAAAAACTAATGCGGAAAAATTAAATCAAAGGCAACACAAGAATTTTTATATGGTTCTCTTAATGTAAGGTACGTCCACAGAATCGAAATCCGATTCCACTATCAACCAAATAAGTTCCAAACGATTACAAATGAGACGCTAATGGTCTCACAAAACCACCCTTAGGTGAATTCCAAATAATCATAAATAAACAAGAGGAAAGACCTCACCAAACAGAAGAATCAAAATCTTCAGAACCAGAGTTGAAGACGACCCAAAATAACGAACCAAATCAACTTCCACACAAAAGAAACAAAAGCTTGAACAAATCAAGCACTGTTCACCAAACCTCACCAATTGTCCATACACGGGCACTATTGTCGAGGAAGTATATCAACCGCCACTTTTATCTTGTGTGTGTATATAACCAACAACAATGCCTTCAATATGAATATAATATAATGAATCTAGGGTTTTGTAATCAAACCCTAATTGTATCCTAATTGGATTGGGTCTCCACAAATATAATATATAAAAATATTATACCTAAACCAAACCAATTAAAACTCTTTTTTCAAAACCAATTGGGTCCCACACTCCAATAAGGAGATATACCCAACAATTCTTACTCTTGTTAATCAATTTGGATGGCGGGGGCACTATAGACAAACTTGAGTATAGCTCAAGTGGCCGTTGTACCTATAGATTTGTAGAAGAGATTCGGGATTCGAGTTTATGAAGAAGTGTTGAAAGTACGGTTGTGAAAGTTGAACTTACTAACATACAACTAATATCTTACCTAGTCTTGGAGAGTCTTGGAGGTGGAGGTGGAGGTGGAGGGGGCGGGGGAGGGGAATTTAAGCACTAGGGGCCATTGTAAACTCACATTTTGTATTTGAGAACTAAACCAAAAAAATTCAAAAATTGAGTTATGTTATATGGATTGTTCAAAAATAAATCAATTGCTTGTGTTAGACACCTTACACTTAGATAAGAGTATGAGATATGCATCTGATACTTTTTATGAGATATTTTTTTTCTCTTTTTTCTTTTTTTCTGTTGTGATATTTGACAATGTCATTATATGTATGAATTATTGTATAATTGTTTTATAATAAGTAAAATGCCTTTTAATACTGTGTTAAATATATAATATAATTTATTTTAGATAATAGATTAAAAATATTAAAATATGACTACGACCCAACCGGCCAATTCAGACGAACTTAATCCTAACAAGCCCAACTAAGGTATTATTAGTTATTTCCCATAGGGAGGATAAGAAATTCATCAGAACTTGTCCTAAAATAAAAAAATGCCAAAACAAATAAGGGAGTAGGACAACTATGACCTACATATTTTTTTCTCCTGCCCGCCTTCTATTGCAGGAATTATTTACGGGCATTTATCAATAAATCATATTAATTAGACTTATTTACTTACAGGTCTTGACTGATAAATTTATCATTATAAATTTATTTATAAAAATAAGAAAGATTGATAGCTTTATCACTTAATGAATTTATCAGTAAGATTTTGGGTAAACCACTAATAAGTCTTAATAGTTAGATTTAATTTTTATCAAGTCCTATTGAAAATAAACCTATTAAAATCGTCGCCAAAACTTATTTTTTGTGACGATTTTTTTCATGTCGCTAAAAATTAACAATTAATGATTTTTTTATCATAATTTTTATAAATTGTTGTTAAAATTTACAATTAGTGATATTATTTTGTATTTTTCAATCTAGTGCTGAAAGTTGAAAATAAGTGTTTTTTTTTTTTTTTTTGACGAATTTTTTAAATTGTCGCTAAAACTTATAATTAATGACATTTTTTGTGACAATTTTTAAATTGTAGTTGAAAATTAACAATTAGTGACTTTTTTAACAGTATTTGATGAAAAATATTATTAATTATTATAAGACTTATTGGATAATAAATCTCTATATTAAGTTATGCACGTAAGTTTCTCTAAGATTTAGGCCTCGAATGGGAACAGGCTTTTTTAGTAACTTTTTAATTTTTTAGCTAAAATACGATGTAAAAAAAAATTAATATGTTTAGAATGATTTTTTAATTTTTTACGAAAAAATATGTAAAAAGTAAGAGAAAATAGAATCTTTGACTTTTTGGTATAGATAGTTGACTTTTTGATTTTTTTTAATAACTTTTTAACTTTTAAACTAAAAAATGATGTTGCCAAACAAAGTCTTAATAGATAACAAGTTTCAAAAATAAAATCTATTAGTAATAATTTACTTAATCATTTCTAAAATATGAAATGTTGGTATGCCCGTCTAATAATATTTTATGGCTTGTCCACTATTTTCTTGTTGTTAGGCCATGTATTCAGATAACACATGCCATATGTCAGGCGACTAATATAGAATTTTCAAAAGACAAATATGTTTGGTTTGTGTTTGAGAGATGTGTTTTAGAGATAAAAAGTACGAAAACATGTTTGGTTTAGTTTTTTGGGAAATTTGTTTTGGAAAATTGTTTTGAGAGAGAGTTTTGGAAAAAGTGATTGATTTGATGTGTGTGTGAGAGAGATTTGTTTGGAAAATTTGTTTGGTTTGTGTGTTTTGGGAAATTTTTTTAGGAAAATTTGTTTGGTAGAGAAAATTTCTAAAATTTGTTTGTAGAGAAAATTTCTGAAATTTTTTTCAGAAACACAAACCAAACCTACCCAAAATAATTCATCCTTCTAATGTGTGCTTTAAATGTGTACTAAGTTATTTTAAGATGGTGCTTAAAAATTATTTTTTAATTTTTAACTCGTTTTGAATTATATCATCTGTCACAATTTTTATATATTTTTTAAAAAAAATAAAAAAAGTTAAAAAATCAATTTTTAATCATTTTTTAAAACAATTCATCCTTCTAATGTGTCTTTAAAATAAGTACATAAATATTTTTTTTGTATTTTCATGTATAAGATTTTTTTTTAAATAAAAAAAGGTTATAAATACATGTAATGGGTATAAAAAATAAAATAAAATTTAAAGAGAATATTCACAACCTCATTTTATTCCGTTATCAAACATGATCATAGCACACCTAAGATTTGTTTGGCAATTGCCTTTCTCGTAATGATTTTGTTGATTTTTTTTTTTGGGTGAACTTTTCTTCTTCTTTTTTTTAAAAAAAAATCCGAAAAAAACTTTTTACTTTTATGTCTAGAAGGCCCTAAATAAATAAATAAATAATTTTGAAAAAAATCTACTAAATGGAAAAAAAAAGGTATTTTATTTTATTTATTAATATTTTTATTAAAAAAATTATTTTTTAGATTCTTCTAGAGTAGAAGGATTTGAAAAATAAAAATTAAACTAAACTTAAAAATGTTAGGAAATTTTTTTTAAAATTTTATTAATTAAATACACATAAATTTGTCATGCAAAATGACAAATAAAAATAATACAAATGGATTTAGTTTTTTTTTTTTTTAAAATTCAAATATGAATTTAAGAGAATTTGAGGGACTCGTGGAACTCAATTCAAGTATTCGAACAGTGTGTTTTGTAGGACTATTAATGTATATCATCTATGAAGAAAATTAAGTCGATCCAATAGACATAATATTTTTATTTTATCACATTTGTTTATTAAAAAAAATAGATAATAAATATATTTTTAGAAATATATTATTTATTTATTGAAGACAAACATAATAAAATGAAGGAGAATTGTAAAAAAAAAAATAGTATAAATCCAAAATAATTGCATAGAGGTGGAAGTACAAAAATTAGTTGAACAGTCTAATGTATGAATTACTTGTATTTCTATGACATTGTAATTATTTTGTGTCATTTTTTGCAATTCTCTCCAAAATAAAAATGTTATAATTATTGAATATTTGATTTTTTTTTCATGATATAACTTTATAAAATAAACAATTCGAATTATAAAAAAAGAACATGTAATGAGTGTCGGGAATGGTTTAAATTCTCTCAAAGTTGAAAATAATAAGATTGTATTTGATTTAAGAATTTAGAGAGAAATTTTAAAAAATAATAATAATAAAATATATTTATATTTAATTTAATTTCATACATAATTTTTTTTTTTTTTACTTTTTCAAGTTTCTCTCCAAATATTTGGGTGTGAACCGGAAGGATTTTTTGAGGCGACGAGACAGCGATTTTCTTCCTCGCTTCCCGAGTCTACACGAAACAAAGCTCCTCCACTTTGGGATATTTTGAGAGGACGATAAAAAATAATTTTTTGACTTTTAATCAAATTTTTAACCTTTTTAGAAAAATAATTTAGAAAGTTGAAAAAAAAGTTACTTTTGTTTTTTTTAATTAATATTTATTTATAATATCAAATCATAATAAAATGATTAAATTATTCATATTCAATTTAAAATATTTATAATTTTACTCATATAACATATTTTGAGCTATAAATGATAGAATTATAATTTTATCATTGACTGAAAACTAATTTTTAAAAGATTTTTAAATACAAAAACACCAATTTTTATCTGTTTTTATAAACGCACAAACCTGACTAAAAGTTAAGTACCAAAAGTGGCCTTTGACTTCGACATATTGTAAGATGAGAGGTCGACTAAAGTCAATTATAATTGCAGACAAAATTAACAGAAGAGGAGAGATACCAGCATGTGGTAGCGTTTGATAGAGTTTTAAAATTATAATTTAGTAGTAGAGTTTTTTTTTTTATTTATAAATTTTAGAATTATGATTTAAATGTAAAATATTTGTTTAGTTATAATTTTAAAAAAGGTTTTAAATTGAGTTTAAAATTTTTAATGTGATATATGATATTTAATTAAAAAGCTTACAATTTATAACGAAACACACAATCTAAAAGTTTATTGAAAACTCATTAAAAATTTTAAAAATTCTCAAAAATATTTTTATTTAAAATATAAAAAATAAAAGGTGCCAATTTTGACTCAAAAAAAAAAAGTGCACTGTTCTGGTCAACCGACCGGACGTCCGGGAGGACTATCGGATAAGCAAAATTTCAAAATTCAAAATCCCGCCTAAAACGAGTTTGCAAAAGTGGCTGTAAAATTAATTTTTAAAAGTTGTATCCAAATACCACACTCAAATATGAGTGTGAAGTCTTGATTAGAACGTTATACCAAACACTGATAATTTTATTATGAAAACATGTGACTTTTGTAATTATTCAATGTGTTTGGCTCGGATTTCAATTTTTTAAAAGTCAAGTTTTTTATTTTTCATATCTTTTTATTTTTAATGAATATTTTTAAAATTTTAAGTAATTTTATGTTTTTTTTTAAATGTACCTTATTTAAATATATATTTAAAAAATTAATAAATATATAAAAATATGAAAAATATATTATATTTTCGTATTTTTTTTTTGTATTTAGTAAAATTTTTAAAGATTTTTATTACAAATATTATATTTTAAAAGTGTATTCATATTAAGCATGTCTAAAAATTGAAAAAATTAAACAAATTCAGTAAAAATAAAAAATAAAAAAAATAGATTTTTTTGAAAAGTAAATTGTGAAAATGAAAACCATGATCATTTTTAAAAATTTTGCGCGGAAGAGCGGTCGGCAGAGCTTTGTTGGTATTTGTCTCTAAGTCTCTGAGGCTTTTTTTTATCAGCAATGGTAGGTGTCATAAAAAAATTTTCATAATAATAATCATGAAAATTTTGTGATATTTGAATTATATTTAGAATAAAGTACCACACACACTAATTAAGGTAATTCAATGATCATAAATCTTTTATGATCATATTCATGAAAATTTTTTTATGACCCCTAATTATTCTCTTTTTTCACCCAAATCATTTCACAGTTCCAACCCAGAGAGTTGTTTTTTTTCGTCTTTCTACTTTCCAAGAGATTAATTGCTGTCTCTGTACAAGTAGTGTGTCGGTTTTCATGCAAATGGCTTTCAATTCAACCGTCGCTACTGTCCTCAAAACCATTGTTTGGTTGTCACTAATGAGCAACTTTGTCATAGTATTATCCGATGCAATTAAGACTGAAGAGAGTGATATTTATTGCTTGAAATCAATAAAGGATTCCTTGGAAGATCCTTACAATTACTTAGGCTCTTCATGGAATTTCGGCAACAGTAGTAAAGTCTTCATCTGTGATTTTACAGGAATTGACTGTTGGAACGATCACGAGAACAGGGCGATGGGTATCCGACTCCCAGACAGGGGACTCAAGGGTCAATTTCCTCGAGGGATCTCAAACTGCACCTCTTTACAAACTATAGATCTTTCAGGGAACAAACTTGTCGGAACCATCCCTTATGATATCTGGCGATTCCTCCCATATGTCGTATCTCTCGATCTTTCGGCCAACAGTTTCAGTGGTGAAATTCCGCCCAGTATTGCAAGTCTTAGGTATCTCAATATCCTAAAACTTGATGACAATCGGCTCACTGGACAAATCCCACATGAGCTTGGCTTGCTGCCTCGCATAAATTCTTTTAGTGTTGCTAACAATCTCTTGTCGGGACCGGTGCCGGATTTTGGTAGCACCTCTGTTACAACAGCTGAGAGCTATGCAAATAATAAAGGACTTTGTGGGGGTCCTTTGAAGCACTGCAAGGCTCCTGATGCTTACGATCATGCTTTCTTCTTAAATGGCTTCGCGGTTGGTTGTTCGGCTTCTACTGTTGTAGTTTTTGCTCTGACTTGGTTTTATTTGCCTATTGATCCACTATTAAAGAAGATTATGAGTAGCAAGAAGAAGAAAAGAAACCAAGCGGTGGTTCAACTAAGACAACGGCGCCCAACTGCAATGAATAGAGTTGAGGATACCAAGGTTGAACATCTCTCTCTCTCTACTCATACATTTTTCGTCTTTTTCTCCCTCCATGTTCAGTTGTTCCTTGTTTGTTGTCAGTTATCCCTCCTATTAGAATTTTTGCTATTTCTCAATTTTCAAGTGGTGTAAGAAAAGCAAATACAATTACAACATACCAAAGCTGCTATATCTTATGTTCTTAATTATAATTTGAATAGGTATAATATATGACCTCCTATTATGGCAACAAACAGTGTTTGTCTATAACACATTGTTTTATAAACAGAGTGATAGCATCTTCTTCTAGACTCAAATTCTATCACTTGGATTAATATATTTTTATTGTTTGCATATCCAAATTAGAGCCTATGTTTTTTCTCTCTGGACTCATTTTCAGACTATTCAGCCAATTACTTTTTGTTTTCCCTTGTAGTTGATACTATAATTTGGTTCACAGATTTCTAAACTGGAGAAGCTGGTTACTAGAATAAGCTTCATAGAACTTGTGAATACTACTGAAAATTTTAGAGCAGACAATATCATTGGGTTGGGAGAGACAGGGATAATGTACAAAGCAGTTTTCCCAAATGGTTCGATCCTTGCCATCAAGCGGTTCTTCAGCTCACAATGCTCCAAACGACTCTTTATGTCTGAGGTAATGACTCTAGGTCGATTGAGACACACTAATTTAGTACCTCTGATTGGTTTTTGTTATGAAACAATGGAAAAACTATTGGTTTACAAATATATGCCAAATGGTAACCTCTATGATTGGCTACATCCTCCGGCAAGTGAGCTCAAGATCATGAAATGGCCTGTCAGGGTTAAAATTGCTGTTGGGTTAGCAAGAGGGTTGGCATGGCTTCACCACTACAACAGAAAACTCCAGGTATTCCATCAGAACATAAGCTCAAAATGTGTACTACTAGATAAGAATTTTGAGCCCAAGATCTCTAATTTTGGGAAGGCAAAATTCATGAGCCCGAACGATACTGGTTTGGGTGGGATCTCTGTCATGATTGATCAATTGTTGGATCTGGGTTTTAAAAAGAAGGATGTATATAGCTTTGGAGTTGTGCTTCTTGAGCTGGTTACAGGGAAGGAAACTATTGACACTTCTGCAAATTCTGATAGTACATCTTTTTGTTTGCATGATGCAGTTGACAATGCTCTAATCGGGTTAGGATTTGATGATGAGATCTTTGAGTTCCTTAATATTGCGTGTAAATGCGTTCAGTTAGTGCCAGAGCAGAGGCCAACAATGCTAGAAGTGTACCAAACAATGAGGGCCACTGGGGTGAAACATGGGCTTGTGGACGATTCTGAGATGTGGAATGAAACAGAAATTGCTACTGCTAGTGAGGGAAATAATAGGGTATACAAAATAGGGCGAACAAGCCTAATTCGACATTAAACCTTGTGTTGATTTACTTAATTTTTAATGCAATATTAATATTATTAGGAGCACAACACATAATAAGTTGCTGGAGCTTTGTATAATAAATTTGATTACGTGTACATGAATCATTGGCGGGCCGTAAAACTTGCCATCAGCTCATTGGCGGGCCATAAAACTTCGCATCAGCTCTGTTAGGTTTTTTTATTGGCAATCCCGTTTGACAAGGATTTCTATAAGAAGTTGATTTTCTTCCAAAATTAGGATTACTTTTGAATTTCTATAAGTAATTGGATTTCTTCCAAAACTAGGATTACTTTTGGATTTTCTATAAATAGTTAGTTTTCCCGCAAAACTATTTAATTCCTCCAGATCTTCTTTTTGGTTCTTAAGGTTTATATCTGGAGATATTTTGTTAATTTTCTTTGATGTTTTATTGAGTATTCAACTCATGGTTTAAAGAGAGTACATCAAAGGTTTTGTTTGTTATATACAAGAGAGAGAGAGAGTTGTTCTTCGGTGGATTTTGAAGAATTCGAGCCTGAAACTTCGGTGGATTCTGGAGTGGCTCATCGTAAAGACAATTCTGAGGTGAAGACGGGGTTGGAAGAGGCACATAGAGGTTGGTTCAATTAGGCGTGGATTCGCTAGGTAATTGAGAGTATACTTGTGTAATTCCTTTAAATCTTCTTAGTGAATTGTTTTTGTGGCTGTTGCCCGTGGTTTTTTAATCACAATTGGAGGTGTCCAATTGTGGTTTTTTCCACGTAAAATCGTTGTGTCGATTTGTCTTGATTGTTTGATTGTGATTGTTATATACTGCTTAAAATTGATACATAATTACAAATCAACATTTAGGGGATTTCTAGATTTTTCAATTGGTATCAAAGCAAGTCGTTCTATTTTTTTTTTCAAAAAAAAATCTTATAGAATGAGATCTTGTTTGATTTGTGATAATGGATTCAATTCGTGAGGGAAATTCTATGGTTTGACCACCCCCACTTGACGAATCCTCGGGAAGTGAAGATGAAGAACTTCAGCAAGCATATCAAAAGTTGTATAAGGAGTCTCTTAACTTATTCAAATTGAATGACAAACTCACAAAGAAACTCAAAGCATGTGAAAGTAAGAATGTCAAATTAAAGAAAGAGATTTCCGAGGCTAGGAATGATGCCCTTAAAATTTCTAATGATCGACAAGCTCTTTGTGCAAAACTCTTGACTTGTGAGACAGAAAGGAATGAGCTACAACAAATTTATGCAACATATGAAGAAAAGATTGAATCTCTTGAGATGTCTCAAGTTGCTTTGGAAGAACTAATGATTAAGAAAGAGGAAGAACTTAAGTGTGCTATGGCAACCATTGGTCTTTGGAACAGAGGATCAAAGACTTTGGACAATATCATTGGGTCTCAACAAATTTGTTTTGACAAGAGTGGCATTGGCTTTGGTGATAACAAAGAGCAAAAACAGAGTGCTTCTACATCTCATGATACAAGAACTCAAGGAAAGGGAGAACAAAAAATTCAACATAAGGATGGACTTCTCAAACTTCCTAGAGTTGGTAAGGTAAAACAAAAGAAGGTACACCCTATTTTTATTTGTCATCATTGTGGTATGCATGGTCATATTCGCCCTTATTGTTATAAGTTGCATGGGAGAGTGTATTTGCCTAGACCCAAAAATAGCATGTTGGAAACTAAGTCGAAACGGGTTCTAATTGAAAGGGAAGAGAACCACAACGTCAAGACACCACCCAAAAACCGCAATGCTCACAACTTTGTTTATACTAAAACAGTTTGAGTGAGAAAACTTAACTTGTGTTAATCTGTTTATTTGTTTTAGTTTTTGGGTTTATGTGTGCTTGTTCATTTTCTGACTTGTTTTGTTTAAAAAAAAAAAAATTGTGTGCATGTTCGTTTTTTTGTCTTGCTTTGGTTAAGAAAAAATAAATAAATAAATAAAAATCCAAAAAGATTTTCTTAGTATGGTTTTGCAAGCTTGAAATTTTTGAGTGGTCTTTGGTGCATATTGGAATTGATAAGAATATCCATTACATGTTACCATGTGTGTACTTTCTGTGGTCATTACTCATTTTGGAGTGTGTGTTTTTTGATTAGTATGTCTCATTCTGTACACACTTTTGGATTAGCAAATATCGGAGTCTTCCACCTTAGTAATATTTTTTCTATGGACTTTTGGCATGGTATTTTTTGTTTTTCTAGAGGAATTGACCGATACTAGCATATTTTGGGTGATATTGAGTCTCTTAACCATCTTCCATCTTTTTGCATCTCCACGGCTTTCCCCTCTGCTCTTTGTAGCCCAGGTATGAGGAAAAAGCTACCTCAGAGTCACCAACCAGGCTATCTTTATTATATCCATGATTCTCTAGTTCGGTTTCTATACTCTTGAGCGTGTCAGCCGCCAATGAGTGTGCAAAAGAAAGAAAAGAAAAGATGTGCAAAAGAAAGAAAAAAACAATGTGCAAAAGAAAGAAAAGAAAAAGCTGTGAAAAAAAAAGAAAAAAGAAAAAAGAAAAAAATAAAGGATTCATTGATTGAGGGAGAGCCTCCGCCTTTACTCATCAAATACCCCTTGATTCCTAGTGGTTTGACTTTCCTGTATTGTACTTAGATTCTCTAGTCGGAGGTCTAGCTTTCATATCACTACTAGGCTTTGAATCTTGTGTTTGTCGAACTCCAAGAGTCACACACACACTTTTATCATGGGATCTATGCTATTCACATAATATATCACTTTCTTTCATGAGGAATCTTCTATAGTCTGTGCACATTGTGTTTTCAAGTAATTGTGTTTCTTGGATAATCTTGTGTGTTTTTAAGGTGCAAATCTGGATTTCCTTGCTTGCTCTACCATATTATTTTTTGTCGTTTTCTTCTTGTTTATTGTTTTTAGTAAGGGGGAGTTCGGTCAGTCGTTATTATGTCATTACTTGTGTGGTTTATGAACTTGCTTTTGTTGTTTGAGCTTCCTTTGTCAATTCGTGACAAAAAGGGAGAGAAAGTTGTTTTTCATGTGTCTTAGGATTTCATGTATTAATGCCATGTGTCGGGTGCATGTGTCTTAGTTTTCAGGTTTTCATGTTACATGTTCTTAAAATCTCCAAGTTGCATTTATTCATGTTTTCCATCTCATGCTTCAAATGCTTCAAGATAATCTAGCCATGTGTTTATTGCTTTTTCATATACTCTTGTGAGACTAATAGTTATTTTGGAGATTATGGCACTAATAGCTGTTTTGTAGATCTTTATCTTGAGAAAGACGTTTGTGTTTGTTGGTTGTAATGGGTTGGGGTGACTAAGATTTTATTTGTTTGGTGTGTTTTGTCACGGCATTGCCAAAGGGGGAGATTGTTTGGTTTTTTTTTACTGGCAATCTCGTTTGACAAGGATTTCTATAAGAAGTTGATTTTCTTCCAAAATTAGGATTACTTTTGGATTTCTATAAGTAATTGGATTTCTTCCAAAACTAGGATTACTTTTGGATTTTCTATAAATAGTTGGTTTTCTCTCAAAATTATTTAATTCCTCCAGATCTTCTTTTTGGTTCTTAAGGTTTATATATGGGGATATTTTGTTAGTTTTCTTTGATATTTTATTGAGTATTCAACTTATAGTTTAAAAAGAGTACATCAAAGGTTTTGTTTGTTATATACAAGAGAGAGAGAAAAAGAGAGAGAGAGTTGTTCTTTGGTGGATTCTGAAGAATTCGAGCCTGAAGTTTCGGTAGATTCTGGAGTGGCTCATCATAAAGACAATTCCGAGGTGAAAACGGGGTTGGAAGAGGCATATAGAGGTTGGTTCAATTAGGCGTGAGTTCGCTAGGTAATTGAGAGTATACCTGTGCAATTCCTTCAAATCTTCTTAGTGGATTGTTTTTGTGGCTATTGGCCGTGGTTTTTTAATCACAGTTGGAGGTGTCCAATTGTGATTTTTTCCACGTGAAATCGTTATGTTGATTTGTCTTGATTGTTTGATTGAGATTGTTATATACTGCTTAAAATTGATACATAATTACAAATCAACATTTAGGGGATTTCTAGATTTTTCAAGCTCTAAATTATTCTCCTCCAAAATATATGTTTTGTTGCACCTTTTTTTGTTTTTGGTTCCCAAATTATAGAATATGAATTTAAATGGTTTTAGTAACACTTGTACCATCTAAGGTCGTGTTTGGGAATTCATTTTTTAGAGGGTTTTAATTTTTAATTTTTTTATGAGGTAAAAAATTAATGTGCTTGACTTTTTTAGTTCTATAAAAAAATTGTGAATTACTAAGATGTTTAACTTTTTTTTAATAATTTTTTGATTTTTTTTTATTCTTTTCTATTTGTTTATGCTTTTTAACTATTTTAGTTGAAAAAATAAAGTTGTCAAATGGGCCCTAAATTGATTATGGGAGCTGAGGTATTTTTTAGAATTTCACAAAAAAAAAATAAAATAATGGAACAAATTTAAAAGATTAGAGATTAAAATGTAACGAAGGGCATATCTATACTATATATTAAGTAAAAGGGTGTTTTTAACCCCCAAGGTCTGTGGGAGCTTCAATACCCCAATCTGAATTTTTTAAATTTTTTATTTTTTATTTAAAAAAAAAACTCAGCATTTTTTGATTTGGTCAAAATTTCCTAATCAGCATTTATTAACTTTTTTCAATTCACATATCTTTCCACATGCCTGCATTTATTGATTTGGTCCAAATTTCCTGATCAGTATTTAAAATCCCCTTATACAAATAATTATAGATACAATCCGTGTATAGTTACTACAGTACCGTTTTCAACTTCTCCCATATACTATGACTAATGATAAGATTGTTAAATTATTTTTATAAAAAATTTTAAAAAACATAATTTATATATTAAAAAAAAATCTATAATATATAAATATCTATAATTATTCCGGACATAGCACGGGTGATAAGCTAATTTTGATAATCAAAATACAACAAAGTGCATATTTTGAAAATCAATGTGCATTTGATCATTTGGATCTTGTTGAGATCACTGTTACGCATCATTTGAAAATTGGCACGTCTCATTATCTCCTACAATTTAAAAAATAAACAATAATAATAATAATAATAATAATAATAATAATAACATAGTGAATTAGGAGAAATTATTCAATGCTCCTTAGCTTAAAAAAGTGAATTTGGGGAGTCCAACACCAAATCCATTCTTTGGGGTTAGCATCATCCGCCAGCTTGACCCAAGGAGAACTTGCAAACGTCAATAATAAATTCTCCCGTGCTTGACTCGCCCAAGTCTTCTTGGTCTCCCTCCGGTGAGGGGATAAGGCACAGCAGTTATTGTTGTGTCATTTGGGAGAGATTTTTTTAAGTGTTTTTTGATAATTTAAATTGTTTATATTGTAGGGTTCGTCGAGTAAATTATTTATACAAAAAATTAAGTTGATTGGATATTGAAACCTTATAACCAAAGCACATTTGTTTCTATAAAAATTAACGGTTAACGTAACTTTCATTAAATTTGAAAAACAATTGAGATCTAATCATGGGGTTATGAATATCCGATTATTTTAATTTTTTACAGAAATGACATTCTGACAAATCTTACAATATAAACAGTTTAAATTATTGAAAAACACTTGGAAAGACCTCCCAAAAGAGGACAGCATTAACTGTTGTGCCTTAAGGCACAACAGCACCTCGCTCAAAGACTCCGAATTTCCATGCATTGTGTCAATTCAATAGGACTACCGATGTTAATTATTATATCAATTAATATATTAATATATGTCATAGCAATATAATTTTAAAATTATGATCCCATCTATTATATAAATTATAAATATTTAAAGTTAATAAAATTATACCATATCATCTATTAATATATCAATTGGTAAATATATGGACATTGAGTCTTGACAAAAAGAAATAAAAGTGATGATATACTATAGATAAATTTCATATGCAAAGATACTACTCTCCTCTTCTTCTTCTTTTTCTTTCTTTTTTTTTTTTCAAAATACCCATTATTGTAAATTGCAATTTCATAAGTGCATCAGTCACATTGGATGAATTTTTTTAGGAGAAATTACCAATAGGTCCTACTTTTGAGATTTATTACCCATTAAGTTTTACTGATAAATTTATCAGTCTCTTATTTTTTTGAATAAATTTATAGTGATAAATTTATCAGTCTCTTTGTTTCTATGAATAAATTTATAGTGATAAATTTATTAGTCTCTTATTTTTTTAATGATAAATTTATCAGTTAAGACTTGTAAATAAATCAGTCTAGTTAATAGGACTGATTAGTAAGTGTCCCATTTTTTTATTGGTTTCAAACAATTTTGCACAATGCAGCAGACAACACTTTCTTTGTACATGTGTCCTACACACACAAGGTTTGTTGTTACAAGCAAGGTTTTAAATATCGGCCTCTACGTACCGTAGCGGCCAATTCGTATAGGAAAATTGGAGTGCTGAGTCGGATATGGGCCGATGTACCGGTGAGAATGAAATTCGCATCCGTAGCGACCGATTCCCGATACGTATCGGCCTGAATCCGATACGTGAGCGATACAATTCCGATACACGTACTCTATCATCGGTACAGCTAAAAATGGAGCATAGAACCTCTTGCAAAAGCAAAAATAATCAAGCAAAGCATCTGCAAAAACAAAAGTAAATGCAGAAAATGAAGGGAATAGACTCACGGACTCAAACCTTTCACTTCAATTTTTTGTCTTCTTCAAGCAATACACAGACTCACGGAACACCATAAATTTGTAACAACCTCTAAAGAAAAACCCTCAATCGGACCAAACCCAAATCCTCAATCAAACCCAAATCCATCTTCCAGGGGCATCAATCTTGTAAAGTGTTGTAGGGAGAAGCATCAAATCGAACCCAAACCCATCACCGCTTTCAAGCTTCTTTGTTAAAGGTGTGGTCTCTCATGCTCTGTTTATATATTCGTCATGCTTTGTTTTTTCTTTTCGCTGAATAAGTCATGCACTATTTGCTTGTTGTGTTTGGTTTATATATTTGCTTTGTTTTGTTTTTTTGTTTTTGTTTCCTTTTTTCTATTTGTTCTGTGGCTATTTGTTATTTATATTATGGTATGGGATGGAAATGGGATACATCTTAATGTATATTTATGATTGTTAATATATATATATATATATATTTTCTGTTTTGTAGTTGATTTAAGCCATTGTTGTGTGGTTATATTATGGTATGGGATGAGAGATATTTTAATATATATATATATATATATATATTTATGATTGTTCAAATATTCATATATATTGTTTTGTTTTGTTTTGTTTTTTTTTTTTTTTGTTTTCCTTTTTTCTGTTTCGTAGTTTATTTAAGCCACTATTCTGTGGTTATATTATGGTATGGGATGGGAGATATTTTAATAGATATATTTATGATTGTTCAAATATTTGTATATATTATTATTATTATTTTCTTAGCAATGTACTTATAGAGTATGTTTCATACTTATTTCACTTCTTCATTCCTTTAAGTTGATTTATTAGACTCATTGTTCATGGACCTATTAAAACCAATAAATTAAATGGTAGCGATGTATAATTAGGCTCATGTATCGAATCTTTTTGACTGACTTTCACTACAGTTTTCAAAACTTTTGTCTGTCAACAGTTTGATTGTTCATTTTTTTTTAAAGAGGTTTAATATTTTAGATTTTTTATTTTTATTTAAAGAGGTTTAATCTATCACGACCCAACTCCAGGGGCTTAGGGTTGGAATCGCAACTTACTAACTTATTTTTATTCGAAGCAAATTAAGCTGCACTAGCGAAAATAAAAATAAGTAAACAGAAATTTTACTTCATTTTACTATTTAAGAAAGAGGAAATACATTTCTAGGGCTTTCATTATTTTATTATTCAGTGACCAGCCCCGAATAGAAATAAAAGGGAACAAAAATATAAAAAAAAAAGAAAGATAAAATAGTGATTCAACATCAGTCCATGTGCAGGTTCTATTTTGTGGGGTTGTGGGTTTTTCTTACATCTCGTCACCAGAAAGGGTAACAGCTATAAGCACACAGCAGAGTGAGAAATATTATGCCAAGAGTGTAAGGAATACAAAATAACCATGAATAATTAGTTAGGCTAAAATATTTGAATCATTTAATTTAAAATGACAATTTATTTAAAGTGGCAGAATATAGAAATCATGTAAATAAATAATCATAACCACGGTATAAAACAGAACAGAGCAGAGGTCACAGAAGTGACAATCAAAACAGAGGTCAATGGATCCATGACAAACAGAGGACCACAAAGTGGTCAAACAGAGGCCAGTGGTTATTTAAGTCTCCCAAGGCGTGAGACTCCCGTGGTGGTACTTACAAAACATAATTATTTATAAGGTTATAGTCAAATATATACTAAAATTTAAACAAACATATCCATGGGTTTCTTTTTAAGTAAATAGAGTTTAGAAAGTAACCCACGTACTGAAATATTTATAAACATAACTTTTATTTATATAACTTAATAAATATAACTTGTATAAAATAAGTTATGGTTACTCAAAACATTCATAAAATATATAATGGTAAATCAAGGTATAATATAACTCACCTTAATTATAACCCTTAGCCTTACTTTACTATCAGAACTTCCCTACTATAAATTATTTACTCTCACTTACGTACCTCTCTCTCGATTTCCACTTTTTCTTTTGTTCTTTCGTTTTTCTTCTCTTAGTTCATCACACCTTTGCCGCTTTTATACTGTTAGCCAAGCCTTGATGGAATGCCACGTACCCCCCTCTCTCAAGAGGCCATAATATGCTAGGAGGTGGAGCTTTTAATTGTAGATTCAAGATGAGATTTGAATATTTAGAGATAAGTATAAATCTTCTTAACATACTTGGGCCTTTTTTCTTTTTCTTTTTTTGTTTTATTTTGCTTGGGCCGAAATTGCTGGACCAACTAGCTTATAAATTTTCTTTTTCTTTTCTTTTTATTCATTTATTTATTTGTTTTGGTGTTAAGCTTTTTCAATGTAAATTAAATTACATCTTATCATTTAGCATTGTAAAATTAATTATTTTATTTTACTTTACAAATTATTATTATTATTATTATTATTATTATTATTATTATTATTATTATTATTATTATTCTTGTTAGCAATATTATTATTTATTTACTATCTTTAGTTTGACCCAATTAATATTACAATTCCATAAATGTGTTAATTTGCTCCCAAATAATAATTCCCAATTAATTCTATATTTGATAACCCAATGCCAAATTAATTTTATATATTTATTTATTTAATAGTCTATCATCACATGCCACCATAATTATATATAACTCTAAATATTTATGTGTACTTAATTAAACGTTCGGAGTGTCACATTTCTTCCCTTCTAATTAGAAGTTTGTCCCTAAACTTGACGTACCTTAATTTTCGAAGAGGTCTGGGTATTCGGCTCGCATTTGTCCTTCGGTTTCCCACGTAGCTTCTTCGATGCGATAATTTCGCCATAAGACCTTTACCAATGGTATGGTCTTGTTTCGGAGAACTTGATTACGATGATCGAGAATCTGCACTGGTTGTTCTTCGTAAGAGAGATCTGCTCGAACTTCCAAGTTCTCATAGTCGAGGACATGTTCTGAATCTCGGAGATACCGTCGGAGCATTGAAACGTGAAACACGTTGTGGATATTAGATAGCTTAGGAGGTAGTGCGATGCGATAGGCTACAGAACCAATTCTTTCCAGTATCTCGAATGGCCTGATGTAACGTGGGTTTAGCTTTCCACGCTTTCCGAATCGGATCACTCCTCTTGTTGGTGAGATTTTGAGAAACACATGATCCTACTTGAAATTCCAAGTCTCGTCTCCGAGTATCCGCATAACTTTTCTAGCGACTCTGAGCAGTGCAAATCTGCTGTTGGATGAGTTGGATTTTCTCACTTGTGACTTGCACGATTTCGGGGCCTAACAGTTTCCTGTCCCCGACCTCCGTCCAGCACAGAGGTGATCGACTTCTCCTTCCATACAGAGCTTCATACATTGCCATTCTAATGCTCGCCTGATAGCTGTTGTTATAGGCAAATTCCACCAAAGGTAGGTGCTCATCCCAGTTACCTTTGAGGTCCAACACGCATGCATGTAACATGTTTTCCAACGTCTGGATTGTTCTTTCGGATTACCCATCGATTTGTGGATGATAGGCCATGCTGAACTTCAGTGTAGTTCCCAAAGCTTCTTGTAATTTATTCCAGAAGTGAGACACGAAACGGGGGTCTCGGTTAGACACGATCGAAACTGGGATACCATGCAACCGAATAATCTCCTTGATATATAAAGTGGCATACTTATTCAGAGGGTACATGATTTTGATTGGTAGAAAATGTGCTAACTTTGTCAATCGGTCTACTATAACCCATATTGCATCATTCTTCGAAAATGACTGTGGTAGCCCGACCACGAAGTCCATAGTAATGTGTTCCCATTTCCATTCAGGAATAGGGAGTGGTTGCAGTAGCCCTGTAGGTCTCTGATGTTCTGTTTTAACACGCTAACAATGCAGACATTTGGAAACATGGCTTGCTATATCTCTTTTCATTCCGGTCCACCAGTAGTGTTCCTTCAAATCACGATACATCTTTGTGTTGCCAGGGTGGACTGCAAATCTTGAGTTATGAGCTTCCTCCAGTATCTTCTTCTTAAGTTCTGGGATGTCAGGTATGCAAATTCGATTCAGAAATTTTAGTATTCCATTGCTTATAATGAAATTAGGATCAGGCGTGCTTCCTTGTTCCTCGTACCTTTTCTTCAAGAGTTTATCTTCCCATTGGCGTGCTTTAATTTCTCCAATCAATGTAGGCTCCACGATTACACTGGCGAGCAGTCCATTGACCTTGCGGGAAACGAGAGTACATGCCAAACTTCTCGTTGTCTTTCCGCTCAGTGCGTCTGCCACCACGTTAGTTTTGCCCAGATGGTGATGGATCTCTATATCGTAGTTTTTCATAAATTCTAACCACCGCCGTTGCCTCATATTTAGTTCCTTCTGTGTGAATAGATATTTTAGACTTTTGTGGTCAGTATAAATCTTGTAGGTTGTACCGTAGAGATAATGACACCAGATTTTGAGAGCAAAGATCACTGCAGCCAATTCCAAATCGTGAGTCAGGTAGTTCTTCTCGTGAGTCTTTAATTGTCGTGACGCGTAAGCAATGACTTTTCCGTCTTGTATGAGAACGCAACCCAACCCATTGTATGAGGCATTACTATAGATTACAAACCCATCTGCTCCGGTAGGGAGTGCTAGTGTAGGGGCTGACACAAGTCGACCTTTTAATTCTTGAAAGCAACGCTCCTGTTTATCAGTCCATTCAAAGGGTGTGTTCTTTTGAGTTAGCGGGTCAAGGGCGATGCTATCTTTGAGAAATCTTTCACGAAGCGTCGATAATAACCAACTAGACCCAAGAAACTTCAGATTTCTGGCACATTAGTGGGTCGTGGCTAGTTCACGATTGCTGCAACTTTTTGGGGGTCAACCGAGATGCCATCTTTATTAATGATCTGACTGAGAAAGTGTATACTAGTGATCCAAAATTCGCATTTCTTCAACTTGGCATAAAGTTTATGATCACGTAGC
Source organism: Camellia lanceoleosa (assembly GCA_025200525.1). NCBI lineage: Eukaryota > Viridiplantae > Streptophyta > Magnoliopsida > Ericales > Theaceae > Camellia > Camellia lanceoleosa. The sequence continues at coordinate 165,289,705 of CM045766.1, read as the reverse complement.
GTTTGTAGAATCATTCGCAAGTGTTGCTCATGGGCTTCTGGTGACTTAGAGTATATGAGGATGTCGTCAATGAAGACGATGACGAACTCATCAAGATAGGGTTTGAACACTCTGTTCATGAGGTCCATGAAGGCTGCTGGGGCATTTGTGACGCCAAAAGGCATGACGAGAAATTAGTAGTGCCTGTAACGGGTTCTGAAGACAGTCTTTTCAATGCTTTCCGTTTTAACTTTTAGTTTATGGTAGCCAGAACGTAAGTCAACTTTGGAAAATACTTGTGCGCCTTGAAGTTGATCGAACAAGTCATCGATTCGCGGCAGAGGATATTGATTCTTGATGGTAACCTTATTCAGCTCCCGGTAATAGATACATAATCTCATTGTGCCATCCTTTTTCTTCACGAACAATACTGGAGCTCCCTAGGGTGAGGTACTAGGCCGAATGAAACATTTGTCCAAGAGTTCCTGGAGTTGAGTCTTCAGCTCTTTCAATTCTGTCATCGACATGCGATAAGGAGCTTTTGATATAGGCTGCGTACCAGGTTGGGTTTTAATGGTGAATTCGATCTCCCGATCAACTAGAATACCGGGTAGATCTTTAAGAAAGTCATCCGGGAATTCTTGAACTACAGGAATTGCATCAACGGTAGGGGCCTCTTTTTGTGTATCAATCACATAACAAATATAACTACCACAAACCTTTCTTAGAAGTCGTTGGGCCGCCATGGAGGATATAATACAGGAAGGGTTAGAAACTTCAGCCCCATTAAAGACAAGTTCAGTTTGGTTTGGTAACTTAAGGAAGACTTTTTTGGCTTTACAATCGATAGAGGCGTGGTTGGTAGCCAGCCAATCCATACCTAAGTTTACATCAAAGTTTCCAATGCGGAGGGGAATCAAGTCTACATATAAGGTTTTGCCTTTTAGGAATATAGCATAGGATTTGTACATATCACTACTACAGGCAAACTTACCAGAAGGAAAAGACACATACAATGTATATCCTAATGATTCGGGTGTTGATGTCAACTTAGCAGCAAAGTGTGGTGTAACAAAAGAATGAGTTGACCCAGAATCAATAAGGACATGAGCTAAACGACCACAGATAGAAAGTGTACCTGACACCATATTTTCGGTAACTTCTTATTTTCCAGGTACCAAGGCGAAAGCCCGACCTTGGCTGTTTTGATCCTTCTTTTCTCCTCCAGGTCCTGCGGGTCTCGTAATTGGGCCAGAGGAACTGGCTGTAGGGTTAACCATCTTTGGACAAATCCCTTAGCAAGTGGCCAAACTGTCCGCATCTAAAACATGCTCCCGTGTCTCGATGGCATTGTCCCCAATGAGCCCTCCCACAAGTGGAGCAATTTGGAATAGTGCCACCTCGAGGTTTGGTAAGACCTTGGTGGCCTAAGTTGGTTGTGCCTATATTCACCTTTTTATGGGGTGCAACACCGGGTCTTCTGTTATCTCTTTCCTAGAATCGCTTCTTGTAGGTTGGTTCTCTGGAACGCGAGGCTTTAATTTCTTTTTCTGCTATGTATGCCCGGTCCACCACTTCTGCATAGGTTGGCAATTTCAAGACCTCAAGTCTGTCTTTAATTCCAACATCCAATGCTGCTTCAAATTTTCTTGCTTTTCGAGTTTTAGTGGGGATGACGTATGTTGCAAACCGAGCGAGTTGTGTGAACTTGCTCTCATATTCGGCTACCGTCATGGTTCCTTGCTTAAGATGTATAAATTCGGATGCCTTCTGCTCCCGCAATGAAGCTTGAAAGTATTTTTCGTAGAATACTTCCAAGAATCTTGCCTAAGTCATAATTTCTTCTTTGGCCAGAGTGAGAAGCCACCATTCCTGTGCATTGTCTTTGAAAGTGAAAGTGGCAAAAGTTACCTTTTGTCTCTCGGTGCAGGGTAGGGCACGAAAAATCTTTTCCATGTCTTTAACCCAAGCGTCTGCTACCATTGGGTCTGGGCCACCGGTAAATGTGGTGGGTTTCAGATCCTAGAACTGTTTTATGGTAACCAGACCTTCTTGCCGTTCCAGCGTCCCATTGTTGATATTAGTTTGCAAAGCTTGCAGAAAGCTAGTAATCGCTCTTTCCATTGATTCAGTGCCACTAAAAGATGACTAACTTCCGTTGCCATTATTAGCCATTCTACAAAGTAATAAACAAGGCATTATATTCTCAATGCAGCATATATATATATATATATATATGTAACACAATCTATATTTATATGAAATGCCAACATTACACATTTTTTATTTTTTTACCATTCAGATTACATTAGTCAGAATATGTTAGTGTCCCATCCCTGCGCTAAACAAAAACAAAAGTCAACAAAAAGGGATTAGAACACATTAGGATTAGCATACAAAAGATTTCCTGCTACCCAGATCTAGAGTGGTAGGTCAGATGGACCGAAAAACCAGGGAAAATAGTGTTGCATAAAAAGCTCAAACTCCCACCCCAACTGGACTACACCAAAATACATCCATGCTACCTGGACCGTGAAAATGGGGATAGACCGTATATGACCCACAAATGCGCGGTCGACAATCCAGTTAGGTGTCTCAACATATGACAGGTCATTATCAAAGTCAACATTTTGAATATTAATAATCTAGTGGGTTAGGGACTGTGGTGAAAATATAATCCTCGGGGTACACGTTCCCCCTCCTGGCTGCAAACTCTGAGGATAGGGCCTATAATATAATGCGGGCGGTCGTGACCCGAGGCGACACCAAGGACGTGAGATGGTCCTAGAAAACGTCTGCGTGTATGGACAAGGCTGTGCCTTCATAATAAGTGTGGGACGTCGGTAGGGTCAACCTGGATATAAATTGGCCGACCCATCAACCAGCCAAGGCATGGGTGCAATCCCCTGACTATTTCCTCGGAATCTCCCCAACCCTCAAGTGAGGCGGGGGCGAGGGCAGGGTGTTCGGCTAGGATTTCATCTAAATTGATGGTCTGGAGGTCATTCCAAAAAGCATCATCAAGATAAATCTCTGACATCCCTATAACACCAGAATAAACGTAAGATTTTACACAGGAAAACTAACGTCACAGGTAAATATTTATTATTATTTTATTTTATTTTTATTTTACTATATTTTTCTTAGCTATATGGTTTTATTTATAGATTTATTTATAACTTTTTTTTTTTTTTGAACCGTTGCTCTGATACCACCTTTGTCACGACCTAACTCTAGGGGCTTAGGGTTGGAATTGCAACTTACTAACTTATTCTTATTCGAAGCAAATTAAGTTGCGCTAGCGAAAATAAAAATAAGTAAACAGAAATTTTACTTCATTTTACTATTTAAGAAAGAGGAAATACATTTCTAGGGCTTTCATTATTTTATTATTCAGTGACCAGCCCCGAATAGAAACAAAAGGGAACAAAAATATTTTAAAAAAAGAAAGATAAAATAGTGATTCAACATCAGTCCATATGCAGGTTCCATTTTGTGGGGTTATGAGCTTCCCTTACATCTCGTCACTTGAAAGGATAACAGCTATAAGCATACAGTAGAGTGAGAAATATTATGCCAAGAGTGTAGGGAATACAAAATAACCATGGATAATTAGTTAGGCTAAAATATTTGCATAATTTAATTTAAATGACAATTTATTTAAAGTGGCAGAATACAGAAATCATGTAAATAAATAATCATAACCACGGTATAAAAACAGAACAGAGCAGAGGTCACAGAAGTGACAGTCAGAACAGAGGTCAATGGATCCATGACAAACAGAGGACCATAAATTGGTCAAACAAAGGTCGGTAATTATTTAAGTCCCCCAAGGCTTGGGACTCCCGGGGTGGTACTTACAAAATATAATTGTTTATAAGGTTATAGTCAAATATATACTAAAATTTAAACAAACATATCCATGGGTTTCCTTTTAAGTAAATAGAGTTTAAAAAGTAACCCACATACTGAAATATTTATAAACATAACTTTTATTTATATAACTTAATAAATATAACTTGTATAAAATAAGCTATGGTAACTCAAAATATTCGTAAAACATATAATGGTAAATCAAGGTATAATATAACTCACCTTAATTATAACCCTTAGCCTTACTTTACTATCAGAACTTCCCTACTATAAATTCTTTACTCTCACTTACGTACATCTTTCTCGGTTTCCACTCTTTCTTTTGTTCTTTCGCTTTTCCTCTCTTAGTTCATCACACCTTTGCCCCTTTTATACTGTTAGCCAAGCCTTGATGGAATGCCACGTACCCCCTTCTCTCAGGAGGCTATAATGATGCTAGGAGGTGGAGCTTTTAATTGTAGATTCAAGATGAGATTTGAATCATTAGAGATAAGTATAAATCTTCTTAACATACTTAGGCCTTCTTAACATACTTGGGCCTTTTTTCGTTTCTTTTTTTTGTTTTATTTTGCTTGGGCCAAAATTGCTGGGCCAACTAGCTTATAAATTTTCTTTTTCTTTTCTTTTTATTAATTTATTTATTTGTTTTGGTGTTAAGCTTTTTCAATGTAAATTAAATTACATCTTATCATTTAGCATTGTAAAATTAATTATTTTATTTTACTTTACCAATTATTATTATTATTATTATTATTATTATTATTATTATTATTATTAGCAATATTATTATTTATTTACTATCTTTAGTTTGACCCAATTAATATTACAATTCCATAAATGTGTTAATTTGCTCCCAAATAATAATTCTCAATTAATTCTATATTTGAGAACCCAATGCCAAATTAAATTTATATATTCATTTATTTAATAGTCTATCATCACATGCCACCATAATTATATATAACTCTAAATATTTATGTGTACTTAATTAAACGTTCGGGGTGTAACGTAATCTGTCAGATTTTTTATTTCAATTTTTTTTTTATTATTTTAGATTTTATTTTAGATTTTTTAATCAGTCAAATTTTTTTATTTCAGATTATTTTTATGTCAGATTTTTTTTAAAAAGGTTTCATCTATTAGATTTTTTTAAAAAGGTTTAATTGTTAAGTAAAGAGGTTTAATATTTTAGATTTTAGATTTTTATTTTAAATGCATTGTTAGTAACTATATTAGAATTACAATATTTTTTAATTGAAAACTGTTATTGTAGATAATTGAAAGTTATAATGGCGCACGGAGGTGGTTCTAGTGGAAAACCTCCAAGTGATGATATTGGTTGGAAATTTGGAATTCCACTAGAAAATAATAGGCATAAAATTAGGTGTACATTTTGTGAAAAAGAGCTAAATGGTGGCATAACTAGGTTGAAGCAACATTTGGCCCATATAAAAGGTCAAGTCGCACCTTGTGCTAATGTCAGTGGTAAGTTCGAACACTGATGATGGATCATTTGAATAATTATAAGGGCAAAAAGCTTGACAAAAGGAAGATGAATGATGAATTGATAGAACAAATTAGAGCCAGTCAGTGTGATGATGATGAAAATGATGAGGAGGATCCAGAAATGATTATGGCTCGACAAATTAGGGCTAGTGATATTGAGGTTGCACCTCCTCCTGGTTTTCCTCAGTGAAGTCATAGTGTTCATGAGGTTAGTACAGGTAGGAAATGGATTGATACATCCTCTCCAGAAGTTCAATTATTAGACATAGATGTGGATCTTCATAGGACCAAAGGCAACAAACAATCCAAACTCTCCTCTAGATTCTTGAAAGAAGCAAAGAAAAAATTAGGAAGAGCAGTTTGCCGTTTGTATTGTTCACTCCAGTGCCTACTAATGTTGTTAATTCTAAATGGCTAGAACCAATGTTGGATATTGTAAGGGAGGTTGGAAAAGGAACAAAGCTACCTAGTTCTTATGAAGTAAGCCTCTAACTTAAAGTTTGAAAAAACTCTATCTATGTTTAAAAATAAATAAATTATTAAAATGCTTGTTAATAGTTTTTGTTTGTTATTTATTATTAAACAGGTAACTGAAGTGTATTTACCAGTGGAGTATGAAGCTTTACAAAATTAGATAAAATCTCATAAATCTAGTTGGGCTGAGAGAGGTGTTACAATTATATGTGATGGATGGTCTGGGCCCACAAGAAAGCACATTGTTAATTTTCTTGTGTATAGCAATCGTGGAATAATTTTTTAGAAGTTTGTGGATGTAACTGATGTACCTAGTAGGACAACTGACTATTACTTGGGCTTCATGGACAAGGTAGTGGATGAAATTGGAGAAAAATATGTTGTGCAAATCGTAACTGATAATGAAGCTGCGATAAAGGCAGCTGGTTACAAACTCATGTAAAAAATGGAGAATTTGTATTGGACAGGATGTGCAGCTCATTGTATTGATCTTATGTTGGAGGATATTGGGAAGAAAAAAAGTGTAGCAAAGGTGTTGGATTGTGCAAAAATAATCACACGCTTTATTTACAACTCCAATTGGGTCATTGATTTCATGAAGAGATTCATAGGAGATAGAGAGTTGTTATGTCCTATCATCACACACTTTGCCACCAATTTCATTACTTTGGAATGCATTGTTAAACATAAGATTGCTTTACAGGATATGTTTCATTCTCAAGAGTGGAAGCACAGTAAATGGTCCCAAAAGGATGATGCAAAAGAAGCGAAAAAAATTATACAAAGTAAAGATTTTTGGAACAAGGTGGCAGATGTATTAAAAGTTCAAGAACCACTTCTAAAGGTGCTTAGACTTATAGATGGCGATGAAAAGCCCATAATGAATTTTATATATAAAGCCATGGATAGAGCAAAGGTGGCCATCAAACAAAATTGTCGCTATTATGTAGATCATTGGAAGATTATTGATAATCGATGGGCTTTCCAACTACACACAGACTTACATGCTGCTGATAAGTAATTTTTAGTTTATTTAAATTATAAATTATGTGTTCCTTGTCTCACTTTTATTATTATTTTATATTTGAATGTAGGTTATTTTTTAAATCCCATATTCCAATATAAGAAGCACCTTTCTAATCATCGAGAAGTGATGAGTGGAGTTAGAAATGTGATTTCGAGACTTCTACTAGATTTAAACGAGCAAATACAGGCAATAAACCAAGTTAGTCATTATTTAATATTAGTTAAATTGATAACTTATTATTTGACTTGTGAATTGTGTTTGTAAAACTGCTTATTGCCTTTTGTTCATTGCAGATCTCTTCATTTTGTAATAAAGAAGATTCTTTTGGTGCTGTGTTAGCACAAAGAGCAGTGAAAGCAACAAATCCTGATAATTATTATATACTCAATCAACTATTAACTATTTTAATTACATATTATTGTTACATTGTCAACACTTCTATATCAAATTATAACATAATCACTAATAATTGATTGATTTGTATATAGCTGAATGGTGGATCCATTATGGTACATTGGCTCTAGCACTCCAAAAAGTGGCTATGAAAGTATTGAGCCAAACCACCTCTTCTTCTAATTATGAGCGCAATTGGAGTACATTTAGCCTAATACATACAAAGACAAGGAATTGGTTGAAGTATAAAAAATTAAATAAACGTGTTTATGTGTATTACAATATGAGGCTAAAGATCAGATATGCAACACAAAAAAGCCAAGATGACAGAGAGGAATCTTTTAACCCCATCAATCTTGATTATATATTTGAAGAAGATGATCTATTAACTCCGTGGCTTCAAGAGAGAGAATATGCAGTCTTGAATGATGAAGATAACTCAGGTTGGTTGATTGTTGACGATGATGATGAGGGAGATCATGCCACTAGTAGCCAAGTACCTCAACACTATTAAAGAGTAGGGTCTGCTGGAAGTGGCTCTAGTGAGGGTCGCGGTTTGAGTCTACCTGGTGGTAGTGGAGATGATAGTGATGGCAGTCGTCCTCCAACAGGTGGTGGTAGTGGTGGACAATGCGAGTTTGCAGGTTCTGCACATGGTTGTAGATGCAGTATTCATCATATTGATCATGATTGGAACAAGGATTCTACACAGTAATGACGACATTCTATTTCTGCTCTTGATGTAGAAGCATCAATTGGGCATTCACGACATATTGATGATATTTATGGTCATTGTGACCTTAGAAATCAATTTGGACATCTCAGAGTTACAAGAAGATGGAAGGGGAACTCAACATTAGCGACCAATATGCCAAGTACCATATCCTTATTACCCTCCTCCAAGTCAACCACTGTAACGCCCTCAAAATAAACCCATAATATATAACAATAGCATACATTGATAAAAGAAAACCAATCATTATCTCATTCATCAGAGTATCATTATTGAAAGATATCACATGCAACATCAAAATAAATGCCCTATGGGCTTACATCTTTCCAAGCTTAACACTTGGGCACAAAAATGTGAGTACTAACTCAACTACAAATTCAGCCCTTGGCTAGAGTTTACATGTAATATCAAATAAACTGAAATAACAACTAATCTAAACAGATTCCTCAACTCTAAATCCTTCCAAGCTAATTCCTTGGAGGTAGCACATCACCTGGACCTGAAAATGATGTTCCCGTATAGGGTGAACCACAGCCCAGTAGAAATATACTAAACCAAATATAAGTATTGAATAAAGCAATAGCCTTCAATAGATGGACTACACAAAATATTAGTTTCATCATCATACAGTTTCATGACACTAATGTCCATGACACGTTTCACTTTCCATTATTTATTCAACTTTCCATTTATACAAATATGGCTCAGAACCTGGCCAAATAACTCAACAGAGATTACATCTCTTATTAACAATATTTCCAATTCAATTGGGATAACAAATCAAGTTAAACATTTCTTATATCATAATGGATACACATGTTGGTGTTGTATCAACCTCAACCAAAATTCATTTCTATACTTCCCAATTGATATACATTTTAGTGATGTATCAATAACATGTAAAAACACTTCCATAAATCAATAAGCACACATATTAGTGGTGCTAATGGAGTCCATCCCCTATCTCCTCCCAAACAATATCCGGTTTAGGAGTCCATCCCCTATCTCCTCCCAAACCGTGGAGTACATCCCTTATCTCCTCCCAACAATATGCATATACAATGTATAAACACTTGCCATATACAATACTCAATCAATACACGTATTTTTCGTATTAATTCAACAGTCAAAATCGATGACTTAACCAATGTGATTAGTTTCAATTTTCCTTAATCCACATGCAATGTCTACAACAATCACAACTATCCTCCACCGATAGTCCAAAACAATTATCTCTAAACAGGAAATAAATGTTACAACAAATATAAACTCAACAATTTCATGGGTGTGTTATTAAACTATCCAACTGCACCATTTAAGCTTATAATTTCCCAATTCCATGAATTCAACTAAATTCCCTAATTTTCCTTAAATAAATTATACAAATTAATCTATTACAACAACTAGGGTTTTTTTCCAAAATTACCAAACAACTCCAACATATCAAAATACCAAAACTTAGAACAACACCCATAATATGGAGTAGGAAATCCCTACCTCGAAGTAAAGAACACGAATGGAGAAGATGATCAAATTGCAAGGTGCTCCAAACCGTCAAACGTTCAGATAAAAACGAAGCCCTCAACCCCCTCTATCTTTTTAATAAAGAGCCTAGGATAGAAGCACCCTAAAAATAGATGAAACCTAAGAGAGAAGGTGAGTAGAGGGAGAGAGAAGTCGGACCTAGGGTTTTGGAATCAAAAAGAGGATGAAACAGTGTTTTAAAACCCGTTGCTGCCTATTTAAACCCAACAGGCTCGCTCGAGCAAAGGATTGGTCGCTCAAGCGACCAGACACAAGAAAGACTCGCTCGATTGAAGAAAGTCTCGCTCAAGCCAAGAATGCAATGCTTTAGGTCTGCAACCCAGAAGCACGCTCTAGCAATAGAATGCTCACTCGAGCAAAGAACTCGAAAACATACACCTCGCTAGCTCAAGCGAAGGAAAGCTCGCTCGAGCCAAGAAACATAGCTCTCAGGTCTATACTAGACGCAGTCGCTCGCTTGAGCGAAGAGACCCTGGCTCGAGCCACCGGACACAAAATTCTATTCTCGCTCGAGCGAATGTCCAAAATTCTGGACAGCAACACTTGGTTTCCAAACCCGACCAACCTATAACAAACCTGCCCAACACATCCTATAACTCAAAAAGAGAAGATAAAGGACAACAACAACAATAATACAATGATAGGATCCACGGAACCTAAGTCCGGATACAACAACCAAATGGGAAAAGACCGGGGTCGCTATAACCACCACCACAGATCTATCAAAAACCTTATATGGGAAATTGGAACTACTCTTAACAACCTCATCAATATCCATATATAGAGGGTTTCAATTATGGTACAAGGGGGCTTGCAATGACACAACAACAATCAAGTAGCAATGGCAGCAACAACAGCACTTATGATCAACGCACTTTCAATAACTACTACTAGGAATATTAATATGGAGAAATAGACCAACCAATTCATAGTGATGATCAAAGTGATGTGAGATATGGAGATTCTTCTGTACCACCACGTAATTCTTTTTATTACTAAGTTTTAGAGTTGTTGATTTGTAGTAGATTGTTTGTATGCGATTATGACTGAAGCGAATGCTTTATTTGCATGTCCCTCTTTCTCTTATTAATTTGTTGTGCATGTGGAAGTATTTCATTATTGAAAATAAGTAAAAAAATATTTCCACATCAATTTTTATATTAAAAGTTTAACATATGTGCCAAATAAAAGCTTGAGACTAAAATAAATATATATCATTTAGTTGAAAATGAGTCAAAAGTGCCTCTACATATCAAAATTTTGATTAAAATGTGACAAATTAAGGCTAAAAGAGTAAAAAAAAATTGCATAAAATTGAGTTTTAGAGGGTTGCTAATGATTTTTGAAATTTCACAACCGCGACACTTGATACCCGATATGTATCGGTCGATACTACTGATACCGATACTCCGCGATCGATACTGTTACGTTACCTGATACCGTGACTTAGAACTATGGTTATAAGTCTCTGTCTCTAAAGCTTTATCTTCCAAATCGCTAATTTTTCCAATGTATTCGGTGCTATGAGTTCCAATCCAGAGCCCATATCTTACAGTTCCACTTAACTCCTTCAAATATTCCTTTTTTTTCCCCCTACGTACCAATCAATGCCAAGGGGTTTTCATGCAAATGGGTTTCAATGCAAGAGTCCTTAGTACTGTCCTCAAAACTGTTGTTTGGTTGTCAATAAAGAAGTCCTTGGAAGACCCTTACAATTACTTAGGCACTTCATGGAATTTCCACAACGAGAGTGAAGGCTTCATTTGTAACTTTACTAGAATAGAATGCTGGAGAAATGAAAAGAACAGGGTCTTAAATTTCCGACTCTTAGGCATGGGACTCAAGGTTGAGTTTCCTCGGGGCATCGTAAACTGCTCCTTCTTAATCGGTTCAAATCTTTCAAACAACAATCTTTTCGGAACCATACTTTCAAATATCTTCAGCCTGATCCCTTTCATTACATCATTGGATCTTTCAGGCAACAGTTTCAGTGGTGAAATTCCAAAGGATATTGCAAATAGTAGTTATCTCCTTTCGCTTAAACTCGATAACAATTTTCTCATTGGAAAAATCCTACCTGAGCTTGGCCTACTGGAGCACATCAAGTCTTTTAGTGTTGCTAACAATCTCTTGTTGGGGCCAGTGCCATTTTTTTCCCCCTATGTTACAATTGAGAGCTATGCAAATAATAAAGGACTTTGTGGGGGTCCTTTGAAGTACTACAAGGCTTCTAATGCTTACTATCATGCTTTCTACTTAAATGGCTTCGCGGTTGGTTGTTTGGTTTCTATTGTTGTAGTTTTTGCTCTGAATATGTTTTTATTTGCCCATTGATCCACTATTAAAGAAGATTATGAGTAGCAAGAAGAAGAAAAGAAACCAAAAGGTGGTTCAACGAAGACAATGGCACCCAACTGCAATGAATAGAGTTAAGGATGCCAAGGTTGTGTTGAGTTCACCCATGTGGATAGAGATAGTCACCGTTGTTGACATTGGTTGGTGTTGAGCATTCCACACTATGTGAAGTTAGCCATGGAAGTCAAAATGTAGCTGCTACAGATTTGGGCTACAGATTTGCTGAAGCTCTTCAAACCTAGGGTGGCTTGCCATTTATTTTGGTAGTTGGTTGTTGGCAAGTAGATGTTGATCTTTGGCTCTCCCATTTGTGTATAAATAGGGAAAGCTGTGAGTTAAATAGAGCAATAGAAAGGAAGAACACAAGTGATATACAAGAGTGTATATCTCTGTGAGAGTGAGAGAAAAACCAGAGTGCAAGGCAGTAGAGAATGTGTGAGTTGAGTGAGAGTGTCTCATTCTCTGTGTAATCTTTATTTGTTTTAATGGAAATCTTTGGTTCTCTCGCGGACGTAGGCATTGAGGCCGAACCACGTAAATCTTGTGTCCATTATTATATGTTTGATTTTTGGTAGTTTAGGTGGGTTGCCTTAAAACTCGACAGGTTAGACATATCTCTCTCTCTCTCTCTCTCTCTTCATACATTTTGCATCGTTTCCTCCCTCCATGTTCAGTTGTTCCTTGTTTGTTGTCAGTTATCCTCTTATTAGAATTTTTGCTCTTTCTCATTTTCAAGTGGTGTAAGAAAAGCAAATACAATTACAACATACCAAAGTTGCTATATCTTATGCTCTTAATTATAATTTGAATAGGTATAATATATAACCTCCTATTATGGTGACAAACAGTGTTTGTCTATAACATATTGTTTTATAAACAAAGTGATAGCATCTTCTTCTAGACTCAATTTCAAACACTTGGATTAATATATTTTTATTGTTTGCATATCCAAATTAGAGTCTCGGTTCTTTCTTTCTGGACTCATTTTCAGACTATTCAGCTAATTACTTTTTGTTTTCCCTTGTAGTTGATACTATAATTTGGTTCACAGATTTCTAAATTAGAGAAGTTGGTTACTAGAATAAGCTTCACAGAACTCGTGAATGTCATTGACAATTTTAGAGAAGACAACATGATCAGGTTGGGAAAGACGGGGATAATGTACAAGGTAGTTTTCCCAAATGGTTCGTTCCTTGCCATTAAAAGGTTCTTTGAATCACAATTCTCCGAAGGACACTTTATGTCCGAGGTAATGACTCTAGGTAGATTGAGACACAATAATTTAGTACCTCTGTTTGGTTTCTGTTATGAAGGAAAGGAAAAACTGTTGGTTTACAAATATATGCTAAATGGTAACCTCTATGATTGGCTACACCCTCCGAAATGCGAGTTCAAGACCATGAAATGGCCTATGAGGGTTAAAATTGCTGTTAGGTTAGCTAGAGGATTGGCATAACTTCACCACCACAACAAAAAATTCCAGGTATTCAATCAGAACATAAGTTCAAAATGTGTACTACTTAATAAGAATTTTGAGCCCAAGATCTTTAATTTTGCGAGGGCAAAGTTCATCAACTCGAATGATGCTGCTTTGGGTGGGAGTCCTATCACGAATGAGGAATTGTTGGAGTTGGGTTTTGATAAGAAGGATGTATATAGCTTTGGAATTGTGCTTCTTGAGCTGCTTACAAGGAAGGAACATAGTATGTGAACTATTGCTGAAACTTCTGCAAATTCTGACAGCAATTTGGTTGAATGGATCATCAATCTTGTAAGTACCTCTTTTAGTCTGCAAGATGTAGTTAATGACCCTTTGATCGGGTTGGGATTCGATGGTGAGATCTTTGAGTTCATCAATATTGCATGCAAATGCATTCAGTCAGTGCCAGAGCAGAGGCCAACAATGCTGAAAGTGTACCAAACAATGAGGGCCACTGGGAAGAAACTTGGCCTTGTGGACGATTCTGAGAGGTGGAAAGAAATAGAAATTGCTACTTCCACCAGTGCTAGTGAGGGAGATGTTGAAATAATAGGGTAGACGAAATAGGCTGAACAAGCCAAATTCGATGGGAAACCTTGTTTTGATTTGCTTAATTTTTAATGCAATATTATCGTTATTAATAGGAGCACAACTTATAACAAGTTACTGGAGTTCTATATAATAAATTTAATTACGTGTGAAGAAATCATGGGCTGGCCGTAAAATTCAAATCAGCCGTACTATTCTCCTTCAAAATTTATGTTTTGTTGCACTGTAGTTTTGAATTTTTTTTTTCTTTTGTTAATTTGGTTCTCAAATTACACAATATGAATTTAGATAGTGCTAATAACACTCGTGCTATCAAAGGCCACGTTGAGAAATTGAATTTTTAGCAGTTTTTATTTTTTATTATTATTTATTAGGTAAAAAATTAATATGTGACTTTTGTAGTTGTATAAAAAATTGTGAATTATTAAGATGTTTTGATTTTTTTTTTTTAGTATTGTCTAGACTTTTTAATTCTTTTTGATTTATTTATGTTTTTTTTAATTACTTTAGCTAACAAATTAAATTGCCAAATGGGCTCTAAATTAATTAGGGGAAATGAGGTATTTAAAATATTAGAGATCGAAATGTAACAAAGGACACATTTTGAAAATCAAACTACGTATTTTGAAAATCAATGTGTATTTGATCATTTCAATTTTGTTGTGATCACTATTCTACATCATTTCAAAATTGACACATGTTTGATTATCTCGTACAATTCAAAAAATAAAAAATAATAATAAATAATAATATTAGTTGTAATTTTTTGAACACGATTTTTTGAAAATTTTATGCAATTTGTTTGGTTATTCTAAAAAATGAGTTCTATTTTCAAAAAAAAAAATTTCAAGATCTGATTCTTCACGTGATGTGAAGCCTAGGCATTAGTACAATCTACTTGTGTACTCATCTTTATAACCTCTGCCTTGCCTGTTTATTACCTTTACCAAACATTTTACCACATCTTCGCTTCCGTTGATATGCGAAGGTCGGCAACACCAAAGCAACGACGACGCCTAGCGACGAAGGCACTGTTCAGGTGTGGTCGCTTTGAGCTCAGGGTGACGAAGATCCGACGACAAAGAGGTTAGTCGCACTATTTGAGGTTCATCATGTTTTCATTTTGATCTCCATTTCCCCTTCGATTTTGAGAGTGTTCTTTTTCATAAATTTGTAGGAAATGAAATTTTGTTCAACAAATCTATTCTTTACAGTAGCAGTTAGACCAAAATGGTACTTGAATCTCGAAACTGAAGTTTTATATGTAAACCTAAAACTGGTGTGGTTTGTTTTATACACCAAATCCCTAGTTTAATCTGAAAATCCCTTTCAGATTAGAAATCAGTTCGCTGCTTTGATTTTGGAAAATAATTCCATCATTTGAAATCGAAAGAAATTTTTGAAGCTTCTGGTAACTGGTTTTGATTTGAGAATGTAATTTCCACATTTCGAATATACTAAGCACAGATTTTATACTTTTCATTTGGGAAATTAGCTTTATCATATTCCAATGTGGTCATAGTTTCCTCTTTCCCAACTGTGGTTCCAAAATTGCTATTGAAGTCCTTCATTTTGGAAATGAAGCAGAATTTTTGTTGGGTACACTCTTCTAGTTTGGTGTACAAATTGGGGGCTTTAGCAAGTTTGACTACAACTTACTAAAGTATCAAGAAAACAAGCCCACCACAAAATGGATTGTATGGAAGTTGTTAATACATCATTTTGTGTCAACGTGGTAGATTCTCACCCATTTTCTTCATGAAATAAAGCATGCAAACTTGACTTAGACAACAACTCAATACATATAAATTCAATTACTGGTTGTCCCTCTTTTTCGAACATATGTTTTCAAATATATGGACCATGTTTGGACCCACTTGGCCATTTGTGATTTGCTTGTTTACCCCAGGTTTGGCAATTTCACTTTCCAAGCAAAGTGATTATCTCTGCTTTCTCCCATGTTGCTCCACTTTCATGTTTTTAATGACTTCCCCATACTGAGAAATCCATTAAAAAAGTATCAAAATTTTTATTTTGTTCTATTTTTTTGTAGGTTTGAATTCTTCTTTTTTGGGTTATGTAAAACTATCTCATGAACTTAAAAAAAAAAAAAATCAAAAGTTAAATTTTTTAAGATCATCTAGTAAAGTCATTTGAGTCCATTTAATAATTAAGCAATCACTAAAGACGGAAAAAAGTGAAATTAAAATAGCCAACGCCCAAAAGAAGCGCAATGTCTAACAACAAAATATTAATTCAAGACATCCGGTTTAATCACCGGTAAAATTAAAAGACAGCAGAACTTTGATTCCCATGTTTTATGGTGTACTGGTTTTGAAGTATAAAACTCACCTGAAATCATCTTGCTTCTACTTATGTTCCTCTATTTTCTAATCTTTTGTTGACCCTAGAAAAGAGAAGAGGGCTTCAGGTGGAAGAGTTCCTTAAGTCGTTTTGTTGTACTTTCTTTTCAAACTTTTTCTTTCTTAGCCATTGAACAAAAAGTCAAATTTTAATATCTTCAACTAATGACTGGCTCATTTTATTTCTGCAATAAATATCTTAAAAGTTTACACATATGATATATACCCTCCAAACTAAAGATCCACAATCTTAAAATATTCTTCTGTTACAGTTCCATAGATTGCCCTCTTTTAAGTTTCAAGGCCACCCACTTTCATCCTTCCTTTTGGATGGAACAAGAGAGAAGAGTACCAAATGCTTATGTCCCAACCATAACAAATTAACAACACTATCAGTTCCTAATTATAAAGTATAATAGTAGTCCCATTCACAACACGACAATAATACTACCAGACATAATTAAACAAATGAAACATAATAGTAATTTACACGTAACACAATTTAGGTGACGATCATTATCATTGCACACGATAGAACGTTTTATCAAACATAAAAATACAAATAATCATGAATGTGATTGCAAAAACCCACCTGTTTGCCCTTTTAAAACTTTTGAGAGACACCAAGCAAAAATTAAAGTTTGTTCCATAGTGTTCCGCACCCTCTAAATATGTATTCAAGTGGTGGTAACCACTTGTGTTCTGTCTTAGGTTGTATTTCAATCATTAATTTGGATACGAAAATGTGTGTGAATTCCATAACGAATATAGCTCATCTTATACTGTGTTTTTCGAACTTGTTTTTACCAAGACTTAATTTCAAACACATCATTTGGATTTTATGGTTATTACCTTTGCACTTCGATTCT
The DNA here is from genome assembly GCA_025200525.1 of Camellia lanceoleosa. Taxonomy (NCBI): domain Eukaryota; kingdom Viridiplantae; phylum Streptophyta; class Magnoliopsida; order Ericales; family Theaceae; genus Camellia; species Camellia lanceoleosa. Next base: position 165,272,559 of record CM045766.1, on the reverse strand, counting down.
GATTTACTAAATTCCATTTCGCATAATATGTTGATAAACCAGGCAAAAGAGCATAAAAAACATGATTCTCATTTCTTTACAGCTCCAACAGGAAGTTGTACTTATTTCTTTACTTTTATTGTTGTCATCGTTGTTAATGCAGTGAGACCATCAGTTTCTTGTGGTCGATTCAATCCTCGTTGTACCAAGATTTGCGAGGAAAGGAGTAAGGTCTTTCAACCCTTGTAATTGTATTAAATGTATTTTTCTTGAACAAGGCACGTTGAATATTGTTCATTCCCATAGTAGACTAACTCGCATTGACAATCTACTGGGAAAATAAACCACGCCTGCAAACTGTCATTACCGTCTAACCTCCGATCATAAACATTTACTCTGACCAACCCACTAGCATTGGGTGCGAAAGGGGGGAATATTTTATCAATATTTTATCAACCTTAATACTTTTTTGTTTGTATCTTAACCTCAATTGAGAAAATAAATTAGGCAACGCAAGTTCAATACAACTGAAATCACTTGCTGAAACACCTTCAACAACCCCAGTTTTTATATCGTCCACCTCCATTAACCTGAACATTAGAAATAAAAATACATCAAATTACAATTCTAAACAGTTTTAAAGTACATCTGACTCCTTAAAGTAATTTTGCATTCCTTTCCACTAACAGTAGCAGCCACTAAATATATGGCACTCTTTTGAATGCTTCCAACATTTCCCAACAGCGTATCTTTGTAGTCCGTCCAAACATCAACTGGGAAGAACCGGTCTACAACTTCTATCCCGTGACGAACGTACTCTTTGTCCTTACCACCAACGAGCTTGAATCTCATTTTCTTTAGCATCCGAAACCAATGAATCGTCAGGGATCAACAATCCAGTCTCGGGATTACCTCGCCAACTCAATAAATATCTTGTCGGTGTAGGGGCGGAATCGACGGACTATTATCCGATGACAAAAACAACACGTGGTGGACCACGCCGTCCTTAGCATCTTGTCCCAATTGAACATTACCAATGAATTTGATACCCTTAACCACGATCTTGTCGATTGACGTCGGATCTCTTATTACCCAACTCAATACCATTAAGTAATCTTGACACACCTTTATTATCAAACTTAACTTCCCTTAATTGTTCATCGTATATTGTAATTTCCTTACTCCCTCTTAGTCTTCTTAATAAATCGGGAATATTACGAGCGTCGTCTGCGAACATCTTGGGTCTTAAAAGGTGCACGACTACGGTAACTATGCCTATATCCATCGGCGCGGTGCCCTTGACCTCTGATGCATAAAGGGGTCCGTAATGCTTCCTATTCCTTCCATTTTTTATAAATAACTCCAAATCTTTTATACGAACACTTCTACAGGATCTGTTACCTCTGCTAACCCTTCTGTTCAGACACCTTAGCTTTGATATTTTTGCCCTCTGCTCTTCGTACACCGGAACAAACTTTGCTGGAGCTCTCTGCCGGCTCTCTTCCCACAATCCTAGTTGCCACGTCAAAAAGCGATCTACACACATTTGAGTGAACTGCCCGTAATTCTCGGGATACTCTTCTAAGGAGTACAACATTGTATACCAAATAAATCGACAAAAATGGCAGAAAGAAAAGGAGGGACGAAACAAGGTACCAGAAAATCACCTCAGTATAATAACTCTCAAACTGCAAAAGCATATCTCTCATATCTCTCTCCACCGACAAATACCTGAGGCTGGACCCAAATATATAGACAACTATAAATACGGAGATTCGAAATTTGAAATTCAAATTCCCGCCCATTACTGTTCATTCACGCGGAATTCTGTGCACTTTTGCTTTTTATCCAAGCAAAATCACCGCGATCGTGACACGTGGGTGGACAGGATATGGCCACGTCTACTCACACTACTCACACCAAACAGTGATTACTATTTGGTGTGAGTACGGATTTAATCTCCGCCTTACACGTCACCATCCGTACGTCCATCAACGGGTGAAATTGCCTAACGGGTACAATTTCAACAGGGGGGGCGCTAGTAATATTATATATAGCGCCCCCCCAGCTGGTGTGAGATCACGTTATTGTCCATCTCCTAAACAACAATGAACACAATTATGCCCATTTAGTAAAGTGCACTGTGCAGTTCATTTAGGTACACCCCCATTTACTGAAGACGCTTTGAAGATGAAGGAAAAGCCAGGACACACACTGGACTCTATTGCATCTTGTTTTGGTAAAAACGACGTAGAGGTAAATATTACTCTGCTAAATTTCGTAAATGTGTTACATGCAATGTTTAGCGAAACAAGAATACATTAAAACATCATAACTCTATTTTCCAGGAATTTTTTTTTTTTTTTTGTACACAGAATATTACATTATACCAAACCTGCTTGTTTACACATACGAAATACCCGTATACATGTAACACATGTCTAGTAAATTTGGTTTGGGTTATTGCAACTTATGTTATGAAATTAGTTGCCATGTGCAACATGTCAGTACTATAGTAAATTAAATAAACTTTTATCCGTGTAGTACTATACACTTGTAATTGTACAAAAATGTTCATCTTTTTTCCTTGCGTAAACCACTCGCTTGCCATTTCTATTCGAATTTGTAACTTGCTATTTTGAAGAAGTTAGACCTCATCACTTAACATTTACCCATGACTTACTTCACATGTGTAATACGCGTATTTCATAGATGGACAGTGAGAGGTTCGTTGACAATGCGCAAGAACTGAGGTTGTGACCAAGTAGGATTGAGTTGGCCTTCATCCAACTGATGGTCGAAGAGGTGAAGCAAGACCCTTCGTTAAGCAAAAAAAACTCTTTCACCACAAGGCATTAGACTCGAATTGACGACGAGCTGTATAGTCAGTTCAAAGTTAGGTACACAGTTAACCGTTTGAAACAAAAGTACCACCACATCAGGCAAGCTTACAATACATTTGTGAAATTGAAAAACCATACGGGGTTTGGCTGGGATGACCAGAGGAAAACGGTCATGGCCCCGGATGATGTTTGGGATCACTATGTTAAGGTAACAACCACCACCTTAGGATTGAGTACAACCTTCGTACTGCAGTACGTTAATTGTTAACTGCCTTATTTACTATATCTTTGGTTGTCTTATTTTTGTAGGCACATCCCAAAGCTAAAGTGTTCAAGAAAAAGGGTCTAGACCACATTGACTTGTTAGACATCCTCTTTGCTAACTCCCAAGCCACTAGCGCACTTGCCCGTGCTTCAACCCAAGGACCCCCAACCTCTGATGAAGAAAGGGATGTCCAAAGTGCATTCTTTGGTGTTGGTATCAACTCAAATACCGATTTTATCCCTATTGGTTACAACATTGAGGGAGATGATGACCTGAAGGTAGGTGGGCGTAGTGGCAACGATGGTGGGCGAAAGGGTGCACACTTTGATTTGGCACTTGATACATGGACTGCCACAAATCTTGCAAAAAAAGAATTTTTTGCTTGCCAAAACAAAATGGCTGAAGCGAGTCAAACTGAGAAGAAACAATACTCCATTGCAGCATGCATCAACTGTTTGGCAACAATGGACGGAATCACTCCCGACCAATACGTTAAGGCGTGTGAGAGTTTCCGCGATAAAGCAACGAGGAAAATGCTCATGAAGATGCTACCCAACATGCAGATGCATTGGGTTCGTAAGCTTGCTTAGGAATTAAGCTTTTAATGGATGCAATTTTGTTTTGTTAAGCATTCAAGTTGGTGTAAGTCAATGTATGTAGCTAAAACATTAAAAATCGGCTCCTAATTTTTTTTTTTTTTAATCCGTGTATTTCATCTGTCAACTGTGGTTATGGAAGGAAGTTGGAGGTTGTACCAAATTATGAGTTTGTTTGTCATGACCAAAACATTAGATGAACATTTCATATTCAAGTTTCTGAATGTTAAGAACTTCTATTATTACGTTTGCAATCAATTATCCAGCAATGAGCTTGAGCAGTGAAGCCTCTACTAGACAGCTGTGAATGTTCGAGAATTTGGGCATTCTTTACATATTTGACATCATTTCATAACATTGCGTATGGTATTGTTGCAGTTAATATGCAATTGGGATTTGTTTATGTTTATATGTGTGTCGTTGATTTTGAGCTATTCCACCATTATTTTCGAATTACCTTTCCTTGTTAGTTGCTGATGCAATGCCATTGGGTACAACACTTTGTTTGGAAAGTTGCTAAACAAGCAGGTTTGTGGGAGTGTTCTCTTGCTAGTCATTAAAAGAAATTAAAAGATTCTTTAGATAAACATTCTTTAGATAAATCAACATAAATAGATTTTTTTAAAGATTTTTTGGGAGTGTTCTCGTCCAAGCAGGTTTTTGGAAGTTGCTAAACATTTTTAGATATTAAAAGAAATGCAACTTCTCTTATATAAATCAACATGAACATGCAAATTTAGCCGTTTGTCACTTTTTTACTGTTAATATTTTTATTATTTTTTTTCTTTTCAATTTTTTGTTGCCCATAATTGGTTGCAATTTTATGCACATTACAAATTGTATACACTTGTGCTTCTATTGCTTGTTTCCCTAAGGCTCCCATTTCTTAAAATTTCAGTTTCTTCAAAAATCCAAGTGATACCTGCCATGCATAATAAGGCGGGATTCTATGGATAAAGGGTGTTGTCTATTCATTCATTGTGTTTGTTCTCTTGCTAGTCTTTTTTTTTTTTTTTTCATTAGTTGATTCATAATTCTGATGTTCCCATTTTTTATTTTTGTTAAAGTGATTTGTAATGCATGTGTGTCCTTTTAAGCAAAGTGTTTCTAATGATTAGTTTCAAAGGAGAGTTGATTACCTTTTGCTACCTCAATGGTGCATTTTGTGTAGAAAGGGGGATAATGAAAGAATTCTCATTTCTTTTTCTTTTTTTTCTTTTTTTTTGCATTGTCTTGTGACTTTATCAGTGTGGCATAAATTGTTTTACATGGTGGATGTTGACTGGGTGGCTTCTTCTTCTTTTATACAAATGCTTTTGATTGATTGTAGGAGGTTTGGAACAAATAAGAAAGTTCGAGTTCTTTAGGATTGTATCATTTTTGTGATATTTCCAAAGATTTGTTTAGGAAGGAACACAGATTTTTCCTTATAAATTTGGGCATATAGAGGAAATCATGGAATAAGATTTGTTGTATATCTTTTTTCTTTTCTTTTTTTTGTTATTTTTTGTGCTTTTGTCTCTTTTTCTTTTACGGAGATTCCTTTTGATTAGTACGGATTGAAGAGAGATGCTTGTTCGAAATAGGAAACTACCTCTTACCTCTCCACTTTTGTGTTGAATTGGCTGATAGTATCCAACAATTCCATTTGGGCCATTATTTAGCTTTCAAAATTTTGTTTGTTGCTGTTTCTTTATGGTTTTTTTGGTAACACTCTAGGGGATCAGGCCTATGAATAATGTTATGGACTTCTATTATTACATTTTCAACTTAGTACTATAATGTTATGGATTGATAATTTTATGGATTTATGTATCGATGTGAATTAGATTTTCATTTTCATCTTACTTTCTTTGTGTTTACAGAAATGGACCCCAGTAACTCAACAAATCCGTTTGATATGGACGCCACATTAAACAGTCATTCAAATGAATTTCCCAACTACGACAACATCACAGTAGAGATGGATTCAAGTGGGGAAAGCTTGGAGACCGAGGATAGCACAGACAGCAAGGACAGTTCGGATAGTGCTGATATTGAGGACAGTGAAGACAGTATTGCAGAGCAGCTGAGGTCGTCATTTATTGCATTAGACGACGATGTCGTGGACTTTGCCATGGTATACCAGATATTTGAATCAACCAATGGAGTTCCAGGGAAGCAGCTCCAACAGACATGTTCGTACACTGGAGAAATGTACATTCAACATTTATTGAACGGTCATCCGCACACAATTCGGGAGATCTTGCAGATGGATGCACCAACGTTCAAGTCCCTTTGTGCTGAATTGAAACGCAGAGAGTCTATAAAGGTGGACAAGAACAGGTTATCTATAGAGCAATCACTTGTTATATTTTTATATGTATGTGGACATAGTGAATGACATAAACTTGCGGCTGATCGTTTTCAACACTCAATGGAAACCATTCACCGACATTTCAAAATTATGATGAGAGTATTGTGTCGTCTTGCTGTCCTTATCATCCAACCTCCTGACCCGAATGTTATTCCTCCTGAAATTCGAAACAACCCAAAGCATTACCCATGGTTTAAGGTTAGCTTTGGACACCCTTGTTTGTTTGCAATTTTATGAGGAGTATGCAATGAAATGGGTGTATACAAATGTAATAATTATCATATTTGCGTAATGTAAGACTGTATTGGGGCAATCGATGGTACGCACATTGCAGCGCATGCACCTACTTCAAAGAGAACTGCATATCGTGGTAGGAAGGTTGCACTAACACAAAACATTCTTGCAGCAAACTCGTTTGACCTCAAATTTACTTTTGTTTACCAGAAATTGATTTGATTTATATGTTAATTAAGATTTTTAGAATTTTATGGTAGGTTTAATTGAAATTCGATTCGGAACGATTAAATTAGATTAAATTAATGCCTATTTATTTTAACCTCAATTAACTATACTATAACCAAGCCTATTAAGCACCAATTGAGCCCCACTCACTCATTTTCTTTCATTTGAGCACATTGAGCCTATTCAAGGAAGAAAAACATGAGAAAGGGGGAGTAGGGAGGAATTGAGCTCAAACAAAGAATTGACTAGGAAATTGAAGGAGAATTGGAGAATTGAGCTAGGATTCACCAAGAGCCCAAAGGATTGAAGACTTTAGGTAAGAAACCAAACCTTTAGTCTTGAAGTTGAGTTGATTCACCCATGAATCTAAGTGAATTGAGCTAGGAAATGTGTAAACCAAGCTTAAGAAGTAGGAAGGAAGATCAATTTAAACATACATGTACATTTCATTGCATTTGGGACATGTTGACTAAGAATTCTTTCATGCATGTCTTGACTTTACCTTAATTTTGCGGAATCACCAAGTTTCATGATGTTTTGTAGCACTTGATCATGTTTTGAGAAGTTGGAGTTTAAGAAAATTCATGCATGTTATGTTCATGAGACATTCATAAAGTTTAAGTTGAATTTTTGAACAATTGGCATGCTTTTGGGCCTTGATTTCATGAAATGATCTTCAAAGCATGATATTTTGTAAGTTTCTAAGTATTTTCCAAAATTTTGGCCTAGGAGGATGAGTTTTGAAGTGTTTAGTTAGAGGTTGAAGCTTGGAGATCAAATCTGGAAATTCCAGAATTTGAATCTACGCTTGAGTGTAGGAGTTTACGCTTGAGAAGCACTCTGGGTGCGTGCACTTCAACTCGAGCGACCAGAATCTTGCTCGAGCGTAAAATGCATGTATCCAGAAGTTCTTATGTTTTGCAGCATGCTCGAGTGACAGATGTCACACTTGAGCGAGGGTTTGAGTCTCACGCTTGAACGTGGATTAAGCGTCCATCGAGTGTAAAAAACTAGCAACCAGTACTTTTTCCAAGTTTACAGTACGCTCGAGCGAAGTAATTCACGCTCGAGTGAACCTTCACATTTTGCATGTCCGCTCGAGCGAGGAAATTCACGCTCGAGCGTAGACCCTGTTTTCCGCAAGTTTTGAAAAATATTTTCAAGTGCATTTTTGCATCCTCATTCTATCATAGGCATTCCTAAGCCATGATTAAGACCCCATAATGAGGTTAAAGGCTAGAAGCACGCTCAGAACTAATGAAGTAAGTTATGTACAATTCGAACGTGTGTTTCAGGTGTGTGTTTGTTATGTGTTAATGTAGGTCGCGTGCCATAAACCGTTTGATTAGTCTGCTCTGTCTGTCTGTCTACACCGAAGACAACTGTAAGTAATGACTTAGTAAAGCTATGTTCAACCTTATTTATTTTCTATATGATGAATTAAGATCTGTTTTCTGAAATGATATGTTCTGTACAATGAATGATTGTCCAATTTCTGACAATGTATTCGTGGCATCCTTAGCATCATGTGATATCTGTTAGCTGTTATCTGGTATCGGAGGTTCCATTATGGAACTTAATATGTCTGCACTCTGTTACTCGTACCGGAGGCTCCATCATGGGGCTCAGCATGTTTATTCTTTGTTACCCGGATCCGAAAATTCCTTTTGAACCCGGCCCGACGGGGACTCAACCCCCCGTCCCCGATAAAAGCGGGTTTTTCCCGAAAAATGCCCTCGACGTGCCAGGGATGGTATTTAAAATTAAATCCCTGAACAGTTTCAGGCTGGGGAAGAGAATCACTTTCACAGCCCCGGACCCGGCCCGTCCCCGGCCCCGGCCTCGTGTTTTCTCCAAAGTAAAATTACCATAATGCCCTTGTCCATTTATATATATATAACCCCCGTGTACAATCTGTGACAGATAATTTGTCCATTATATATATATAAAGTAGAGCAAATCTCATCACTCTCACCCAGATAATCTCATCACACTTACCCTCACCTCACTCTCTGATCTGTCTTTCTCTCTCTTTCTTCTCTCTTCAAGACGTGGCTCCGCCTCTCGCCTCCTCCTCCGCTGCCTCCTCCTCCTCCTCCTCCTCCTCTTCCGATCATCCTCCTCTGTCGTCGTGCTCACAGCCACGGTACTGAGCCACCTATCGCCGATCCTCCTTCGTGCTTATCCACCATCGCCGATCCTCCTTCGTCCATGGCTTCCCACCATCGCCGATCCTCCTTCGTCCACTGTCCACGACGCCGATCTCAGATCTGTTTGTGTTTATTCATGTATGTCTGTGTATCTATCCAATTTTTTATTTATTTATTTATTTTTTTTTTTATGATCTGTTGATGATTGGGGATGATGATGATGATGTTGTTGTTGTTGATTGTGTTGTTGTTGATTGTGTTGCTGTTGAAACAGGTTTGGGGGGCAAGGAATTTTCGGGGTCGGGGAAACCCGATCCCCGTTGGAGGGCGGGGATGGGGATGGTGGTAGGGTCCCCGTCGGGGATCGAGGTCGGGGCCGGAGAGATTTTCACAATCGAGGATCGGGGACGGGGGGTGTGATCCCCGGCCTCGCCTCGCCCTGTTGCCACTCCTAATAACCACTACATGATCTGCATCTATTTTGTATCTACTCTGTTAGCGCTAATGGATGTACCATGTATGATTTAATACGAATTAAGATTTCTGTATATGATCTGAACAAGAATGAGAATATGGATCTGTTATGAATCTGAATTATGATTTCTGAATTTGTATGGACTTTATTCATTAAAACCCCTTACTCTGTTATTATTCACTGGGCTTCCACTTACTATTTTATATTATGTATGTAGGTGAGCAGGCGCGTGACTAGGCCCAAAGTTGACGGCCTATGTTTCAGTTTTTGTCACCCAACCTTTGTGCCTCCCGAGGAGGTTCCGGATAAAGTCAAGTTTTATGGTTGTTTTGTAATCATAAGTGACTTGGATATTTCGTTAAGTCTTGGGCATGATGACTGACATTATACTCCTAGGAGTGATATGTAAATATTGTATCTTTTGGCATCGCTCGTAAGTCTATAAAACTTTTTAATTATACGCCTCATGTATGTCTCCATAGCTCATTGGACCTCATAATTTTGTATTTTTGCTTCCACAGCCCCTAGCTATATGTTAATTTGTCAAGAGGCCTTTGGTAATCCAAGGATTATTGGTCGGTTACGATGCCAAACCCTTAGGGGTAGGTTTGGGTCGTGACAGCTTCCTCCTACGGGTAAGGGTTTTGGTTTGTACCGACGACGCTTTTAAAAGTTTACTTGAAAATAGTTTCTAATAAACTTGTGTTAATGTGACATAATCATATAGGTAAATATTACTTGGTTGATGTGGGTTTCACAAATATGACGGGATTCCTCGCACCATATCGTTCAGAACGCTATCACTTGGACCAATTTCGTGGACGTCAACGTTGTCCAAATGGGTATAAGGAGTTGTTTAATTATCGGCATTCATCACTAAGAAATGTGATAGAACGAAGCTTTGGGGTGTTGAAGAATCGTTTTCCTATATTGAAATATATGCTGAACTACATGCAAGTGCGACAAGGCACAATAGTTATAGCATGTTGTGCTTGTCACAACTGGATTCACATGCACTCTGCAAGTGATCCATGGTTCAATTGGAGCGGTAATGCATGTGCGGGGCAAGCAGCACCCACAACTCCTACGGCAGGAATTTCCAATGAAGCAGATAAAGTCACGAATGAAGTGGTTCAACTTCGTGATGAAATTGCAATAGCAATGTGGAACAACCATAGGGTTCATCCATAGTACCATGTTAAACTTGTCATTTGTATTGTTCACTTGGATCATCTTTTGTGGTTAAAATTATGTAAGACCTATGAAGTTTGTTTGACTTATGTGTTACGGTAGAACATATGGATATATCCCTTCTTGATGTTAGTGCACCGAATATTTTATGGATGATTGCATTGAATTATTAAGTTGTGTACGCGTATCTATATATTTTGGTTATGAATGTTTAGAATTAAAATTTGTTTGAAATTTTCATAATCCTAGCAGAAAAAAATTTCACACATATTCCTTTATGCATTTTCGGTTATGAATATTTAGTATAAAATTTGTATATGGATATTGGGTTTGGTAACAAAAGGTTTGTATTGTCCCACCCAAACGTCTATATTTGCTTGTTTCTTTGTTTTTCCTAATCTGTTTCTCTCTCTCTCTATCATCCATGGGAAGACTATGGTAGATATAGGTACATTTTTCTTTTTTTATTATTTACACAAACAACCCAAAACTATTTATCAGTTTGACTATTTATTTAAATTTCATAGAAATTCTACAATTTTGAGAATAAATTTAAACATAAATATATGATGTTTTAAATCGTAAATTTGTAAAAAAAATTATGATTTCGTAAATAAATTTAAACATCGATTCACATATTTTTTTAATGCCAATTTGAAATAATTGTGCGTTTTTCTAAAATTACGGTTTTCGGAAATTTGTACATAAATTTACGTTTTTTGGAAACTTGTATAAATTTACGTTTTTTGGAAATTTGTATAAATTTACGATTTCCTTAAATTTGTAAATAAATTTTGGTTATTCTAAAAATTTGTACATAAATTTTCCAAACTTACAATTTTGTTAATACAAATTTATGATTTCATTTTGTGCATAACATTTATGAAAATTTGATTATACGAAAGAAATTTTTTAATGCCAATTACGTTTTCTATGGTTGCAATGAGTGGAAATTTTATAATAAAGTAATACAGTTAATGGTAAGATATGTACCCATAAATGGGTACTTGCCACATTATGTTTTCATAAAACCAAGCATGTACATATATATATATATATATATAATGTAGATGAGAGTATTTTTTGATGTGAAATTTTTTTTTTTTTTAATTGTCTCTCTCCTTAACTTGGAGGGTAATTTGAAAATGTAATGATGTATTTTTTGGAAAACCAAACACGATTTTTTTTCAAAAAAGAGTTTTCAAATCACTTTCTCAAAAAAGTTTTCAAAAAAACGGAACCAAGCAAGTGAATTTGGGGAGTCCAAGACCAAGCCCATTGTTTGGACTCAGCATCATTCTCCAGCTCAACCCAAGTAGAAACTGTAAGCATCTTGGAAGTATGGGGGATTTATTTGAACCCAAAATATGTCTTAGTATGCTCAATTTTCATAAATTTTAATTTCTAATATATCTTAATATGAATTTACTAATAAAGATAACACATATTAAATCCCAAAATAAATTTTTTTTTTCTCATGGCACACCTTAATTAGCTATTCCTATTCAAATATCTGTATCTTCTTCCTCAAGATATCGAAATTATTTCATCTTCTTTTTCTTCCTCCAAAACTCCAATCTACCCTATTAAAACTCACCATCATCATCAACATCATTATTTTTTATTATTTTGAAACCCTAAGCCCTAGAAGAAAATTTGAACAAAATCAAATAATGGATGAAAGTAATAATCAAAATAGTTTTTTGAAGCAACTCATCAAAAAGGAGGTAAGTATTCATATAAAGAGATTTCATAATTTTTGTAGAGCACCATCAATTATTTTCTATATTGTTTTTTTGACAAAAATTAAAGGGCTCGGTAATTAAATTAACAATAGCATATTATTGGAGTTGTTTTTATTTTATCATTTAAATAGTATATTATTTGATAACTACTCTTTCTCATTAGTGCCTGATGTTTATGTGCTTATAAATTTGATTTTTACTTTTCCACGAGTATTTTTGTAGATAATTTATAATGTAAATTTTTTTATGTATTAAAAATTTTTTTGATGCTTATGTAAAAGTTTGATTTTTTTTTTTTTGTATTTATAATGCTTATGTGCTTATAAGTTTGGTATTTTTTTTATTTTATATTTGAAAATTATTTTCTATCTTAAAAAGATTTGAAATAATTTAATTTTTTTTGTTTTTTTATTTTTTATTATTTAGATTTTTACCTTGAGGGTAATTTGAAAAAAATAATAAGATGAGAGTAAAATAAGATTTTAAATAATTAAGATATACTTAGAAATTGAGAGTACTTAATAATTTTTTAGTATAAATAAAATTCTCCGAAAGTATCAACTGAGAGACGCAGAGCTTATTCCCCGCCCCCGCCTTCCCCCCCCCCCCAAAAAAAAAAAAAAAAAAATTCTCCTATGCTTGACCCGCTCAAGTCTTCTTGGTCTCCCTTGTTGTCTCTTCCTCTCACAAACAAAGAAAATGTAATATCGTTTAAATTTTTTATTAATGTGATGACCCAGAATAAAATAATAAAATAAATAAATTAAAGAAAAGGAATTTGTATGTTCGGTGGGAATGGGGTTCAAGTTTATGAGTAGATATTATTTGCCTTTAAGGCAATTGGAAAATTATTTTTTTTTATGGAGGAGTAAAATATCATTCACTACTTAGCTGATGCTTTAATAATTTCTTAACATCATAATGTTGAGTTAGTGGCATCGAAAAGCAGCATGTGGAGGATTTGTTTTTACAAAAGAGAAAAGAAAAGGTGCTGGAGTGGGCCAATAAAATATAGAATATTATCTAGAGAGAGGGAAATGGGTCTGATTGTTTTCATGATGCTATACACACACAGACACACCTAGTCACTATCACTCTCTCTTCAAGGCCATGAAGTTAAGAATGCAGCAACAACAGCTATCTTCTTGCTTTCTCTCTGTATCGGTTGTATTCTCTCTCTCTCTAAAAACCATCTTCTTTCTTTGATTTCTTCAAATCCATTGGGATTTTGGCCATAGTTCCTTCGCCAAAGTTGTGTACTTTCTCGAGGGCTTTGTTGTGTGCGGTGGAGATCGAGTTTCATCGTCGTTGATTTTGGGGTTTCAATTCTTTTCATCTTCTCCATTTGAGCTCCAAATTTGAGGTAGGGATTCCTACTCATTCTTATGTGTTTTAACATAAATGTTGAGTTATTTGTATAGATGGTTTGATTTGGGAACTTAAGGTTGGAGATGTATACTGTTAAAAACAGGGGTTTTGTTCAATTGACTCATACCTGTGTGTTTTGGGTTTAAAATGGAGATTATTGATGTTTTTGATAATATTTGAGCCTTTGGGTCAATATTGAGGAAAAAAATGGAAAAATGCCATGTTTGGGTATATTTGGATCATTACTGTAATTAATGACAATTAATACGGAAATATGAAATTAAGTTGGAAATAATAAAATCGACTCAATATGAGGTAGAATGGTGGAGTTGGATTCATTAATCACTCACTTTGAAAATGTTGAGATTATATATAACTGTTGTAGCATTTATTTTCTATTTAGAAATAACTGCTTTGGGCTATCGGTGGAGGATAGTCTTGATTGTTGTAGACAATGCATGATGATTAGGCAAACTAAAACTAATCGATTGAGTATGCTATGGAACTTAGCGGTTGGAATAATACATTAACTTTATGTATTGATTGACTGTGTATACGATCTATGTTTATATACATTGTATTGTGTGGGAAGAGAGGGAGGATGTACTCCACGGTTTATCGGAAGAGTGGGGATGGACCTCTAAACCGGATTTTGTGTGACATTGATACAACACTATAATGTGTATCAAGTGTTGATTATGAAGTGTTGAATTGATTTGATATAGCACAAAAATGTATATCTTTATCAATTGTGAAATGTAGAAATGTTTCTATGTTATGTTGATACATCACCAAAATGTGTATCTTCGGTAAAGTAATGAAGTGGTTTATGTGTTATTGATATAGCATCAGAATGTGTATCCATTATGAAATTACGAAAGTGTTTAAAAGATGAGTTACAATCTCATTAAATTATTTGGCTAAGTGTTGAGTCTTGTTTCAAACTCGAAGTTGAAAGGAAATGGAAAATGAACTGGAACATGGACTTTAATGTCATGAAACTAAAATTTGTTTTTGAAAGGATGTAAAAGTGGTGACCATCTATCAACTACTAACGTTTTAGTTATTGCTCATATTATGTTTAGCATATCTCTACTAGGCTGTTAGCTGACCCTATACGGGAACATCATTTTCAGGTACTAGTGAGATGTTACCTCCAAGGCAATAGCATGGATGGACTCTCGGGAAGCAAGAGTTTCCTAGTTATGCTTTGTGTGTGCATGAGTGTTATTTGTAAAGCTAAGGGCTTAATGTGTAATGAGTAAGACTCTATTTGTGTAACCAAGCAATGTCTTGGAAAGATGAAAGCCTATATGGCATTTAATTGCTTGCTAAATAGTGAACTCTAATATATGAATTTATGTTGTTTCTTATATTTATTCCGCATATGAGTTATCTTTATTGCAATATTTCGGGGCGTGACAATTAAATAAATGACTAAATGTCTCATATAAGTATAGAATCTATAAAATTGCAGACCTCACACCATATGAGATATTTGACCATTTATTTAGTAGAAAATTTAGTATCTTTAATATTACCCCACAAACAAAACTGTTGTTTGTGTTGTCTAAGTTAATTTTAGACTCAGATTTCCATGCATTGAAAGCTGAAAGATCTACTATTGTCAATGGGTATTGAGTCTTGACAAAAAAAAAAAAAAAAACAAAAGTGATGATATATAATACATAAATTTCCTACACAAATATACTACTCTCTTTTTTTCTTTTTCTTTTTTCATTTTGAATCAAAATACACATTATTGTAAATTGCAATTTCACAAGTGCGTCGGTCACATTGGATGAATTTTTTATTGGTTTCAAACAATTTTGCACAGCACAGCAGACAACATGTTTTTTGTACATGTGTTCCACACAAGATTTGTTGTTTTAAGTCTGTGTCTCTAAAGATTTGATTGAATATAGAAATCAAAATATTATATTTGAATATAGAAATTAGAATAGAATTATTTTGATTTTAGGAATCTTATCTTTTGTATATTGTTTCCTTATAAGAATCTTACCTTGTGTATATTGTTTCTTAAAGTGTATCATGAATATATTATATATACATGGTCTATACTTATTGATTGGTAAGCCAAATAATTCTTTTCATTCCTTTTTGTATCATAGCCTCTCTAGCCGTCTCTCTCTCAACCACTCACCACCACCAACAACCTTTTATATTTTTGGGCTACCAGGTTTATTTGGTAGCATCTATTTAGATAAGCCGCTGAGTTTTTTTTCTGACTTCTTATTTTTTCTTGGACTTTGTGTGTTTTTTAGCCCCTCTTCTTTTACCATGACTGATCCATCTTTTGCTGATATACCCACCAAGCCTGTTCTAGTTAGTTCTGATTTTTCTCTTTCTCATCACACCCATGTTCATTGTATTACCAATGTGGTGTTGAATGGGAAAAATTTTGCCGCTTGGAGCCGCTCCCTTAAACTCTATTTAAGGGGCAAGGGAAAAGCACATTGGCTTTTATCTTCCACTACCCAGCCTGCTGCAACAGATCCTACCCGTGCATAGTGGAATATTGATAACTGTACTATTTTGGGATGGATGTTCAACTCCATGGAAGATTGTATTTATCACATGTTTCTTTATTGCGACAAAGTTCCCGGTTTATGTTATGCCTTGTGACAAATGTATGCTCATGCTCATAACAATGCTTGTATCTTTGAGCTCTATTAGGATATTGCTCGTGCTTCCCAGTCTGCCTTGGGTCTTTCTGTGTCAGAATTCTTTGGATACCTTCAGGCCCATTGGGAAGAATTAGCTCAATATGAGCCATTGACTAAGCTACCAACATATATTACATCTCTTGTGTCTAAATGCCTTGTTCGCCAGTATACTTACCAATTTCCGATGGGTTTAAACTTTGAGTTTGAATCCCTTCGAACTCAAATTTTAAGCATATCACCTATGCCTTCTCTCTATGAGTCCTTTTCCACCATTGATAGTGATAAGCATTGTAGGTATTTGGCTTAACCGAATCCTTCTTCCATGTCTCTAGTTTTATCTGATCAAATGGCTTTTGCTGCAAAGTTTGGTTCTTGGGGTTCTACTGGTCCAATTACTTGTCATTATTGTGGCATTTCTAGTCATGTTAAGGCTCATTGCTTCAAATTTTATCCTGAGTTGAGACAATATTCCTCTAGCCCTCGTGGTGCTGGCACCCCTCGCACTGCGGCTTTAGTAGATTCCGCTACTCCTACTCCTGGGTCTCCTCATCTCCCTAATTTATAGGAGTTACAGACTCAGATTGGTCAGTTTCAGGCTCAACTTGGATCTCTTACTGCCGGTTCTCCGGGCCTATCATCTACCACTACTGCCACACTTACAATAGGTACTTCTACTGCTTTCCATGTTCGGTTGCTAGTCCCCTATGTGTTCTAGATTCTAGGGCTAATGATCATATGATGAGTGAGTTTTCTTTTCTTTTTTCTTCAGTCCCTACTATTATTGCCCAATCTATGTGTTTCGCTGATGGTTCGTTATCCTCTGTTTGTCATAAAGGTGTAGTGTCTGTTAGACTTATTTATTTTGATGATTTATTTAATTATGTTTTTAATTTATTTCGAAGAGAAAAATAGAATCAACATTTATTTTATCCCATTATTTCTTATCTGAAACTTTTATCCTAAATGTTGTTAGAATATATTTAATATTTGATTAAATCAGAGGTTCAAACAGCCCAGCACAGCAACAGACCAAAAGGTTCAAACAACCCAGCACAACAACAGACCAAAAGGTTCAAACTACCTAACACAGCAGCAGGCCAAAAGGTTCAAGTGAAAGATATTCAAATTAGTAATGATGGAGTGACAGATATTCAAATGACTATAAATTCAAATGAATACAACGGCTATAAACGGCTATAAATTCAAATAAATACAGCGGTTATAAGTTTCATTATACATATCAAAGTCTCTAATGTAAACAAGTTACATAAAACTAGAAAATATTCTTTGATTTATAATCACTCACATCTATTCTCTAAAAAATTCTCTAAGAAATGTTTTTCAATTTTTGTTTACATCCTCTTTCAGAAATTATACACTGAGCCTTATAGCATTAAGCTCATCTTTCTTGTGTGAGATTTACAGGTAAATCAAAGTTTCATTTTATATATCTATCTTTGATAGATAATTCTTGTAGCTTTTTGTGAAAGAAAAACACCTTATTTTCAATCTTGTAAGAGTGTAGTACATTCAGTGTTATTGACTTAGAAAGTCTGTGTAAAATCCGTGGAGGATTACTCCATTTATAAAGAGGTTGCTAGCACCCCCGTGAAGCTAGAGCATAGTGAAAAATCTCAAGTGAAGCTTGAGGAGTAGACGTAGGCCGAGTTGAAGCCGAACTACTATAAATTTGTTTGCCTCTCTCTCCCTTATCTCTTTATTTTATTTAAATTGCTGTAACTATATTTCACATTTTCACTGTGCTAAAATAATTAACTGACATAGTTGTTAGAATACTTGTTTTAATTATTTTTATTTTATTAACTATATTTATCTTTTGTGGTAGTCATAATTTTTATTAGGGTATTATTAATTTTTAATTGTAAAAACCTAATTCACCCCCCCTCTTAAGCTGTTTTTGGGTAACAATTGGTATCAGAGCTTGGAGCTCTTGTTTAGATTTAACAATCTTGAGTTTTTTATCCATAGCAACCATGTATTCTACTTACTCTACTGTTGGACAAGCTAGTAATAGGCCATCTCTCTTTGATGGTAGAAATTACATTCATTGGAAAGAAAAAATGACTTTATATCTTCAAGCTACCAATTATGCTTTGTGGCTCATTATCACTAAAGGTCCTAAAATCTCTACCAAGGTAGTAGACCATATCAGTGTGCCTAAACTTGAGAATGAATTTGATGAGCGTGATTATAAACTCCTTCAAGTTAATGTTAAACCCAAGCTTATTCTTGTGTGTGGACTAGATGCAAATGAGTACAATAGAATTTTTGGGTGTATTACTGCTAAACAGATTTGGAATAAACTTGAAATCACCTATGAAGGAATTAACCAAATAAAAGAGTCTCGGATTGACATGCTTATTCATGATTTTGAACTCTTTACTATGGAATCATTTGAATCTGTTTCTAAAATGTTTTATAAATTTACCAATATTATTAATGGTCTAAAATCTCTTAGTAAATCTTATACTAATGGTGAGCTTGTAAGAAAAATACTTAGGTCTTTGCCAAATGAATGAGAAGCTAAGGTTACAGCTATCCAAAAAGCAAAAGACCTAACAAAATTAGGCATTGAAAAACTCTTAGGCTCACTCATGGCTCATGAACTTTCAATGAGGATGGCAGCAAAAAGGAAGCCATTTGAGGAGAAAATGATGGAGTAGCTAACCTATATCTCATGGCTCTTGGAGAAGAAGAATCCATTCAAGATGAGGTAATTTCTAATTATGTAGAACTTGAAAGTGCTTTCAATGAATTATATGACATATTTAGAAATGTTTGTGTTAAGAATTCTAAATTAAAGAAATTAGTTACTTCTCTTTCAAATGATGTGGGTATTTTAAAAATGAAAAATGCTACTTTGAAAAGTGACTTTATGTCTATTACCAATGAGAAAAACATTTTGAAAAACAATGTTGAGGATTTAAACAAAACTCTTGAAAATTTTGTAAAAGGAAAAGAAAACCTCAACAAGCTTTTTGGAAATAAAAGATGTGTTTTTGACAAAGTAGGCATTGGTTTTGATCCTCTTAAACCTTTTATGAGATTAAATGTTCTTAAGACTAATCCTCATGAACCCAAGAAAGTATGGGTATCAAGAAAAAAATCAAGATATTTTGTAGGTGGAATATTAAAAAACACTAAGGACTTCGAGAGGAAATGCACAACAAGAGTGTTCAATCTAAAGAGCAAAATCCGCTCCTACAAGAAGAAGAATGATAAAATGAAAATCACCAAGATGAACAAAAGAGGTAAATAAAGGTATAACTCCTAACACACCTTTAAGCTTAAAGTTCTATATTCTTTAAGGTGTGATTTGTGTACAATAGGTTGTGCCTAATCATTGCTTATATGTAACCTAATTGTACTAAGTTTGCTAAGTCATGTTCTGCTAGTTTCTTTTAAACATTCATTGAACTCAAAAATGAGAATTATATTATTTTGATAAATGCCTATTAGAATATGAATGATTCATGTATTCATTAACATTTTACATCATATCATCCATTGCTATGAAAAAGAGATAAGAAGTGATAAATTTTTTTGTGAGCATACTTTTCATATCTTATATATGACTTCATACTAATATGTTAATTCTTTTTTGAGTCATATCTTTGTAGAATCAATTTTGATGTCATAGCATGTTTTTAAGATGTATACTATCTATATTTTGAATTCTACATTTGTGATCTCAAGAATATGCTCAATATGAAAATTTCATGCTTATATGCTTTACATTGGAATATTTGAATGACTTGTGAAATTCCTTGATTATGATACATCAACAATGTCTAAATGAAAAGTATCATACGTTTGTAGAAACATTGCATCTATCCTATTGAATATTTTTTGAATATGGATTACAATGGCATACATCTCATGAAATGCTTTTGATTGATAAATTGTTGAATTAATTGTTTATAACATTCATGTTGTGTTCAATATTAAAAAAAAATGTTTATCACACTTGAGTATGTGGATTGAATTGATGAAAATGCCTCTTGATAATGTTATGTGATTAAATAAGATGGTTGCATCATTTCTTAATAAAACAAAGAGCATAATACTATTTTCTTATGCATATTATGCTATGTGCTACAACTTGAAAATTCTGAAAAACAGTTCCAAACTCTTGTTTGATCATTGAATTATTTTTCACCTTTTGAGTTTGTGATAAGAAGTGATTTGTGCTGCATTTTTATTGAGTAATAGTGATTGTTCTATGAATGCTATATTTACACAAAATCATATTAGAAAAGGGTAACACCAACTTAGGAGGAGAAATCATTTTGTTAACATACTTGTTAAACCCTTTTGAGATGAACTCCTCATGAAAAAAAATTGAAGATTGAAAAGCTTCTAACTCATGAACCAAAGGTATGCCTCCTACACTCTTTTAAGCTTTTGAGGTAAAAATTCTATCACTACTAGAAAAATGACCTTTTGCTACTATATTATTTGCGACCCCCTAATTATCAGTCGCAAATAATCTATTTGCTCCTTATATTTATTTTTTCTTCCTTTTTTTCCTTATAATTGGCCTAGCCCTATTTCACAAACATTGATATTGTTCCCCCCCTTCTCTCTCTCTCTCTCTCTCTCTCTCTCTCTCTCTCTCTCTCTCTCTCAAATCAATCGTCAAAGGTCTCAGTTCTCAGGTCGCCATTAACGTTTCTCTCTCACTCACCGCCTCGCCGCCTCTTTTCAACCTCTTCCGTCTCTTTCTCTCTTTATATACATGGATATATTTGTGTATGTATCTCGATAGCTTGTGTTCTTGATGATTCTAGAGAGAATTGACAAATAGCTCTAAAGATCTATGGCGGATCATTCTCTCTCTCTCTCTCACGGGTTCAACAGACCTGTATAGCTCTGCTCTCTCGCTCGTCATCGTCGTCTGAAGATCTCCAGCGGTATGAATCTCTCTCTCAATCTCGCCCCAAATCCCTCTCTCTCTCTCTCTCTCTCTCTCTCTCTCTCTCTATCTATCTATCTATCTCTAGCTACACATACATATCATACGAGGAAGCTCTGGTTCGACTAATTCGTCTCATCCTCGTACAGGTATGTACTGGTTCAACTCATTTTATTCTTGCCCTATTTTCTTGCATTTTCCATATCTATTAGTGTATATCTTTCAATTTCTTCTTCAATACATTATAGTGAGTAGTACATTATTGTTTTTAACTTGAAATCAAGATCTCATTTATTATCGGCAATTTTGAATTTGTTGAGGCAAGAACTGGTAAATTTGAATTTGGAAGATAAAAAGTCCTAATGTTGAATTTGCTTGATTTATATGTGATATTAAATTAGTTTGTTGATCATGCTGATTGGATTTTCTAGTTGATTGATCTGTTAGCATTGACATTGACATGAATCATTATCACCATTGCTCTTGCTGTTGGAACTTTTGCTTGTTGGATGTTGTGAATGTCTTTGGTGATTTCTATGATCATATTTTTTGAATATGCTTGGAGAAAGGAGAGAGAAAGGGAGGAAAACTAACTAATTTATTTGATCCAATCAAGAAACATATAACTAATTTACTGTGAATTGAATCAGAAATGTTTGAGTTGTTTACTAATTAAATTGTCAGTCAGATATTCAATTAGCTTTTGGAAGGTGTTGAATGACCTTACTTGAACCATGTGTGTTTTGGTGATTTCTTTGGCATGAATGTCTTACAAAGACAGGAGTTTTTCTTTTATGAAAAAACATTATAATCTATGGTTTGGTTGGAAATTGAATTTCAATACTTGAAAATTCTTTCGTATAAATCATTCTGGTTTTTTGCATCCAACTAACCACCTCTAATAACATAAGCTGTCCCCCTGCACTTTTTTATTTTCCTGATCCATCTTCTCCATCGAACAATGTAATATTGTCCAACAATCTGATGTCAACCCTACCAAAAACCTTCAAATTCTAAGTCTTCAAATCTTGCTTTAAGAGCTTTTACCTTGCCAAACGAAAGGTAGGATTGCTTTAAGAGCTTTTACCTTGCTTCAAATCTTTATATACACTTTTAGAGTACATCTGAAAGTCAGAGGTGTATGATTTATATAGAGTTGAAGAGTTCTTTGTTCATGTATTACGCTAGAAATGTTTCTGAGTTGAATCCTGTGAGTCCAAATGTTCAGATCTTTGTGCTGAGTAGCCTAAGCTACTACAATGAATTTCCAGCCACTACTCATTTTTATGTAACTATTGGGTTCAATGTTCTCATTCAAGATTTGAAGCTTGTCTATGTGAAGATGGGTAAATATTTTCTGAGAAGCCAACTAGGTTCCATGTGAGATAATTAATAATTTCGTGATAGTAATTGTACATAACTGTTTAGAAAGAATCTGATTTTTGTTAAGTACATAGATTTTAGATAGAGATGTTATTGCATATACTTCTATGGGTAAATGGTATACAAGCGTCTATGTAATACTACTAAATAGAAAAAGTAAGATTCTATGATCGATGAAAACTATATTTTTTCTTGTATGACATGTTTTCATGTTCATGATTAAACTTGTGAACAATATGGACTAGATCTATAACTATAATTAGAAAGATTTTTTTTTATTTTCTAGAATGGGTATATGGTGTAGTTCTAAGAGAAGGTCTCGTGCAAGAAGGTACATAATTGTAAAGAAGAAAAAGCAAAAAGTTTACTAGTGGAATATTGAGGATATATTTTTAGAAATTGATAAACCTTTTCTCCCATGATTATCAAATTTTAGATGGTTGTTTGTGTTGATTGTTTCACTTCAGTGCGACTTGGCAATTCCCTATTTACAAGTTAGAGAGAAATTTGGGAAAAGGGATTTTGGGCAAGTTTATGTCGGAAGAATGGTGACAGTGGCTCAATTGGCTCGGTGCCTTGGCTTTGAGGTATGTTTTTTATTCTCATGGGTCTGTTGGATATCTGGACAATTTCCTTGGAATTTATTCTGTCAGTAATGATGGTCTCCCTTTTCTTTGTTCTTTTCTTTGTTATGGGTGGGGGATTGGCAATAGGTTGCTTTGAAACTTGAGCATCGAAAGAGTAAAGGATGCAGTTATGGTCCTCCTTCTGAGTGGCAAGTTTACAGGTATGCAAGATTCATCTGCATTGTCAATCAAACTTCATTTTTCATGCCTTATTATTTGAGAATGACTGGTTTAAAAATCTTATGGTTTGATTTTCATCTCTTCATGAAGCGCTCTTAATGGTTGTTATGGAATTCCTTTGGTCCATTACAAAGGTTGCCAAGGAGACTATTATATCCTCGTGAGTAAAACTAAACTATGATATCAATTAACTTCTCATTCTAACCTTAGTGCCATTGGCTTTGGTTGCATAAGTTGGAATTGGGACACCCTTGTTCAACAGTTTGAGAATTCATATCTGGAATTACAAAATTGCAATATCAAACATGTTTGGTACGAGATATGGAGTCATCGATGTGGAGTGAAAAATCAACTTTGCATGAGTAAAAAAGGTCTACTAATGTCATTCTGGAAAGCAAATCCACTGTCATTGCGTTAGGAAGCTAGTAATCCCTCACGTGGAATTAAAATCATAAAACAGTGTACGACTGTCAAGTGCTCTTTACAGTGTAAGTTTTCAACTGTTTTTTGACAGCCATTGTTGCTTTGGCAATGGTTCCAGTCTGATTAATTATACTGATTAATTTTACAGTGGAATTAAAATCATAAAACAGTGTACGACTGTCAACTGTTTTTTATCTGGTCACGGATTTTAGATTGATAGCAGGGAATGTGGACACTTTTCCAAGTAGCTACATACTTTGTTAATGGATTGTATGAATAATAATTCTGCACTGTTATTCTAACTCATTCACTGCCGCTTGCTCATTATTTGCAGAATGTAATTTTGCATAGATAATTTATAAATACTTTTGTATCAACATTTGATTCATTTGTATGAACTTATTTTAAAAAAATAAAAAATAAAATAAAAAAGGAGTAATATTGTAAGACCTACAGATTAAGGCGCTCCTTGGCGATTACGATGCTATTCACGTTCGTCGAGGTGATAAATTAAAAACTAGGAAGGACAGCTTTGGCATTGATAAGGCCTTGCATCCCCATCTTGACCGGGACACTCGTCCAGAATTCATTCTTTGTAGAATTTCAAAATGGGTTCCACCAGGACGAACACTTTTCATTGCTTCAAATGAGAGGACACCGGGTTTCTTTTCACCTCTTGGTATCAGGTAAATCTTTTTCCGTTTCTTGTTCTTTTTCTTTTCTTCTTTTTTTTTTTCTTTTTTGCAATTTTTTTGTTTATGGTTCTTTCATTTTTCTTATCCTATGTACTAGCAGGAATATTGTCTGAGACTGAATATTTCTCAGCTATTGTTTAGGCTCCATAGAATACATCATTAAAACTCTTAGATTGCTTTAAAAGAGAACTGAATGTTGAAATCAAGGACAGAACCAGATTCAAATTTTGATAGGGCAAATACACATGTAACTTCTTATTTGTTGAAATTATCTTACTAATTACTAGTATAATATACATAGTTTTTTACAATTTGAGATGTTCCTAGATCCATCCTTGTTTCCAACCCCTACTGGTAAATTCACCTCTTCTGACCCATAAATCGGTAAATGGTGACCTTTTTGCTGGTGTCGAATGTCTGCAGGTATAAGTTCGCATATTCATCGAATTACAGCAGTATATTGGATCGGTTCATTGAGAACAATTACCAGTTGTTCATGATAGAAAGGCTTATCATAATGGGAGCCAAAACAATCATAAAAACATTCAAGCAAGAAGAGACAGATCTAAGCCTTACTGACGATCCAAAGAAAAATACGAAGTCATGGCAAATTCCTGTTTATACAATGGACGGGGAGGGGTGCTGATCGTGCTTCACTAAAAGGCTCCTAAAATCATAGTAATCGTACACTGTAAAGAGCACTTGACAGTCATACACTGTAAATCTCTACTGTAGGGATGTTCTTCGGTGGGGAAAAAATATTGGCTCAGCTAAAACATGGACCAAAAAGCGTGCTGGTGTAGCAGTTTACAACAGAGCGTCTTCGCTAGAAACACTGGTCGTCTTCGCTAGAAACACGGACCAAATAGCCTCAATTGCTGGATTTGGTTGTAAGTTCATTCTATAATGGGTTATTTTCAATTTCATTAAAGTTCATTCTATAATGGGTTAGTCTTTGGATTCTGATGGTATTGAGGCTAAAGAACTTTTTTCTATTTCTAGTTGTAATAATTTTCACATATGGCTTCAATTTTTGAGACTCAAATGCAATGGCTTCAATTTTGAGTGTTTAATGTTACACACATTTTTTTTTTTTTTTTTTTTTGCGACGGTAACAAGATGGTCGCCAAAAAAATGTTAGCATTTTTTTTTGTTTTTTGCGACGGTAAAATAGCGGTCGCCATAAGTAGTTTAGATTTGCGACCGTTGTTTGCCGTCGCAAAAAGTATTTGCCACCCCTATAATAGCGACCCCCATTTGCCGTCGCATGAGCCGTTGCAAAAGGTCTTTTGCGACTGTATTTTTATTATTTGCGACGGCTTGTGACGGTCACAAAAACCACTTTTTTTAGTAGTGTTGTATCCTTTGAGCTAATACCGTTATTACTTTGATATGAAAAAGATTGATTATGCTTCATATGATTTGCAATGTATACTCTTTGATGATGCTCTTGCCTAAGAATCATGGCTATGCTTAAATGTGTGCCATATATTGAAATTCATGATTTTTCTTGGCATATGAATTGCTATACCTTGAACATGCTTCATTTTTTGGAATTACATTAGCGTTATGAGATTATATTAAGTTTAACCTATTATGAGCAATATTTGGTATTCTACATAGTGCTTGAGCTATGATTGTTAAATCTTGTAGATTGCATATTGGTATCCTTGGTAGATTGCATGTTGGTATCATTTTGGTATCTTTATTGGTAATATTTGGCATCCTATTTGATATTATTGAGGAGAACATTTCAGTTATGAGTTTTCATTCATCATATCTCCTATTGATTTTGCCAAATGAAACAAGAGGAAGAATTTAAACTAGATTTTTCCCCTTAGATTCTATTTTATTTTTGATATCACACTTATGAACTTGCACCTCACATAATTTTTTAATTATCTTGGATAAAATCTGTACGTTCTTGCTAGAAATTGATTGTTAGATCATGCTCAAATCGGTTGTTAGATCATGCTCAACTGCTTCACATATACTTTTAACAATTTGGTATCTTCTTGGCTCTTCCTTGAAAATAGATTAAAATAACATGCATTCTTTATAATGGATAAGCTCATTGATTCATTGTTGCCATATTACCTTGCTATAACAGCATGTGTTTCTCATTCTTGACCTTTGGAACTTCTCTTTATTGCACCCATGGCTTTTATCTAAACTTGATGCTACATTGTG
The DNA here is from genome assembly GCA_025200525.1 of Camellia lanceoleosa. Lineage (NCBI taxonomy): Eukaryota > Viridiplantae > Streptophyta > Magnoliopsida > Ericales > Theaceae > Camellia > Camellia lanceoleosa. The sequence goes on along the minus strand of CM045766.1, from coordinate 165,246,009 downwards.
ATAATACTAGTGCCATCAATTTAAGCAAAAATCCGGTTCAACACTCACGAACAAAACATATTGAAATTCAACATCATTTTTTAAGAGCTCATGTTCAAAAAGGGGATATTGTACTTGAATTTGTAAACAACGGGTAGACGCGCCCCCGCGAACTCTCCGATATCCACACCTGCGAAGGGCGTGAATCTCATTTTGTTCTGAGGCTACTACAGTTCGGACTCAATGTCACGGTTCTAAATCTAATCTCACAAAGTGCAATATGAGATCGATAAATCACCAAAGAGTTTAAATCTAGTAAATCGTTTTGGAAAACTGATTTTTATAAAGAAGTGCCAAACATGGACTGTTTTTCCAGATAAAGAGTCGCCACCTAAATATTTTTATTTTGGGAGGAAATTTAGGAAACCCTGACTCATGCCTAAGGCCAAGTGTCCGTCATCACCAAAGTTGCCTCGGCTCAGGAACTTGGGTACGAGAGAGGAAGGTCATGCAATGAACACCCCTGCTCGCCCGATCAAAGATCGACCTGTACTAAGCATGATATTTTATTTTTGAAAACACATGTGCTCTTATTCCGGTTAATTAGTTAATCTTACTACGTGATGCGCACAGCATACAAGTATAGACTAGATCGCCTAATTTGGAACAAAACATTGCATGTTTGTTTGTGAAAATGATTTGAAGTTTGCTACTCGCAAGTAGGCTAAATTAGGGATTTGATGAATTGTTCCAATTCAAGCAATCCAACCTGCACCCACATGCATTCAGGCAGTTATATAAAATAAGCAGTTAGCCTTATAGCAAGCATGCTTTCATGGCAGTCAATAACACACATGCAGTATGCTAAAGCGTAAACACTCATAGTGTACTCCAAGTCAAAACAAAAAACTAGTTAGAAATCATGCATGATTCTAGTTCATGTTAAGATAGCTAATGCAACACATGAAAAATGCAACTTAGATAGGCTCGGCTATTCTAAAATGTCATGTGAAACGCAACTTGGTAACATGCTGTTGAACACGTATTCAAGTAAATGTACTAACGCAACTTGGTAACATGCTGTTGAACACGTATTCAAGTAAATGTATTGAAAGTACAATGTGGTTTTGTATGATGCACCGAGCCCGATGCATGCAAAACAGATGAATGGATGTACACATGCGAAGCATAAGTATGCTAAATGAAACATGCCCTAAAACTAACCATCATAAACGGTTAAGTAAAAAGGAGAAAAAAAATGGGTGTTGGAAGACATGCATCACACATGCTCACGCTTATTACAACAGTTGGCCCTCTCGACGGAGGGTCCGAATAAGAAGCAAACTAGCTAATCTAAGCTAATTAAACTAATTATTACATCACAACAAAGCTAATTAACTAATCCTAGTTAACTAACTATTACAAAATAATTAAGCAGCTAAACGCATTACCTACTTAAAGTACAAAACCAAAGCGTAAACTAACTAAGCAAATTAGCTAAATAAAGCAATGAAATAAGGTCCTCAGAGGGAGAAGAGTGCATGCATGCCCGGTCGCCTTGTTCGGAAATCCGTCGCGATGCCCCAACTTGCCTCTGTTTGCAACTGCTCTTAGAAATTTGCACCAAGCTCCAGAAAGCTTCCAACTCACCTTGGGGACCTGTGGAAGGGTGGCCGACCAGTTGTTGGTGTGGGAGACCACCTGCCGACCACTTTTTGTTGTTGCAGGGCAGAAAAAGTAGTCGGCTAGCTAGTTTTTCTGGCTGGGCAACCAGTTGTTGCTGCATTGTTCCAATTTGCTGCAATAGAGAGCAAGAAAGGGCATGGCAATATATTTGCAAGGTATGTGTGCACAACCACCCTCCCTATATAATTTTATTTGGTACGATTTTATTTTGATTTCAACTTTCATAATTTTAAGGGAGACTTATTTATAAGTCCTTTTTCAGACACTTATGCTAGGCTAAGTCTTGTGTAATTTCTTATAGAGTCTCAAGTTATATTTTCATAAGAATGTATTCTACAAGATCCTACATAAACGTAACGCGACGTGACATTTACATAAACGTAACGTAACGTGACACTTATATATACGTAACGTAACGTGACAACAATATGAACGTAACGTGACACTTATATATACGTAACGTAACGTGACACCTATATAAACGTAACGTAACGTGACACCAATATGAACGTAACGTGACACCTACATAAACGTAACATAACGTGACACCTATATACACGTAATGTGATACCTATATAAACGTAACGTGACACTTACATAAACGTAACGTAACGTGTCACGTTACGTTTCGCAAACTTAATAAATTTTTATTTTTTTAAATTGAATGTGAAAATGTTAGGTGACCATATAATTTTGTGCTTTTTTCATGGCGGAGATAATTGAATTTTGGCGTAGATTTTCATTAGTTTGGTAGATTTTGAAGTTCTGTTTGACGGTTATATCCTTCGATTTCTTTCAAATTTACGCTGTTTGCTCAAAAATTCTCACAGATCGCAACAATCTCCACCATGCAAGTTCCAAATTTGATCATCATCATAGTGAATTACTCGTATATTAACCCCCCTCTTTCTCGGTTTCTCTCTCTAGAACTCTTTGTCGCTCCTCAGTTGATACATGACAAAATTCTCTCAAAATCGCAGTAAATTTCATTGTTCATTCACGCATATATGAATTTTATTTTATTTTTATTCAAAAGCTAATTGGCCTTTTGCAGTCGTAATCGTGAATATTTTCATGAATCTCGTCATTTTTTAACTTTTGCATATTTTTTCCGTGCATCTTCTCTTGCCTGTCACGGCGCTGTTTCCTCACAAAGACTCTGTTTTCCAATTAGTCGGTTTCAAAGATATTATGTGCATAGCTTTTGCAAAGTTTAATGGTCTAAAGCTGAAAGAGAGTACTGTGGTCCCCAACTATGCTTTGTTTTATGGGTTGGCATCAGGGCATGATCCAGGCGTGGTTGTCCAATTGACTACTTTAGTTAATTTTTTATTTTTAATGTAATAATTTATAATATTTTTTATTTTGATGTCACGTTACATTTATGTAGATGTCACGTTACGTATAGGTGTCACATTACGTTTATGTAGGTGGCACGTTACGTTACGTTTATATCAATTTCCTATATATGGTTTTACTATTATTTATGATATTAACAACTAATATTGAGGGTAAATGTGTCAACAAACTTCCCACAGGACTTATGGGAACATAAGTTTTTTAGTAGGACCATATGTAATATAAGTCTCCCTAATAGGACTTATAAATAATTTTCTCTAATTTTAATTTTGGGAGCTTTTTCTATAAATCCATCTTTAATTACTTATGTTCCATTCAACCCATATTCTTTTTGACTATTCCATTAGGTCCTATTTGAGATAAGAAGACCAAAATACCCTTTTCATCTACTTATGTTCTATTTAGTTCATATTATTTTTTTATGTTTCAATAAATCCTATGGGTGACATAATTACCAAAATACCCCTAATGTATCTACTTATGTTCTATTTAGTTCATATTATTTTCTTATGTTTCAATAAGTCCTATGGGTGACATAATTACCAAAATACCCCTAATGTGAATGTTCACACCGTCAATGTGAATGTTCATATCGTCAATGTGTAGGGACCCGGCCCATATACAATGTGAATATTCACATTGACATGTTAACATTCATATTGATAGGAGTGTAAAATTAGCCCGCGGCCTGGGGCGAGCCTGGTCCGGCCCGTGACAATGTGAATATTTACGTTAACATATTAACATTCGCATTGATAAGACTCTAAAATTGGCTCATGGACGGCTTGGCAGTACGACGTGACAATGTGAATATTCACATTGACATATTAACATTCACATTGATAAGACTGTAAAATTGGTCCGCGGCCTGTGGGTGGCCCGGGGCGAGCCCAGCCCGGCCCGGCCCGGCCCGACCCGTGACAATGTGAATATTCACATTGACATATTAACATTCACATTGATAGGAGTGTAAAATTAGCCCGCGGCCCGTGGGAGGCCCGAAGCCCGCCCGCTGCCCAGAGCGGGCCCGGCCCGGCCCGTGACAATGTGAACATTCACATTGACATGTTAACATTCATATTGATAAGAGTGTAAAATTGACTCGCGTCCCATGGGCTAAAGCCCGGCGACAATGTGAATATTCACATTGACATATTAACATTCACATTGATAGGTGTAAAATTAGCCCGTGGCGTGGAAGGCCTGGCCGCCGCTGCCCGGCTGCTCAGGACAATGTGAATATTTACATTGACATATTAATATTCACATTGATAGAGTGTAAATTGGCCTGACAGGCAAGACCTCAGTCGTGCGGGTGGGCCTAGGCTAGGCTCGAGCTTAAGGCCAGCTTGGCGAACTGGCCATTTTTTTTTAATTTTTTTTAATTTTTTCTACCAAAATTTATTATTTTCCACAAAAAAAGCATTGTGCCTCAGATGGGCTGGGCCTCGGACCGAGCCTTGAATGAACCTTAAGCGGGCCGATGGGCTGGGCCGGGCTTCAAAGTGATGGCCGAGGCTCTACCCTAGGGTCTCGGACATGCTCGGGCCCGGACCCAAACGAGCCTGCCCCAAGCCGTGGGCAGACTTCGAGTAGTCCACGGCCGCGGGCCAATTCTACATTCCTATTAATGTGCATGTTAACATGTCAACGTGAATATTCACATTGTCAACGGGCCGAGCCGGGCCTACCCTGGGCCGAGGGCGAGCTTCGGGCAGCGGACAAATTTTACACTCCTATCAATGTTAATGTTAACATGTCAATGTGAATATTCACATTGTCACGGGTCGGGCTGCGGTCGGGTTGCGGGCCAATTTTACACTCTTATCAATGTGAATGTTAACATGTTAATGTTATTTACATTGTCAACGGGCCGGGCCGGGCCCGCCCCGGGCCGCGGGGAGGGCTTTTGGCCGCCCATGGGCCGCGAGCCTATTTTATACTCTTATCAATGTGAATGTTAACATGCCAATGTAAATATTCACATTGTCAACAGTTTGTCTGCCCGCTTTTGCCGCCTACGGGAGTTTCGCCGGGCTAATTTTATACTCTTATCAATGTGAATGTTAACATGTCAATGTGAATATTTACATTATCAACAGGCCGGACCGGGCCGCTTAAAGTTGCCAGGCATGGGCGGGTTTTGGTAGCAGGCCAATTTTATACTCTTATTAATGTGAATATTAACATGTCAATGTGAATATTCATATTGTCAACGGGCCGTGGGCGGGTTTCGGGCAGCCACGAAACGCGGGCTAATTTTACACTCCTATCAATGTGAATGTTAACATGTCAATGTGAATATTCACATTGTCAACAAGCCTGGCGGGTTCATGCGCCACGGGCGCCGCCAATTTTATACTCTTATCAATGTGAATGTTAACATGTCAATGTGACTATTCACATTGTCAACGGGCCGGGCTGGGCCCGCCCCGGGCCGCGGGCGGGCTTTTGGCCGCCCATGGGCTGTGGACCAATTTTTATACTCTTATCAATGTGAGTGTTAACATGTCAACGTGAATATTCACATTGTCAACGGCTCGACCGGGTCGCCGGATCATGGAGACGCGGGTTTTGGCCATGCCACGACGCGAGCCAATTTTACACTCCTATTAATGTGAATGTTAACATGTCAATGTGAATATTCACATTGTCAACTGCCAGTTCGCCCATTTCGACGGGTTTCGGGCCGTCCACGGGCCAATTTTACATTCCTACCAATGTGAATTTTAAAATATGAATGTTCACATCATAAATTGCTAACCATTCAAAAAATATTTATAAGGATATCAAAATTAAATATAAGGGCATAAGTGTCCAAGAAAATAGTGTAAATTAAGAAAAAAGACTTTATGGAATAAAACTATACATACATGGGACTAAATGGGTTAAAAAATTCATTCATGGACTTCTTAAGTTAAAACACTTCTAAATAGTATTTATCAATAATTTTCCCTTTAATTTTACTAAAAAATTAATAAATTAGCTCAATAGTTTTATAGTTTCTTTCAGCTCTCTTATTTGCACATGTCTATTTTTATTTGACACGAAAACTATAGCAACAAGATATCTAATTTAGCTTTTGAATATTTAAAATAATTTTTAAATTTTTTATTTTTCATATTTTGTTATTTTTAGTATTTTTTATTTTATTTTTATTTTAGATGCAAATTTAAATGTATGTAAAAAGTAAAATATTTGTAAAAAAATCTAAATAGAATTCAATAAATAAAAAAAATATATTGAATTTTGTAATAATAAAAAAAATTACAATTAATGATCCTAATCCTTAACATGCTTAACTGTTTAGTTCTGGCATTAATTTGTAAGCTATGCTCCTAATAATGATATGATTACATTACAATAAGTAAATTATCTAATTATTTGACTTATTCAATCTATTTTGTGCTGTTTTTATGGAATCTACTCTATTATTTCAACACCCAGCGCACAAATTTTTTTTTTTTTTCTTTTTCAATTGATAAGAGAATAATAGTAAGATAATTATATTTAATTGAACAATTAATTATATAGAAAAGTTCGATAAGACGAACTGCAAATTCCACAATAACACCAACACAGATAACCATTACAAAAAAGAACCTCTAATGAAAAAGAAATAAACAAAGACAAAAACAACAACATTCTAATAGAGAATAAAAAATCAATTTTTACCTATTGCAAAAAGTGATTACAAAAAATAAATAGTGTACAGAAGTTGACCACCTAAGTTAGCCCAATTGGTTCAACACACTAGCAGTAGCAATTTATGTTTGCTTCGACATCTAATAATCATCCACAATGCCATGTTTCTTCCCAGTGGCCCTCATTGTTTGGTACACTTGAAGCATTGTTGGCCTCTGCTCTGGCAATGACTGAACACATTTACACGCAATACTAAGGAACTCAAAGATCTCACCATCGAATCCTAGCCCGATCAGAGACTTGTCAACTGCATCACGCAGACTAAAAGGGTTTCTATCAGAATTTGCAGAAGCATTGATGGTTTCCTTCCCTGTAACCAGCTCAATAAGCACAACTCCGAAGCTATACACATCCTTCTTATCAAAACCCAGCTCCAACAATTCACCATTCATCAGGTTCATAAACATTGCATCCCCAAAATTAGAGATTTTCGGCTCAAAATTCCGGTCTAGTAGTATACATTTTGAGCTTATGTTATGATGGAATACCCGGAATCTTTTGTTGTGGTGGTGAAGCCATGCCAATCCTCTTGCTAACCCAACAGAAATTTTAACCCTCACAGGCCATTTCATGATGTTGAGGTCATATTCTGGACGGTGTAGCCAATCATAGAGGTTACCATTTGATATATATTTGTAAATCAATAATCTGTCAACTCTATCCTCTCTTTCATAGCAGAATCCAATCAGAGGTACTAAATTAGTGTGCCTCAATCTACCCAAAGTCAGTACCTCGGCTACAAACTGTCCCTCGGAGTAGCGTGAATTGTAGAACCTCTTGATGGCCAGGAACCAACCATTTGGGAGAACTGCCTTGTACATTGTCCCTGTCTTTCCAAACCCAATAATGCTGTCTTCTCCAAAATTGTCAGTAACATTCATGAGTTCTGTGAAGCTTATTCTAGTAACCAACTTCTCCAATTTAGAAATCTGTGAATCAAATTAGTCAGAACTTTGTATCAACTACAAGTGAAAACAAAAATTAATTGACCGGCACGTATGAAAATGAGTCCAGAAAGAGATACCATATGACTCAGTTTTGGATATTCATATGTAGAAAGAAGAATGATTTTTCACTATTATTCTTTGACCTCATGTAAAATAGATTGCTCTATTACTTTTTAAGATTTTTTTCCAAGACAGATTATAATAACATACTACACGTCTGCTATAGTACAATTCGTGGTCCCAATTCAATACTAAACAAGTTCGAACTAATTGGTCATAAATTCCCTTAATCGATTTGTCATTTTCTATTATAATTAACAACTTGGAAGTACGAACCATACTACAATAATCAACTATTTGTACAATAACTAATAAATAAATAATTACTTTTACCTCTTGGGTTCTTTTATTCTTCCTGCTGCTCACAATCTCCTTTAATAGTGGATTATTAATGGGCAAACAAAACAAAGATAGAGCAAAAACCAAAACAGTTGAAACCGACCAACCTTCCACGAAACCACCCAAGAAAATAGCAACCCCATCATTCTTACGAGCCTTGCAGCTCTCCAAGGGACCCCCACAAAGTCCTTTATTATTTGCATATCTCTGAGTTGTAGCATCGAAAAAAAATGGCACCGACCCCGACAAGAGATTGTTAGCAACACTAAAAACCTTGATGCGATCCAGCAGGCCAAGCTCATGTGGGATTTTTCCAGTGAGCCGATTGTTATCGAGTTTAAGCAAATTGAGATAACTAAGATTTGCAATATCCCTTGGAATTTCACCACTGAAACTGTTGCCCGAAAGATCCAACGATGTAACAAAACGGATCAGGCTGGACATATTTGAAGGTATGGTTCCAAAAAGATTGTTGTTTGAAAGATTTAAACCGGTTAAGGCGGAGCAGTTTACGATGCCCCGAGGGAACTCACCCTTGAGTCCCATGCCTGAGAGTCGGATATTTAAGACCCTGTTCTCTTCATTCCTCCAGCATTCTATTCCAGTAAAGTTACAGATGAAGCCTTCACTCTGGTTGTGGAAATTCCATGAAGTGCCTAAGTAATTGTAAGGGTCTTCCAAGGACTTCTTTATTGATTTCAAGCATGAAATATCATTCCCAAATCCATTGGATACCGTGAAAAAGTTGCTCATAAGTGACAACCAGACAACGGTTTTGAGGACAGTACTAAGGACTCTTGCATTGAAACCCATTTGCATGAAAACCTCTTGGTATTGATTGGTAGGTAGGGAAAAAAAATGGAATATTTGAAGGAGTTAAGTGGAACTGTAAGATATGGTCCCTGGATTGGACCTCATAGCACCAAATACATTGGAAAAATTAACGATTTGGAAGATAAAAGCTTCAGAGACAGAGACTCATAACAACAAACCTCGTGTGGGACACATGAGAAAACGTGTTGTCTGCTGTGCCTTGCAAAATTGTTTGAAACCAATAAAAAAAGCGACACTTATCGATCAGTCATATTACCTAAATTTATTTATCTACAGGTCTTAATTGATAAATTTATCACTATAAAAATAAGAGACTGATAAATTTATTCATAAAAACAAAGAGACTAATAAATTTATCACTATAAATTTATTCATAAAAGTAAGAGATTGATAAATTTATCAATAGGACTTAATAGATAATAAATTTCAAAAGTAGGACCTATTGGTAATTTCTCCTAAAAAAATTCTTCCAATGTGACCAGCGCACTTGTGAAATTGCAGTTTACAATAATGGGTATTTTAAAAAAAAAGAAAAAGAAAGAAAAAAAAAAAAAAGGAGAGTAGTATCTTTGCGCATGAAATTTATGTATCGTATATCGTCACTTTTGTTTCTTTTTGGCAAGACTCGATATTCATATATTTACCGGTTGATATATTAATAGATGATGTGGTATAATTTTATTAATTTTGAATATTTATAATTTGTATAATGGATGGGATCATAATTTTAAAATTATATTGCTATAATATGTATTTATACATTAATTGGTATAATAATTAACATCTGTAGTACTATTGAACTGACAATCAATGGTAGATCTTTCAGCTTTCAATGCATGGAAATCAGAGTCTTTGAGGGGGAAAGAGATAACACGGGAGACCCAGAAGACCTGGGCGGGTCAAGCACGGGAGAATTTCTTAACGTTTACGAGTTCTACTTGGGTCGAGCTGGCGAATGATGCTAAGCCCAAAGAATGGGCTTGGTCTTGGACTCCCCAAATTCACTTTTTTAAGCTAAGGAGCATTGAATAATTTCTCCTAAAACAATGATTCACTATGTTGTTGTAATTATTATTGTTTAGGAAAATGTCTCGTATTTTAAATTTTGTAGTTCAAAAGTGACTCAAATAGTCAAAACGACGTCGTTTTGGCCATTTTTATGTTGTTCTGTACTCAAAACGACGTCGTTTTGGCCATTTGAGCCACTTTTGAGCCACAAAATTTGAGATACGTAACATTGTCGTATTGTTTATTTTTTAAATTCTAGGAGATAATGAGACGTGTCAATTTTTAAATGATGTGTAACAGTGATCTCAACAAGATCCAAATGATCAAATGCACATTGATTTTTAAAATATGCACTTTGTTGTATTTTGATCATCAAAATATGCCTTTGTTACATTTTAATCTCTAGTCTTTTAAATTTGTTCCATTTTTTATTTATTTTTTTTGTGAAGTTCTAAAAAATACCTAAGCTCCCATAATCAATTTAGGGCCCATTTGGCAACTTGATTTTTTTAACTAAAAATAGTTAAAAAGCATAAACAAATAGAAAAGAATCAAAAAGTCAAAAAATTATTAAAAAAAAGTTAAACATCTTAGTAATTCACAATTTTTTATACAACTAAAAAAGTCAAGCACATTAATTTTTTACCTCATAAAAAAATTAAAAACCTCTAAAAATTCAATTCCCAAACACGACCTTGGATGGTACGAGTGTTATTAGGACCATTTAAATTCATATTCTGTAATTTGGGAACCAAATTAACAAAAGAAGAAAAAAAAAAAAAAAAAAAAATCAAAACTGTAGGGCAACAGAACATATATTTCGGAGAAGAATAATAGAGCTGATGCGAAGTTTTACGGCCAGCCAATGATTCCTTCACACGTAATCAAATTTATACAGAACTCCAGCAAATTATTATGAGTTGTGCTCCTAATAATGATAATGTTGCATTAAAAATTAAGTAAATCAACACAAGGTTTAACATGGAATTAGGCTTGTTCGGCCTATTTCGTGTACCCTATTATCTCCCTCACTAGCAATAGCAATTTCAATTTCAATTTTTGTTTCATTCCACATCTCAAAATTGTCCACAAGCCCATGTTTCACCCCAGTGACCCTCATTGTCTAGTATACTTCCAGCATTGTTGGCCTCTGCTCTGACACCGATTGAACGCATTTACACGCAATATTAAGGAACTCAAAGATCTCATCATCAAATCCTAGCCCGATCAGAGCATTGTCAACTGCATCATGCAAATTAAAAGATGTACTATTAGAATTTGCAGAAGTGTTAATGGTTTCCTTCCCTGTAACCAACTCAAGAAGCACAACTCCAAAGCTATATACATCCTTCTTTTTAGAATCCTACTCCAACAATTGATCTATCATGACAAAAATCCCACCCAGACCAGTATCATTCGGGTTCATGAACTTTGCCTTCCCAAAATTAGAGATCTTGGGATCAAAATTCTTATCTAGTAGTACACATTTTGAGCTTATGTTCTGATGGAATACCTGGAGTTTTTTTGTTGTAGTGGTGAAGCCATGCCAACCCTCTTGCTAACCCAACAGCAATTTTAACCCCGATAGGCCATTTCATGATCTTGAGCTTGCTTGCCGGAGGATGTAGCCAATAATAGAGGTTACCATTTGGCATATATTTGTAAACCATTAGTTTTTCCATTGTTTCATAACAAAAACCAATCAGAGGCACTAAATTAGTGCGTCTCAATCGACCCAGAGTCATTACCTCGAACATAAAGAGTCATTTAGAGCGTTGTGAGCTGCAGAACCGCTTGATGGCAAGGAACGAACCATTTGGGAAACCTGCCTTGTACATTGTCCATGTCTTTCCTAACCCAACGATATTATCTTCTCTAAAATTGTCAGTAACATTCACAAGTTCTGTGAAGCTTATTCTAGTAACCAGCTTCTCTAATTTAGAAATCTGTGAACCAAATTATAGTATCAACTACAAGGGAAAACAAAAAGTAATTGGCTGAATAGTCTGAAAATGATTCTAGAAAGAAAGAAAGAACAGAGACTCTAATTTGGATATGAAAACAATAACAACATGTTAATCCAAGTGTTTGAAATTGAGTCTAGAAGAAGATGTTATCAATGTGTTTATAAAACAATATGTTGTCGACGAACGCTGTTTGTTACCATAATAGGAGGTTATATATTATACCTATTCAAATTATGATTAAGAACATAAGATATAGCAGCTTTGGTATGTTGTAATTGCATTAGCTTTTCTTACACCACTTAAAAATTGAGAAATAGCAAAAATTCTAGTAGGAGGGATGACTGACAACAAACAAGAAACAACTGACCATGGAGGAACGAAAAGATGCAAAATGTATGGGGAGAGAGAGAGAGAGAGAGAGAGAGATGTTCAACCTTGGTATCCTCAACTCTATTCATTGCAGTTGGGCGCTATTGTCTTCGTTGAACCACCTTTTGGTTTCTTTTCTTCTTCTTGCTACTCATAATCTTCTTTAATAGTGGATCAATGGGCAAATAAGACATAGTCAGAGCAAAAACTACAACAATAGAAACCGAACAACCAACCGCAAAGCCATTTAAGTAAAAAACATGATCGTAAGCATCAGGAGCCTTGCAACGCTTCAAAGGACCCCTACAAAGTCCTTTATTATTTGCATAGCTCTCAGCTGTAACAGAGGTGCTACCAAAATCTGGCACTAGGCCCAACAAGAGATTGTTAGCGACACTAAAAGACTTGATGCGATCCAGTAGGCCAAGCACATGTGGGATTTGTCCAGTGAGCCGATTAAATGAAACTTAGACAACTCACAAACTACACAATGAAATTTAGAATCTTTACAAGCTTTATTAAATGAAGAAAAAAGTTGACATAAATACTGAAAATTAACATGACCCATACAAGTGTGCCATAATTCTAAAGTTTGAATATTAAAAACACAAGACATGAAAGCAGGCAAAACAAAGACCTGAAAACTAGCTAAGGAAGAAGAGGAAGGCTCATTCGGTGGATTCCCAAAGTAGTACAGCCCATCACGCTCATAGCCCTTGCGAAAAATCCTCTACTTAGATCCTGTAAAAGGCAAGAGGAGGGTAAGAAGATGTCAACACAATTAAATTATTTGGTAAGACGATTAACAGATAAGAGATTATATGCAAAATTTGGAACATGTAAAACAGATGATAAATTAATGGTAGAGGATAAAGACACTACTACTGAAAAGACAACCTAAGAGGGGGGTGAATTAGGTTTTTACAATTAAAAATTAATAATACCCTAATAAAAATTATGACTAGCACAATAGATAAATATAGTTAATGAAATAAAAATAATTAAAACAAGTATTCCAATAACTATGTCAGTTAATGATTTTAGCACAGTGAAAATGTGAAATATAGCTACATCAATTTAAATAAAATAAAGAGATAAAGGAGAGAGAGACAAACAGATTTATAATGGTTCGGCTTCAACTTGGCCTACGTCCACTCCTCAAGCTTCACTTGAGATTTTTCACTATGCTCTAGCTTCACAGGAGTGCTAGCAACCTCTTTATAAATAGAGCAATCCTTCACGAATTTTACACAGACTTTTTAAGTCAATAACACTGAGTGTACTGCACTTTTACAAGATTGAAAAGAAGGTGTTTTTGCTTTCACAGAAGGCTACAAGAATTATCTATCAAAGATATATATATAAAATGAAGCTTTGATTTTTCTATAAATCTCACACAGGAAAAATGAGTTTAATGCTATAAGGCTCAGTGTATAATTTCTGAAAGAGGATGTAACAAAAATTGAAGAACACTTCTCAGAGAATTTTTCAGAGAATAGATATGAGTAATTATAGATCAAAGAATATTTTCTGATTTTTTGTAACTTGTTTACATTAGAGGCTTTGATATATATAATGAAACTTATAGCCATTTATAGCTGTTGTATTCATTTGAATTTATAGCCGTTTATAACCGTTGTATTCATTTGAATTTATAGCCGTTTATAGCCGTTGTATTTATTTGAATATTTTCCACTCCATCATTACTAATTTGAATATCTTCCACTTGAACCTTTTGGCCTGTTCTTTGTCTTTGAACCTTTTGGCCGTCATTGTGCTAAATTTGTTTGAACTTTTGGCTTCTTTGCATCAAATTTGTTTGATTATCTGATTTAATCAAATATTAAATACATTCTAACAACATTTAGGATAAAAGTTTTAGGTAAGAAATAATGGGACAAAATAAATTTTGATTCTATTTTTCTCTTTCAAATAAATTAAAACATAAAATCATCAAAATAAATATTGATTCTATTTTTCTCTTCCAAATAAATTAAAAACATAATTAAATAAATCATCAAAATAAATAAGTCTAACAATCTCTCCCTTTTTGATGATGGCATACAAAGATGTTTTGATTTGATTTAGGAACAAGAAAAGCTCCTCCTCAAGTCATGTTCCCTGAATTCATTTCTAAATACATTGGTTAGCACATGTGTAATAAATAAGCTTTAATTAGAGACATGATATGAAACTAAAATATCAAACTATAAATACATAATCATCATATTAGTTTTCAAATAATACTATAATTTGAAAATAATACCATAATACATAACATCATATAATTTCTCCCCCTATGACATTATCAAAAGGAAATCTTGAGTCAAAATCTGGTGGAGGAGGAGGAAAATGATAGGGATAAATGGCATCTATACAATTCAAAACATATATATACATATATATACGATTTGCGCCTCTCTTTCTTTTCCGTCGAAAATCGTGTCGGACATGCGTTCTCGCTTTTGCGTCAGTCGACTGACAAAAGCGAGACGGGTCAATTAACGATCAATCAACAAATATATATATATATATATTACATAACTATACAATATATATGCATATATGCATGTACATACAACTCTCCCGCGTCTCTCTCTTTTTTCGCAAAACGCAGTTGCCACACGGTCTGGCTTTTGCTTCATTGGCCGACAAAAGTAGCTCTTCTCGATTGCTGCTCGCCTCGGATATCTCTCCCCCATTGTCTTCTTCTTTTCAGCCTCTTCTCTTCAGCCTTCTTCTTAATCACACTCGCCTACTTTTTCTTTTTTACCTCACTCTCTTCTATCTCTTCTTCATCACTCTCTTCGATCTTTTTCTTTCTCGAGAGACAGAACAGAGAGACTGAGTAAAGCAGAAAGGCTGCCAAAAATGACCCTCCTTTCAATTACATCTCTCTCTCTCTCTCTTCTACTATATGGCCTCGTCCCGTCCCCTTATTCTCTTTCCAGACCTGAATAATCCTGTAAGCACTGCTGGACCGAATGCCCAGCTCCTACTCTTCCCAACCTTTCTATAATGTCGATTGAGCAAATACAAGATCCTTCGAGAGTCTCAGATTGTTTGAAAACTACTAAGCATACGGAATCCAAAAGACGTTCTTCCATGTCTTCTTCCCCCATTGTTCTGCAACAACAAAAAAATGGAGCTTTTTGGCTACTGCAACAACCACAAGAGGGGAAATTGGCATCAGGAACAACAATATCTTCAATCAAGCCGTAATCGGTGGACGATTGGTTTTCCGAGTAGATAACTATTCCAGGAAGGATCGCTTTGGATGCGGAGGAGGACTAGGGATTGTCCTCATGGATGGATCTGGAAAAGCTTTGCTTACCTTGAAATTCAAGATGCTAGTCATGGGATTCAAAGTCGAGGAATTCATAGTTGAAACCGCCCCATCATTGTTCGAATCGTTGTGTGATGATTTCGACGATGGCTTCGAGAAGCTTACCTTAATCGCCATTTGTTAGGTTGATGGTTGATGTTTTTTTAATTGTTTATTTTGATGTGTAATTGTTATTAAAAAAATCGTTTAATCGTTATTTTAATGTTGTTTTGATGATAATGTTGTGATGTTTAGTTTCATTTTTTTAAAAAATAAATCTGATGTTTGATGTTTGATAAATAATGATTGGTGCTTGATGCATAATCCTAATGATTAATGGTTGAAAATTTGTATTTGATGTTTGATGAATAATGTTTGATGTTTGATAAATAATCTTGATGTTGAATAATGTTTGATGTTTGATGAATAATATTTGATGACGTTGGTGATGTTGAAAAATGTTTGAATAATGTTGGTGATGTTGAATAATGTTTGATGTTGGTGATGTTGAATAATGTTTCTGAATAATGTTGGTGATGTTGAATAATGTTTGATGTTGGTGATGTTGAATAATGTTTGAATAATGTTGGTGATGTTTGAATAATGTTGGTGATGTTGAATAATGTTTGATGTTTGATGAATAATATTTGTTATAAAAAGGCCTATAGTAAACTTTTAGAGAAATAGGACCTATTAGTCTAACAAAAAACATTCGAGATTAAATGGGTTAACATTCTCAAATTTAGGATTTATTGGTGCTTTCCCCTACAAATAAAAGATGAAATTTATACATTAATAATTATAATTATAAGATTTTTCGTAATTTAATTTTGTGGTAGTAGCACTCATACGTAATTTTTTCGGAGAAAAATTAAAATGAATCCTCTCGATTCTCTGTTTTTCAATTGAATCCTCTCGATCTGTACTGTACTTGTCGATTTCTAGAATTTGCCAGAGTCTTCCATGTTCATATATACGATCAAGCTAATAACTTGATTTCTGTTCCCGTTTTAATGGAAATTTCTTTCTGATCAAATTTTTTTTTGTTCCTCTCTGAGTTCTAATCTCACTTGTTTTTCATTTTTCTTCGAATGTTTTATTTGCATCATTCTTTTTTATTTGATTTATAGTATTAGAAGCTGAATTAAAGTCGGATCTGGTGAATTGAATTCTACAAAGCCATGAACAACCGCAGGTTCGTCTTTCACTTTTCTCTGTTTCTTACTAATTACATTTGTGTTTATTTAAATTTGTTAAAATATTGAACCATTCCCATATTTGGTTCAATAAATAAATAAGATGTACATTCAAAATGGAATCACCATTCGACTATTTGGTAGAATGATCTGAGGCCAAGGAATAGTCATTCTATTATTGTTCAAAATCATTCTAAACCCTAAACCCTAAACTCATTCATAACTAATACTAAAAGGTAAGGACTTAGAGCTACCATTGATGCAAACTTATTGAAATTCACTTGTGTTCTACAAGTGTATGTGGTCTAGTGAATGAAATTGAACAAAATTGCATTCTGAGATCATCTATTGATTCGTGGTGATGAAGGACTAAAGTTGAATCATTGAAGGATGACTAATTCTATTCTCATTTCTTAGGGAACACTTGTTTTTGGTGTTTAAGGTGAAACTTATCTTCGATAATTTTTCATATCAATTCTTTTGCCTAACATTGTAGATGGTCCACATAGTGTATTTCTAAATTTCAGATTACTCGCTCTCTAAGTTACATGAATTTGGTTACATGTGTGGGCTGCAGTTGAGTGACTAACTGATGAAATCGTCCAATATTCAGGCTTAATGGCTCCAGGAGACGGCCAAGGATTCAGATTTTTTCATATTCTTCTCACTTCCTAGGCTAAAATGGTGTTAAGCATAGGCAGTTCATTTATTTCGAAGCAACCTTTTGACTGAAGTAACGTAAAAGGGGAGTTTTACAAGTGACAATGCAATAAACTTGAATCAAAAGACGTGCTTGCTAGATGCCTGTCCAAGACTCCAAACTAGACATGTCGGAAACAAATCTCATATCCTTACACAAGTTTTGGTTGTCTGTGACGCAGCGAAATAAATCACACAGGACTAGATATCGTTCTAGTAGACGAGAATTCTTGAATCCACAAGAACACCCTTGAATCCACAAGGAAGATAGAAGAAAAGCTCTTAAAAATATTATTGAATGAATGAAAATTACATATGCTTGTAGGCTTATTTATAATAGACTAAACCTAATACTTGTAGGAAAAGTGATTCCAAAAATAACTAGGAAACTTAAATCAACACAAATTAAGAAACCTAAGAGAACTGAGAAACCTAAGAGACTAAAATTCTAAACTATTTAAAATCCTAGTCAAAATCTAATTCTAAAATAATAAAATTAAGAAACCTAATAATTCTAAAATATTTATACTAAATTACAAGAATCCTAATTATACATCAAAAATATTAAAACTAAAAATATAAAAATTTTGAAAATCTTGTCCTACATCAGACTCCTTTTCTTTGAAAGAACTCGCCCTCGAGTTCATATTACAGATCTGCCATCGTCCATGCCAAATAAAAAGATACTTGGAATATTTCAGTTGTTTGTCTCTCATGGGCAGAAGTTCATCTGGCAACTCGTCGGCAGTAAGTTCTTGGAATTCCTCCAACAATGGTTGAATTTTCTGAGGGATTGGTGTGACTGTGTTCTCCTTGGCCACAGGTACCATTGTTTTCACAATCATAGCATATAACTCTTGTGAAGTTTTCGCATCTGCTACAAACTCGGCCTCTGAATTGGTTATAGTGAGGAAAGACTTAACCCGACTTTCAGAGGCACTGTGTGTTGCTTTAAGGGACTCATAGCAATTTTATGAGACCCCCAATTGAACACATAAGTGTTGTCTCGCCCTCTAAATGTAATATCCACATCAAATTGCCAAGGTCTTCCAAGTAATACTTGACTAGTATCCATATCAACCACATCACATAATACATCGGATTTATAATGTTTGCCAATAGAAATAGGTACCTTACATACTTCGGTTATCTTGACAGCAGGTCCTTTTTTGATCCAGCCAATACTGTAGGGAGAGGGGTGTGGTTCAGGAGACAAGTTCAGGTGTGTTACCAATCGTTTAGCCACAAAATTTTCACAACTTCCACTGTCCACAATAAGGTCACACACCTTTTGATTTATGGTACAACAAGAGCGAAAAATACTGTGACGTTGACTGAGGTCCTCAGTTTTTGGTGTAAATAGAACCCTTTGAACTACACAGTTGACTCGTTCTCCTTCTTCTCTGGCGAGTTCAGCACCTTCATACTGATCAACCTCATATTCTGCATCTCCATCATCCCCAATTTTATCTTATTCTTCAACTAAATTAGCAGTCCTTCTTTCTGGGCACACATTAGAGCGATGGCCAGGTGTACCACATCTATAACACTTATCCGTTGTTGGTTTGGCATAAGGATTTGTGTTTTGAGGTGCCTCTCTGCTACTTGATCCAGTCATCTGGTTTCCTCCTCCTCCACCAGCGGTACTCTTCTGCTGATTTATTGGAATTGTTGGTTGGGTAGCCCCTTTTCCTTTTTCCCTAGTAGGAAACGATGAATCAGGAAGGTTCCAACAATATCCAGAATAGGTTGTCTTGCACTCCATTAGCTCGGCTTTGAGAGCCATATTATGTGCTTCATCCACAGTCCACACTACTGATAGCCCCATCTTCTCTCGAATGGTTAATTTCAACCCATTGAGATACCGGGCTACACACTGTCCTTCGGTCTTATTCAGATTATTGCGATCTGAAAGTCGGCAAAATTTAGTTGCATAATCAAATACAGATCGGCTTCCTTGGTTGCAATTTTGGTACAACTGAAACAAGTATTGATCATAATCTGGTGGTAAAAATCTGTCTTGGAGGAGTTGTTTCATCCGACGCAAAATCCGTACAGATTCTTTTCCTTGTCGATGCCTATTTTTCTGCAATTGATCCCACCATACCGCAGCACCTCCCTTTAGTTTGTACGCCACCAATTTCACCATCTTTGATTCTGGAACATCCATCATCCCAAAAAATCGCTCTACCTCTGAAAGCCAGTCAAGAAAATCCTCAATATGTAGATTTCCATTGAACTGGGGAAGATCTATCTTCATTCGGTACTCATCAAACCCTTGTTGTTGTTGCCTTCGGGGTTGATAGTTGGCTGGAAGTGGTTCAAACTCTGGTTCAGACTCCTCCTCACTATCAGATGGACAACGAAGGGGACGTCTAGGAGCATTCTGAACAGGTTGACCTTGGGCAAATCCTTTGGTGCGCATTCTGTTCTGATTAACAGGTTGGCCTTGGGCAACTCCCTCAACACGGACCCTATCAACCACTGGTGGCCTGTTGTTGGCATTGAGATTCAGGCCAATAAGCAGATCACGAATTTCGTTCAACTGCTCTTGCTGTTTCTCATATGCTACCCACAGGGCCTCGACCCCACGATCACCGTCAGTAGGGTTTGCATGATCTACTTTGTCTTGTGCCATAGAGCCAGGTGAATCCTTGCTCTGATACCACTTGACGTAGCGGAATAAATCACACGGGACTAGATATCATTCTAGTAGACTAGAATTCTTGAATCCACAAGAACACCCTTGAATCCACAAGGAAGATAGAAGAAAAGCTCTTTAAAATATTATTGAATGAATGAAAATTACATATACTTGTAGGCTTATTTATAATAGACTAAACCTAATACTTGTAGGAAAAGTGATTCCAAAAATAACTAGGAAACTTAAATCAACACAAATTAAAAAACCTAAGAGAACTAAGAAACCTAAGAGACTAAAATTCTAAACTATTTAAAATCCTAGTCAAAATCTAATTCTAAAATAATAAAATTAAGAAACCTAATAATTCTAAAATATTTATACTAAATTACAAGAATCCTAATAATACATCAAAAATATTAAAACTAAAAATATAAAAATTCTGAAAATCTTGTCCTACATTAGTCTGACAGGGAACTTTATGTTTTTAGAAGAGGCAATTTGACTTATATCCTTTTTCTCCTTGACAATGTTGTACTTGCATGCTTTCAAACCCATTGATGTTGCACTTGCCTCTGTA
Organism: Camellia lanceoleosa; assembly: GCA_025200525.1. Lineage (NCBI taxonomy): Eukaryota > Viridiplantae > Streptophyta > Magnoliopsida > Ericales > Theaceae > Camellia > Camellia lanceoleosa. The sequence goes on along the minus strand of CM045766.1, from coordinate 165,225,315 downwards.
GAAAATTTAAGAATTTTCACCAACTGATTTTCATATATTTAAACTGTTTTAGATATGCGTACCTTGTTTTGTATTATCCTCCATGTGTAAAGTCACATCAAAGGTAGTTATTGCTTCTTATTGTAAACTAGACTTGGATGCATGTATGGATACCAAAACAGGGAGGGGTCCGCCACCTATCATTCACTGATTCCATTTATCATTTGTTTATTTTTGGGGAAAGGATGTATCTATTTCATGCATCTTAAAATGGGGAAAGGATTTTTTTATCTTTCTTTATATATTTCATTTAACTCTAGTATCTTAAATAGAGACCTGCAATGTACTGCTTGCTTTCTTAGTGTTCTGGTTTCTCTAATTTTATTTTATCATCCATTTCAATGCATATATACAGAAGTATGGAACTTTCTGTTTTGTTTTTCATTTCCCCTTTTTTGTTTCAATGGAAAATTCCCAATTTTTATTGTTTCTTTGTCTACTTCTCTGAATTCGTTGTGTGGCCCTTCTGTATGCAGGGATTACCGTGCCTCTAAAGCAACATTCTTTGATAGCATTGAAGAGGGTGGCATTCGAGTATCTTCCTCTTACTCTCAAGAGATTGATGAGCGTAGCAATGACAGTGCCATAAACAGCCTGCAAGATAGAGTCATCTTTTTAAAGAGAGTGAGTCTCACAATATCTTCAATAGTCATTTTACCATTCAAATTCTTATGTGCTGCTTGTCCTCTCAAGCAAGCAGGCACTGCTTAATCATTCAAAGTAGTTTTTCTTTTGGTTAGCTCTCACTCATGCTGAAATTTTGGTGAATCAGTGTCATTATAGCTAGTGTTTACTCTTTCTACGTCACCATGGGTACCACAGAAGTATGTATTTAACTGCTGCGAAGAAATGATAACCACAAAAATTAACAAGGTCGATGGTTTTGCATGGAATCATTTATAACCTAGCTATTGGTGCAAGGAACAATCAAGAACGGTGCTAACATACCTCAATGCTGGGACCAAAATACCACACATGGGTTTATGCTGTAAATGTTGTAGTGCCCAATTGAATAAGTGAACTGTTTTTATTTTTTATTTTTATGCTTGGACTGAAACTTGTGACTATTTGAATCTAAGATATCTTCACAAAGAAACCATATAATCTCTTGACAGTTGACGGGTGATATACATGAGGAGGTGGAGAGCCATAACCGTATGCTGGACCGGATGGTAAGTTGGTTGAAATTGTGAAAACAGGATTAATTCTTTTAGAGAAAAAAATTTTCATTTTGGTTTTTGAATGGATTGTTCTTGTAAATCAGGGCAATGAGATGGATGCATCAAGGGGAATCATGTCTGGAACCATAGATCGGTTCAAGATGGTAAATAAACCTCATCTGCTCAGCTCTCTTATTTTTGTTTTTGTTTGTCTCTTGCGGCTTTTGGCTAAAGGGTCAGTGTTATTAAATTTGATGTCCTTGTTACTGCATTAGGTATTCGAGAAGAAATCGAGTCGGAGAATGTGTAGACTTGCGGCATGTTTTGTAGTTTCTTTCTTTATTATATATTATTTGATTAGGTAAACGAACTATCTTTACTTTCTTTTATATGACATGCTACTCGGATTTTTATTTTATTTTTGAATAACTAAGACACGTGCACCTGCGTCGCAACCAGGAATTAAAATCTTCACCTTAGGCTGGGATGGAACCACTCAAGCCAACTGCTGGTGCTTGGTGTTTAGTGGGATAGACTATTTTGGTTTCAGAAAAAAGTTAGTTTATTAGAAAATTTTGGAAGATTGGGATGAATCAATATTTGTGTTCATTTATTTAACTCATGTAGCAAGGGAGTATAAATTATGACACACAACTGAGTCACAGGTCTCGTTTCATTGGGTTTCTCTTGATGAGGCATAGACGAGTAGAGTTCAGTCGTTGTTTTTGGTTGAATCTCTTGCATATTAATGAAAGTATTCCACTTATGCTTGGCTTGAACAAATCCATTTGCATATCAGATGTCCAGACACGCGATTTTAGCAAAAAGCACACAGGGGAGAGTGAATCTGTGTGTGTGTACGTGTGTAGTGAGCTAGCAAATACATGCTGTTGATTCTAATTGATCTTTTATTTGCAGGTTTCTGGGATATTTCATGTATGGCTAAAGTTGAATTTTGAAGCCAGTCTGATGAACTCCAATTAAACAGTAGAATTTTAATGCTGAACAGGATAGCCATTGACTGCTGGGGTTGGCATGCGTTTGGTTAGGTGGACCTCAATAGTGGTATAATTTCTACACAACTGTTGTTGTCTATACTGTTTTTTTTCCCTTTTTTTCTTTTTTTGAGGAATTGTTGGCTATACTGTTATGTTAGAAGATATTTACAATTATTTATATGGGTTGCTTGGCTGTATAGACCATGGAAGGACTGCAAATATATAGGAATTGGTCTACTCTATTAATCTGCTGATTTGTTTGTGGTCTCACTTGTGAGGTTAGACTATAGTTGCTGAAAAAACTCTTTGATATGGAAAACTTTGCTTTCCCGGAAACTTGTTTTCAAAATGGGAAGTTGCCAAGAAATCTCTTGGGGAAAGGAAAACTTGTTTTCAAAACAGGTAGTTACCAAGAAACTCTGCTTGATAGGGGAAAGTGGCTTCGGCTTCAAAACAGAGATGAAACTCTAATGAAATTTTAAGGAAACTCTTAAGAAATGTTTGGGTGATGTTTTTGAAACTCATGCACAATGTAAATATGAAGAAAGAAACTATTGAAAGATATTGTGGGAACTATTGAGAAACTTGTTTTTCATAATTTCCACTATTTTTTGTAAGTGTTATTTTAACCAATGATATGTTTTTTTAGTAAGTTCCTAAAATATTCTATTAGTATTTTAATGATGAAGAAAAATATTTTTATTCTTTACATTTCAATTTTAAGGTTCTTATTTTTTTTAATATGAATACTTTATGCCACCTAGTATCACATAGAGTTTACCATCGCTTGTAATATTTTTGGATCATGTTTTTTTCTTACTTGAATGATAATTTTTCTTTTTCAATCAGAACAAAGTACGAAGCTTATATGCTAGTTTAAATCTTAAATTATGTAAATCAATTTACTAAATGACAGGACAGCTATGCAAATATTCAATAATATATAAATCAATTCAATGAAAAATGTTTCGTTGTCAATGGTAAATAAGCTTAATTAGATGAAAAATGTTTATCGTCTTTGAAAGTTAAAAGAAATATTTTTTTAATTTAAAATCTAACTGATGCAACTGTGCTTTGCACCGTGCGCACAAGGTGGGATGGATCTTCCTTCTGTTTTTTTTTGGAACATGGTTGGGATGGATCTTACTCTTTGTATTTGATCTGTAATTAATTCTATAGAATAATTTTGTACACTTAATTTTTTTTTTTTTTTTGGAGAAATTATAAAGAAAAAATTTTAAATTTGACTCTTATAACATCTTAAACTTTAAAATTTTAAATTTTTTCAATTAAAACTTTAAACCTCTGAATTAATCTCAATAACTACACCAAATTAGAGCTCTACCATTCATCAAATATCCTAACCATTCATTTTATTTGTTGCATGCATGCACAACATTTTTTTTTTCTTTTTTTTTTTTTTTTGGATATTTGTAGCATGCACTTGACCACATTAACCTTACTTCTTTACCACCGGGATGGCCTGGTGGTGAAAGCAGCTTATTCTATAGGAGTGAGTCAGATTTGATTTATAAAGGATGGCCTGATAGTGAAGGCAGCTTATTCTATAGAAGCGAATCAGGTTTGATTTATAAAGGGTGTGAATTTGCTAGGTTATTCAACTGGCTCTCTACGGAGATTTTGCACTATACTTCGATTGACACCTGACGTCTGGGTGTGAATTTGCTGGGTTATCTAAATGACTCTCTATAGAGACCACGTATTGTACTCTAATCAACACTTGACCTCTTCTAGAGCGTGTGTCTGAGCACCATTAGTGCTAGGTTTCTTTCTTTGTGTTAGATTAAATCAGGCCTATAATTGATTACTTTGGGGCCTGGGTCTACGGACGCAATGATGACACAATTCTTTTTTCGACCTCATTTGGGAAGTTGACTATTTTAATAGACTATTTTAGTTTTTAGTTATTTTAGGAAGTTAAAAATTTTGTGTTTGGAAAGATGGTTGAATTTTTTTGTAGTTGAACATAGCGGTGAGTGTGGGTCAGTTGCGGCCACGGAACCTCCAATCTGCCATCCGTCTACCAAATTGGTGGATTAGAGAAAATCAATCAGTATCTGTCCATCAATCCGGCGGATATGGATTGACCAAATTGGCGAATAAATGCGAATCGGTTTGGTGGTTTAAGATTTTACAAATTTTCAACATAATTAAACTTGTGCACTTCCTCAAAAAAAAAAAAAAAGTATTACGGTCAATGACTTAAAAAAGTATTACAAGCACTGCATGTCTCATTAAAGAAAGAAAGTTTGAAACTTTGGAATATTACAATCACTGCATGCATCATCTACATATGACAATCACAGCATGTCTCATCTATATAAAGTATTACAATATGTGATTCTTAAAATATAAAAACAATTCAAACTACCAAAACCATGAACAGAGCAGTAGTAGAGATTGTGGGCTTGTTTGGTTTGTTTTTGGAATAGTTGTTTTTGAAAAAAAATTTGGAGGGAGAGTTTAGAAATTTTTTTGGTTTGTTTGGTTGTATATTTTGGGAGAGTTATTTTTTTTGGAGTTTGGGATGATTTGATATTTTGGGAGAATTTGAGTAAATGTGTGTGAGAGAAAAAGTGATTGAGAAGGAGAGAGGAGAGAGAAAAAGTGATTGATTGATGTGTAAGAGAGAGAAAGTGATTTTGAAATTTTTTTAAAAAACACTCAAACCAAACAATTTTTTAGAAATTTTTTTCTAAAACTCATCTCTCAAATGTAAACCAAACATACCCTGTATGTCTCGGTATTGTTACATCTATATCTGTTTTTGAAAACAAAAACCAACCAGCATATATAATCTTTTTTATTTATTATTTTTAGAGTTAGATTTAAAAATCAAAAAATATAGATAAATAATAAATTTATTTTTTTCAATTCAAAAAATATATTCAAGTTGAAAACTCTTTTTCAACAGAACATATTCAATAGAATATTTGAACTCTTTTTCAATTGAAAACATAAACAAAATATCTAAACAAATTAAAAATATAAAGTCTTACAAATTATTAGGGTGCTTGTGGTTTGGAGGTTCGGTTGCAACCAAAGAAATCTCAAATCCGTCATCCATCCAAAATTAGGCAGATTGGAAAAAGTCAATCTGCAACCGTCCGCTTGTCATCACGCATTCGTCTAAAATATGGCGGATTGGTTCGATTCGGTTAATTTGGGCGGATCGATATATACGCTGCTCACCCCTAATTGAATGTAATGCTTGTGAAAAAAAATAATAATAATTATGAGTTTGATATAATATTTTGTTTTATTAACTATTTTAGTTTATTTTATCTTTTTGTAGATTCTATCAAAAAACTCACTTACCAAATTCAAAAAAAAAAAAAAAAAATCTTACTTCATTCCCCTCCCACCATTGTTGAGACCTCAAAGCTTCACCAGAATATTATTCCTTTTTCCCTTGCTACTACTGCCTTTCGTTTCCCCTATTACTGTCTCCAACCTTTCACCCACCATTGTTTGAGAAAAACAACCACTACGAAGCCTTTGGAAACCCATTGTAAGCTCTTCCATCGGTTGTCGTTTCCGTTGTCCTGCGATTGTATTCGTTTTCATCTGATTTTTGTTGTGGTGTATTTGTTTGATGTTGCCATTTGTTTATTGTAATTTTTTTTTTTTTTTTTTGGGGGGAGGGGGGACTTCTTCACGATAATAGAGAAACTTAATGATGCATGCAAAATGTTTGACAAAAAGCCTCACCCAGATACATTCTTGTTTCTTTCTCTTTAATCATCATCATCATTAGAAGTTTGTCACGACTCATTGGTAATGCAAGTTCCACTCCAAACACCTTGTAAGCGCATAAGTGTGTGAGCAGTAAGACATGCATGGTAGATCCAATCATATCACCTAGTTTGAATCATTAGGCTTAATGCACAAGGGTACACAGTACCACTCATGTAGCCAGCTTCTCGGGAGGATGATAAACGCCTAATACGTGACAAATGATATCAAAGCCAGCCTAGGGGCACTATGATAGGGACAATACGTGAGACTTACACAAAGTACCTTCATTATGGGGTCCGCACCAACAATACTATTCACGTAGGATGAGTTCCCATAGGTAGGGGAATGGACAAGTATACGCGTAGGACAGGTTTCCATAGGTAGGGGAATGGACAAGTATAAAGGCAACCATGGTAATGTCCCTTGACAAGGATGTCAAGGATTGGCATACCAACTCATTGGTAATGCGAGTTTTACACCAAGCACCTTGCAAATGCATAAATGTGTGAATAGTAAGGCAAGAAGGGTAGATCCCTATCGCATCACCTGGGTTGGAACCTAGGGCTTAATGTACTGGAGTACGCAGTACCACTTTTTGAGCCGACTTCTCGAGAGGATAACAAAAGCTTAATACGTAACAAGTAGTCCGAATCCTCTGTCGCGTTCTCCTGCGACGGTCCATGCGGTGCCCCAAGACAATGTCGTTTTAGGGAAAATTTTCAAAAAAAAGAAAAAACAAAACAAAACACACATACACACAGAACCAAAGAAGAGAAAGAGTGTAAGAAGATTTAAGCACAGAGGAGAAGAAGAAAGAATGGCATCCCACAAGTGACAACCTCTAGCCTCCTTTCACCCACAACGCCACCAACTACCCACCATCGCCGCCACAACCCACCATTGCCACCTCTATAGCCGTGAGCCTCTCTCTCTCTCTCTCTCTCCCTCTCTCTCTCTCTCTCTCTCTCTCTATCGTGATCTTGATGGCCAACAACCATCTCGATCTTTTCTCTCCTTTTCTTTGCAGCTAGTGTACCAGAGGGAGTTCATCAGTCATCCTCGTCACAGTTCGTCGATTTTTCCCCCAATTTCAACCTAGATCTAAAATGCAGAAAGATGTATTTATGAAGAAAAGCAAAGTTTCAAAATCTCTATGAAAGATTTGAGATCCAAAATCAAATAGGAGGAGGGGAAATTTTTTTGACTGTTGTTCTTTGTTTTTGTTTTTATTGATCTAATTTTTAGGCAATTTTGATTTATCATTTGGAATGTTCAAAGTGTTAATATGTATATGTATATATATATATATATATTAGATTAAAAAATCTCCAACTTTTGTTTGAATGGTTGTTAATATTGGTGTTCTGCATTCAGTCATCAAGCTTTGTACATTTGAAAAATCCTAGATAACAATAAAAACATAGATCATAAACTCACTGCCATTTGAATGGTTGTTAATATTAGTGTTCTTCTGGGTGTTTGAATGGTCGTTAATTTTGAATGGTTGTTTCAATGGTTGAATGGGTGTTTGAATGGTGTTCTTTTGGGTGTTCTTCTTCCCCTCTTTTTCTTCTTTGGTTCTCTGTGGGGTTGTGTGTGTGTGTGTGTGTGTGTGTGGTTTTTTTTTTTTTTTTTGAATGTGTGTTCTCTCTATGTGTGGGTGTTTGAATGGTTTCTTAAGTGATTGAATGGGTTTACGAGGGATTTGAGGAAAGCCTAGATGAGAAAATGGGGTAAATCACAAAACCTAGATAGGGATTTCATAGAGTAAGAAACTAAAGTATAGACTTTTCATCTCTTTCCCTCCTGTTTTCTCTCAAGAAAGTGGAGTTTTAAAAACAACCCAAAGCAGAGGTCTCTAGTGAGTTGGCGGGAATGTTCAATGGAGGTTGAGAACAATACCCACAAAAGAAATTGCAGGCTAGTTTGCAGAGAGAGAAAAGGAGATGTGTTAGGTTTTTTTTATTTGGCAATCCCGTTTGACAAGGATTTCTATAAGAAATTGATTTTCTTCCAAAACTATGATTACTTTTGGATTTCTATAAGTAATTGGATTTCTTTCAAAACTAGGATTACTTTTGAATTTTCTATAAATAATTGGTTTTCTCCCAAAACTATTTATTTCCTCCAGATCTTCTTTTTGGTTCTTAAGGTTTATATCTGGGGATATTTTGTTAGTTTTCTTTAATGTTTTATTGAGTATTCAACTCATGGTTTAAAAAGAGTACATCAAATGTTTTGTTTGTTATATACAAGAGAGAAAGAGTTGTTCTTCGGTGGATTCTGAAGAATTCGAGCCTGAAGTTTCGGTGGATTCTGAAGTGGCTCATCATAAAGACAATTCCGAGGTGAAGACGGGGTTGAAAGAGGCACATAGAGGTTAGTTCAATTAGACGTGGATTCGCTAGGTAATTGAGAGTATACCTGTGTAATTCCTTTAAATCTTCTTAGTGGATTATTTTGTGGCTGTTGCCTGTGATTTTTTAATCACAGTTGGAAGTGTCCAATTGTGATTTTTTCACGTTAAAATCGTTGTGTTGATTTGTTTTGATTGTTTGATTGGGATTTTTATTTATTGCTTAAAATTAATACATAATCACAAATCAACATCTAGGGAATTTTTAGTTTTTTCAAGATGTGTGGAGAGAATGGGCAAAAGTCAAATTTTGGAGAAAATAATAATAATAACAACACTAAACAAAACGACGTCGTTTTGGCAAGGACAGCAAGAAGAACCGCAAGGAAGTGTGGTCAATGATCCGGACTCCGTAACAAGCTGCTATACATATATAATGCATGTATATGTATGTTTGTGTATGTATAATTATGGTGGGTAAATTCAATTTACCCCTCTCCGTTTGTGATTTTAAACGGAATTAGATGGATGATTTACAATGAGTTCAATTCAAAAATTTAGAGTGTTAATAAAGAAACTAAAAAATTAAGATTTAATTTACTATAAAAATTTAATCGTGGGTTTTAATTTTTTTTTTTTTTTTTTCAAATTGTCTAAAAAAATTTTCCCATTTGTGGGGCCACGAGACAGCGATGTGCTTCCCACCTCCTCAAGCGCACGCGACCCACCAAACAAACAAAACCCTAAAATATAATTCCCAACGAACCCCCTCCACCAATTGTTTAGAAACTTTCAAAGAGACAAAAGTAAATTAAAAGAAAGAAAACGAAGGAAAAAACACAGCCTCAGCTCCCCAAATCACAACACTAAACCCCATCCACCAAAAGAAAGATAAAAAAAAAAATTCCAAGAGGATTGTGGCTTCCAGATTGTTGCCTTTCTTTTATTGGATTCTTTTTTATTTATAGCACATATACTATATATAACTACAATTAGTTCTTCAGTTTTTGAGTGCTTTATTCTTTCTTTTTTTTTTTTTCCTCTCTCTTTTGTACTTGATTAAGGGTTTTTGCATATGTTTTTTTTTTTTTTTTAACTCTTTTGCATCTGTTCTTTGTTGGATAAATTACCAATAGATCCTAATAGTTAGACTTAATTTTCATCAAATCTTATTAAAAATAAGTTTTGATAAAATTATCACTAAAAATATTTTTTTTTTTGTGACAATTTTTTACATACGTCGCTAAAAATTGACAATTAATAACTTTTTTATTATGATTTTTATAAATTGTTGCTAAAATTTATAATTAATAACTTTTTTATGACAAGTTTTTTTATATAACTTATTAAACAATAAATCAACTTATTAAATAATAAATCCGCTTATTAGAACCTATACGTAAGTTCGCTGTTCTCCCCCACTTTGATCACTTGTGTGTATTTGTATTTCTTTTTTATTCATATCATTCACCACTCTTCTTCTCTTTCTTCCTCTCTCTTTACTTGATTCCATGAACTAACTGCTACAGTTCTACTCCATCAAATTCTCCTCTTCTCTCCCAACCCCAATCCTCCTTTTTCAGTAAAAGTTCCTTATTCCTTTGAGTTTTGATCTCACTCCCTCAAAGATAGCTTCAACTGTGACAATTACTCTCTCTTGTCTCTCCATTTCTAGCTGTGTTCATTGAATTTGCAAGGCTGGCTAATCGGTGGTGGACCGGAGTACAGTTGGGCCTGCCGGGTATTGAACCTGCCGCTACTACTTCACCTATGCTGAACAAACACGATCTAGACATATCTATGAGTCAAAGAAGTGCAATAAGTACTGGCAAAGGCGATGAAGACAATGACAGAGACAACGAAGATGAGCCTAAAGAAGGTGCAGTCGAGGTTGGTAATCGTAGACCTAGAGGCCGGCCTCCCGGGTCCAAAAACAAGCCCAAACCGCCTATCTTTGTTACCCGGGACAGCCCTAACGCGCTTCGTAGCCATGTCATGGAGGTGGCTGGAGGGTCGGACGTGGCAGAGAGCATAGCCCAATACGCGCGGAGGCGTCAGAGAGGGGTTTCTGTACTGAGCGGAAGTGGCACGGTGGCCAATGTGACTCTGAGGCAGCCGGCTGCGCCTGGTGCTGTCGTGGCACTGCAGGGAAGGTTTGAGATTCTGTCACTGACTGGGACTTTCCTGCCCGGGCCAGCCCCACCTGGTTCCACCGGCCTGACGGTATACCTGGCGGGCGGGCAAGGGCAGGTGGTTGGGGGAAGTGTGGTTGGTTCACTTGTTGCGGCAGGGCCAGTCATGGTCATTGCTGCGACTTTTTCAAACGCGACCTATGAGAGATTGCCTCTAGAAGATGATGACGAGGTTGGTAGCGTTGGGCAGGCTAGTCTGCCCGGCGCCACCGGAAGTTCGTCCCCCACTATCGGAATTAGTGGGGGTCAACAACAGCATGATTTATCTAATCCCTCTCCTCTGCCCATTTACAATTTGACACCAAATTTACTGCCTAATGGTGGACAACTTAGTCATGATGCCTACACTTGGACTCATGCCCGGCCTCCTTATTGAGAGAGAGAAAGAGAGAAATCTTATCAATCTTCAATAACAGGAATAGAGGATTAATTCTCATCGATCTCACCTATCTGTAATTCTGTTGTATTGATTGGTATATACGAAAAGTGTAGAAGAGAAAGCATAGTACTCTTTGCATATTACGCTTCTTTGTGTTTGCAAGATGGATTTCTTCTTTTGATTCTCTAACCTAGAAATTGCCTATGTATATTAAGCTTCTTTTGTTTTGTTTCCTTTGTGTTTGAAATAAAAAAAATGGTTTGAGATCTTTTAATTGTTTTCTAAACTATATATATATACATATTGTTTTCTTTATTCATGTATTGTACAATCTGTTCTTTCCCTTGATCTAGTTCTTGTTTTTGTTGCTTGGTGATATTGAAGTGGTCAAGCTAGGGTTACTCAGATTTGCATTGCACAATCACAAGATCAATAAATGCACACAAATGGATATCCATTGAGGAAATTATCCATTAACAACTTATTTAATGCTATTGGAGCAGGTTCAGGTGTGCTTTAAATTATTAAGGGTCTGGCTTCTCTCAAATCCCAGATCGGATTGGAGGGTGTTGATGGGTTCGTAGAAGTCTACTATAGGTTCCATTTCGATAATCTAAACCGTTCAATATGTAAAACTCGTCGAATACTATATGCTTGTAACAAATCATGTTGATCAGATATCGATAGCTATTTCATTGGATTAGTTTTCTGTCAATCATATATTTTTTTCACTGTCCATTTTTTTTATTATACAAAACTGATTTAATCACGTAACTATCGATATCCGATCAACGTAATTTTATACAGGGATATAATACTCGACGACGAGACCCGTAGTGAGCTCCATGGACCTAAAAGCACCCTCCAGTCCGATCTGGGACCGAAGGAAATATTAATTGTTGTTCCAAATTACAAGGCTCATCACTTTTGTGTTAAAGTGTTTGAAGACAATATAAATATATCAATTAGTAAATTATTACTTATTCATGTAAAATTTGGTATCAAATCCATATTTGTATTGTCATCGTTAAAAAGGGAGAGGTTGTTAATTATGTGATTTAATTTGTTAATAAATGGGAAGAAAATACAATACAAATAAATGTATGTATTATGATTGTTAAATATTTTTGTTGCATTTATTCATGCAAAATTTTGTGTCAATCCATGCTTGTATTACCATCATTAAAAAATGAGAAATTGTTAATCATGTGATTTAATTTTGATGATGTCTAAAATCTTATGTGATAAATTATGATTTTTTTAATATACAAATTTTATATTCTTTGACACAAAATATTATCTATTTAAAATATATGTTGTATGATGTATTTGTTAAAAATATTATATAAATCGAAATTACTGTGCTAGATCTGATTTTACAAAAATATTTTATAAAATTTACTATTCACGTTTTGAAAAATACGGTTGGTCACTATTTATCTTTTGACAAATTTGATATTGATTGGTTGTATTTTTTTTTTTTTTTTTGGACAAATGTGAGTTGTTTTCTTATAACAAAATTTGATATACCCATATAGGGTGGTAGATTGTTTTTATTAGAGTATTTATAACCTCTACAATAATTACAAAGATTTTCAAAGGAATATATATTTTTATATGTGATATAAATATTATTTAAAGAGATTATACTATGCATACAAATATTTTAATATTTTAATAAAAATATTACTATGCAATGTACACCATTTGTTTTTATTGTGATAAATTTAAAAATTTACTATCACTATTCATCGAAAGTAACCTGACCTATATTTTCAAACACAAATGTTGAAAAAAAAACAGTTGCCTGGTGTGTATTTTGCACAAGCTGCCTAGTCAAGAAGAGCAGCTTGGGTTCTCTCCACGTGATTCGTGCAAGTCAAAGGAGGAGTGTGTCTTTCTAACGAATATATTTTTGGATATATATAGTAGTATCACTACAAGAAAATGCATTTTTGCCGACCACTTTTAGCTACCAAAACTAATTTAGTCGCCAAAAGTGTGGGAATTGGCTACCAAAAATAATTTTAGTCGCCAAAAGTCAACTTTTTAGCTACTAATTTTTTTTAGTAGGGGAATGTTGATTATTGGCTACTAAAAAAAATTTAGTAGCTAAAGATATTACAATTGGCGACTAAAAAATTATTTAGTAGCTAAACATATCACAATTGGCGACTAAAAAAAACTTTAGTAGCTAAAGACCCACTTTCGGCTACTAAATGTTTGGTAGCCGAATGTAAATAAAAAAAATTAATTTTTAATCTTCCCCGACCAAAGATTTGGTCGCCAAATGTCAACTTTCCGCGACCAAAGTTCTTTTAGTCGCTAAAGACCCACTTTCGGCTACTAAATGTTTGGTAGCCGAATGTAAATAAAAAAAATTAATTTTTATTTTTCCCCGACCAAAGTTTTGGTCGCCAAATGTCTACTTTTGGCGACCAAAGTTCTTTTAGTCGCTAAAGACCCACTTTCGGCTACTAAATGTTTGGTAGCCGAATGTAAATAAAAAAAATTAATTTTTAATTTTCCCCGACCAAAGTTTTGGTCGCCAAATGTCTACTTTTGGCGACCAAAGTTCGTTTATTCGCTAAAAACCCACTTCGCTACTAAATGTTTGGTAGCGAATGTAAATAAAAAATTAATTTTAATTTTCCCGACCAAAGTTTTGGTCGCCAAATGTCTACTTTTGGCGACCAAAGTTCTTTTAGTCGCTAAAGACCCACTTTCGGCTACTAAATGTTTGGTAGCCGAATGTAAATAAAAAAAATTAATTTTTATTTTTCCCCGACCAAAGTTTTGGTCGCCAAATGTCTACTTTTGGCGACCAAAGTTCTTTTAGTCGCTAAAGACCCACTTTCGGCTACTAAATGTTTGGTAGCCGAATGTAAATAAAAAAAATTAATTTTTATTTTTCCCCGACCAAAGTTTTGGTCGCCAAATGTCTACTTTCCGCGACCAAAGTTCTTTTAGTCGCTAAAGACCCACTTTCGGCTACTAAATGTTTGGTAGCCGAATGTAAATAAAAAAATTAATTATTTACATTTTTATTTTTATTTATATTTATATTTATATTTATATTTATATTTATATTTTTATTAAGGGGTTGTACACCCACCATCCAAAAATATTAATTTTTTTAAAAAATTAATTATTAAAATAATATGAATTTCTTATTTTGTCCTTTTTTTAAATCCATTAATAATAAAAAATTTACAATTATGACAATTGATATTTCTAAAAAAATATACTATCAAAAGGTAATTTTGATAAATTAATATTTTTAAAATGTAATAATTGTATTATAAAAAGAAATTAAATTATGAAAATAGACTATTATTTTGAGATGAATCTTTTGATTAAACTATTTATACTTTTTACATCATCATATTTCAATAACACTAATAAATTAAGAATAAATCAAAATTCACAAATAAAAGACAAAATATCCCAATTACTTAGCATTTTAATAAATTTGTCAGTATTATTACCAAGACTAATAAAAGACAAAACATCCAAGAAGAATGACATATATATTTTTTATATCTGTGAGCCATTTTATGTATAAAATGATATATATATTCAAAATTCAATGGCAAAAATAATATTTAGAGAAATAGGGGCCATGGCCCCCATAGTCTTCTCTAGTTCCGTCACGATACCCAAGACAAGAAGATTTTTTCTTTTTTGGAAAACACAAGACTTAATATATTGCACATCCGATAATAAGTTGTCAATTAAAGTACATCAGTATAAAATAGATCTCAAAAAGGATAAAGAGAATCTCCACGTAGGGATGATACGAGTTTCCACATAAAGAAAAATAAACCTCCATGTAGGGAGGAGAAAACCTCTATATAAAGAGATATTATTGAGAGAAAAAATAAACACAAAACAAACATTACCAAACACTTTCACGATCCGCTTCATCGTCACAATTGGTAACTATGATATCTTAATTCTTATCTCTAAATTACAAAATAAAACATTATAGATCTAAGATGGTCGTCTAGTAAATAAAAGCAAGTTTAACGACATTGGATCTCGATCAAGAATCAAAATATGAGTAAAGATCTGAAAGTTTTATGGTGACAAACCGATGATGTAGATGAGAGTAGTGGTAATGGATTGCTTTAACTTGAACTACGACATATTATTTCTTTCCTTTCAATTGCACGTGTTACATGGACCATTATCCCTCCTATCTCTGGTTTAGTAGTTCATATTCAAACCATGGGTTTTCATTCAATAGTTGATATCCGAAACCCCAATGGTGTGGAAGTGTGAACTGAGCAAAAATGACCAATGGTGTGGAAGCTTCTCATATTTGATAGCAGAGTGGTTTTCGCTTCTCATATCAAGGGAGATCCAATGATGGGCAGGTGTTTGATGAAATGCCTCAAAGAAGAATTCATCTTAATTGCAAATCAACTTTACATAGTGTCTGTCTGTCTCTTTGTCTCTCTTTGTCTATCTCTTACTCATATCTTGTTTCTCTATGTCTCTATCTCTTTCTCTTTTCTACTCTGTCTCTGTCTTTATCTCTGTCTCTCTATTTCTAAATTTTGTAATTTTTTTTTCATAAACTGAGTCATAAAACTCCAATAAAGTAAAAAGCATAAACAATAAATAAAATTAAAAAATATTAATTTAACAAGCGATCTATTTTTCACATCTCTTTCTCTCTCTGTCTCTCTCTATATCTCTTTCTCTCTTTATCTCTCTCTCTATCAGGTCTTCTCTCTTTCTTTCTCTCTCTGTGTCTATTTGTCTGTCTCTCACTCTTCTCTCTCTCTCTCTCTCTTTCTTTCTATGTGTCTATCTGTCTGTTTATCTCTCTCCCCCATTGTGTTCACATTGCTCACTCTCTCCCCTCTTTATCTCTCTTCTCTCTATCTTTCTCTATGTCTCTCTCGTTCATCTCTCTTCTCTTTATGTCTTTCTTGCTCATCTCTCTTCTCGCTATCTCTCTCGCTCATTTCTCCTCTCTCTGTCTCTCTCTGGCTGTGCGTATATATTTTTTAGTTATGCATTAATGATTTTGACTGCTAAGATATGCGTTAATAATTTCCTTTTTTTTCATCTCTCTTCTCTTTATCTCTCTCGCTCATCTCTCTTCTCTCTATCTTTCTGTCTATCTATTTTTCACTACTACTGCTACTACTACTACCATTACCTCTCTTTCACCCCTGCCACTCCATTTACACTACCACTATCACAACTTCACCACTAATCTCTTTCCCCTTCACCATTAATCTCTTCGCCACCACCACCACCACCACCATCATCTCTTATCCACCACCTTCATTGACTACAGAAAATTAACTTTTATTTTAGTGAAAAATATTTTTCATTAAAATATATATTACCCCTACTTCTACAAAATATTTTTCATTAAAATATTTTTTAGTATTAATTTTTTCCTTCTTTTTTTTTTAATTTTCTTTCTTTCTTTTCTTTCTTATTTTATATATATATATATATATATATAATATAACAATATAAGAAAATAAGAAAATAGATTTTAAAATATATTGTTAAGATTTTAACAATATAAGATTTTAAAAAATTAATTTTGGTCTTTGGCGACCAAACTTTTAGTCGCCAAAGGATGATTTTCAGCCCCCAAATCTTCAACACATTCTAAAATAATTGGAGGGAAACCGACTAAATTTAGGAGGGATTTACAAAGCCCCCAAATCTTCAACACATTTCATTCTCTCTCTCTCTCACTCAAGAAGACGAAGATCTGGAGCGCCATGGGTTACCACTATCGTGCGCTCGAGAAGCTCTATCTCAAGCGCATGTCTGCTGGGCGAAGATCTGGAGCGCCATGGGTTACCACTATCGCTCGAAGCTCTGTCTCAAGCGCATGTCCGCTGGGCGACTAAGATCTGGAGCTTCTGGTGATTCGCTTCCTATTTCAAAGAGCTCGTGCTTGTCTCATTGCGATGGCTTGCATTACCGATGGTCTCATTTGTGATTGCCAACAACTGCAGGTTAGTGTAAATATTTAGGGGTTTTTGTTCTCTATATTAATTGCTCTAATTCTAGATCTGTTTTGGTAATTTGTAATTAGATGTTCTTGATTTGATATATATATATATATATATTGACAGAGATCTTTGAACGATTTGAAAAGGGTTTGGGTCAATTTTGCCTTTTGATCTGTTATTGTTTTGTATGAAGTTCAATGACGTTATCTGAACCCTGAACTATACATTGTGGGTTTGCTTGGGTTTGCTTGTTTGGTAAAATTGGGTTTGCTTGCTTGGGTTGGGTTTGGGTCAAGTTTGCTTGCTTGTTTGCTTGGGTTTGCTTGCTTGGGTTTGAAGTTCACCCTAATCTTTTCTTCTTCTTAGGGCATCTACAATGGAATGGGTAAAATTGTTTGTTAAAGTGTATATTATATAACAAAAAATGATAAAAGTGGGACTTAAAAATGTGTGTTAAGATGTATTATACTTGCACCCAATTTCTGTCTCCACTAAATATACATTCAATTTTTTCATTTCCCTTTTGTTATATTTCTGAATTTTCGGCAGTGGGAGCTCACCCAAAATTTTGGGAATTGAAAACTTTGTGAGAGTTGAATTTGGTTATGAATAATATTAGTAATAGAAAATGGAATAGAAAATTTTGGGAATTGATAACTTGATGAATGAATATCGTGTGCCAGAGCTTAATGTTCAGAATGGTGTTCTGAAGTCCCTCTCGTTTCTATTCGAGTACATTGGTGAAATGGGAAAGGATTACATTTATGCAGTGGCTCCATTGCTAGAGGATGCTCTCGTGGACAGAGATTTGGTTTGTAGGCAGACTGCTGCTTCTGCTGTGTAGTGTAGCACATGGCTTTAGTAGTTGCTGGGTTGGGATGTGAGGATGCTTTGGTTCACTTACTAAACTATGTTTGGCCAAACATCTTTGAGACATCCCCACATGTTATAAATGCTGTTATGGAAGCCATTGAAGGAATGAGGGTGGCACTGGTGCATCGTGGTGCTTAACTAGTGTCTTGAGGACTTTTTCCACCCAAAGGAAGGTTAGGGAAGTGTATTGGAAGATCTATAACTCATTTGATATTGGAGCTCAAGATGCACTTGTGGTCGCTTATCCTGTGTTGGAGGATGAGGAACATAACGTATTTAGTAGGCTGAGTTGACCATGTTCATCGAGTTGGAGATTTTGTGATGTCGGTTGAGCTCTTTGAAGGTTACGTCGAATGAATATCCGAAAGGATCTTGACCCAGTTCTTTGTGGTTCTTCTTTGATTTTCAAATCTAAAGGCTTTTAGTGTAGTTTGATATTCTCTAATATTTCTTGATATATTTCGCTTATGTAAAAACTCTTATGAAATTTAAACCGCTTAGTACTATTTCTTTTTTAATATTATATTTACATTGTGATGAACATTTTGTCTTGCTTTATTGAATTTTTTTCGTGGATTTCTCTTCTAGACTAAGCATGAAGAACGGTGATGACTGTAGGAGGCTTTTTCAAATGAGTGAGCTTCAAGCAATGGTATATTGTGCTTTCCAAATTAAGTAAGTATTGTTTCAAGTTGTGTTGTTGTGAAGTACTACATATATAATATGTTTTAGGTGGTATGTTTGCTCACACATTGCTTGGTTAGTTGGTTATAAAATCTCTCTCCTGGTTATAAAATCTCTCTCCTGTCATTGGTTGCTTCAACATTATTTATGATCTCAATGAGCAGTTTATTGAAATAAGGATGCTAATTTTGTTTCCCTATTAATTATTAACTTTGTTTTATCATTGTTATAATTTGGGATGAATTGCATTGTAGACGCGTTTAAGTGGAAAGACCTCAATTCGCAGACATCGGAAAGTTCTTTGGGAGAGGATGGTGGATGATGACACTTAAATATTCATTTCCTCTTGGAGCTAGTATTTGTAGATTATGCTATAGATACAGATGGTAAATATTAATGTAAATGGAAGCGAGTAATGTAGTTTACAAACATAAAATAAGAGGAATAGTTGATGATTTATTCATTTTCCGTTGATTTAATTTTCCTTGGGCTTTCATTTCTTCATGCTAACTTAGTGTAATTGTCTTCTATTTCAATTCCATGAATGTGTGATCATTTATTTGGTACTATAAAGACTTACCATTTGATCTATAATATAACCAAGACACCATATACCGCAGACTTGTATTCCTTACTAAGTTTCATGTCTTAATTTCCGACCATTGTAATACCTGGTTTTAGTTGCTTGATTTATTTTTTCTAACTCTATCTGTCATGTCTATTTACTCTCAGGGATGATGTTGTGATGAAAACTGCCAATGGGGTCCTTGGAGATCTAGCAGATACTTTGGGAAGTAATGCTGGTTCTTTGATTCAGCAATCTCTGTCAAGCAAAAACTTGTTAAATGAATGTTTGTCCTCAAAGGATCATTTGATTAAGGAATCATTTGAATGGTATGAAGTTGTAGGTGTACAATTAATTTGGTTATTCATGTATTATGTATGGAATTAAAATATTGACGTTGGATTAGACTTGGTTGTTATGGAATTTGTAATATATATATATATATATATATATATATATGTGTAATTGGACGTTCAATATTAATTATGTGGATGGTTGGAATTGAAATGTGTGCACGTGGTTGAATGTTTCATAACTTATTTTGTGTTGATGGATTATATTGTCCATACAGGGTACAGGTTGTATTAATAATGGATAAAGGTTGTTTAGAAAAAAAAAAAAAAAAAAAAAAAAACACGTTAAAGCATTTGGCTACCAAATGTTTTGGTAGCCAAATAGGTAATCAAGAGTTTTGGCTACTAATAATTTAGTAGCTAAAAAATTTGAGAATGAAAGAAATAAACTATTGGCTACTAATATTTTAGTGGCCAAAACAACCTTTTGGCGACTAAATTAAGATTAGTAGCCAAATGTGTACTTCGCTACTAATTTTTTAGTAGCTAAAAAATCGAGAATGAGAGAAATAAACTATTGGCTACTAATATTTTAGTGGCCAAAAGCAGTCTTTGGCGACTAAATTAAGATTAGTAGCCAAATGTGTACATTCGACTACCAATTTTTAGTAGCTAAAAGTGACCTTTTGCCGACTAAACCAACATTAGTAGCCAAATGTGTACACTTTCGGCGACCAAAAATTTTTTCGCCAATACTATCGCCGACAGAGTAAGGGCGACGAGATTAGCGACGAAAAATTTTGGTCGCTAAAACTTTTGGCGACTAAATAAGTGACTTTTGGCTACCAATATTTTGGTAGCTAAAAGTGACATTTCTTGTAGTGTATTTTGGTTGAAAAAAAATAAGAAAAAAGAAAAGAAAAAATTTGTGATATTTATTTGTTCTCAAAATATTATTGTGCTTCATTGATGTTAGGACCCTTTATTGTCAAATCCGGAGACAAAACTTTGTGTTTGTTCAAATTGTAAATTTTGTATTTTTGTACTTCCCGCTCGAGCGGGGACATGTGCGCTCGAGCGGAGAATGGAGGTACTCAAGATTCAGACAAAGACCGCAGTAATCTTGAAAGGTGTAATTCTACGCCGAGCAAGAAGAAGAAAGCGACATCGCTGTAGGACACATTTTGACTGTCGTCTGGCCGAGGAGAGTGGAGCCTTCAGCGGAGATCGCGGATGACAAATTCGCAGATTTGGATTTCTTTCAGATCTAGGGCTTCTTTGGTTCTCTATAAATAGATGGTTTTCTCCTAAAACCAATCTACTTTTTTCTAGATCAGATTCAACAATTCTAGAGTTCTGTTTGAAGTTTTCTTCTGAGAGTTTGTTTAGTTTTCTTTGATGTTCTTGAGAGAGTTCTAAAACTCATGAGTTGATATTCATACATCAAAGAGATTGATACTTAATATTCAAGAGTGTTCTCTTGATTGTGATCCGAAGATCTTTACGTAAAGTTTCAAAAGGTGTTTGTTCTTTACGTAGTCGTTAATTCGACAAGTGAAGTTGAGGAGTGGAACCAACTTGAGAATCGCCTGCATGGCGGCGTGGTGAAAGAGTTACGAAGATTGAGACAAATTGGCTGTGTGGGTAATTTGTATGGTTTCTTTGTAACCTTGTAGTCCTTCTATAGTGGATTGATTAGTGGCGGTTCGCCCGTGGTTTTTGATTACAATTGAAGGTTCTTCAATTGTGGTTTTTCCACGTAAAAAATCAATTGTGTTGATTTATTATTTATTCCTAAAAAACAAACAAACTAAAATCACATTCGTAAGTGCTTGATGATTTTAGATTGAGTGTTTTTGGAATTTCTGACTTTGGAATATTTTAATCCTTATCTAATCACGAATCACATAGGATTTTCAATTGGTATCAGAGCCGGGCACATATTAAGGGGGAGTCCTCGAGGGTTGGACCATCTGCAGGGATCGCTGCTGGGCTTGCCGAGGAGGCTGAATATGATGTCAGCTGATGTCGGTGTCTTGGCGATCTTTGGTCTCTGCTCCTCCTTGATTTTTCTCTTGAGTTTCAGCG
Source organism: Camellia lanceoleosa (assembly GCA_025200525.1). NCBI lineage: Eukaryota > Viridiplantae > Streptophyta > Magnoliopsida > Ericales > Theaceae > Camellia > Camellia lanceoleosa. The sequence goes on along the minus strand of CM045766.1, from coordinate 165,203,936 downwards.
GTTCACCGAGACTGTGACCCGGCGTTTGGACTTTCTTGATGCTCGGTTTGATGCCTTTGATGGACGGCTTGGCCACGTGGAGCAGACTCTTGATCAGCTTGTTCATCTCCTTCAGTCCCAGCAGACTCCACCTCCACGTCGTGATTTCGATTCCTGACAAAGGGGAAAGCCTTTGCATCTTGGGATTCTTCATCTTGGACAGTTCTTGTTTTTGCGTTTTTACGATTGCTTTTGGATATTTGGAGTTTTTACACAGTTGGAGATTGCACAGATAGTAGCACAGTTGGAGTTTGCACAGATAGTAGCTTTTGGCTTTTGGACAGATAGTAGCTATTGGACAGATAGTAGCTATTGGTTTCCTATTGGACATGTTGGTATATTTTCTCATTTTTGTTATTTTGGTCCATATTACTTTGTGATACTTGGTAGTCTAAAGATTGTGGATATTATGTTGATATATGGATATGATGTCAATGTTCATTTTATGTTCTTCCACAGTTTTGTTTTGTATGTTGAAGGTTATTTCACAGGTGCAGAGTTGAAGATGTGTGTTCCTTGAATTGGGTGTTGATGTTCTCTGGTTTGGTCTTGATCTAGTTGTGTGTCTTTTGAGAGGTTATTTCTTGTTTTTTTTATGCCTAGTGCGTCTGTCTTGAGGAATAATGTTTTAGATAAGTTTTGTCCTGAATTGACAAAGGGGAGATTGTTAGGACCCTTTATTGTCAAATCCGGAGACAAAACTTTGTGTTTGTTCAAATTGTAAATTTTGTATTTTTGTACTGCCCGCTCGAGCGGAGAATGGAGGTACTCAAGATTCAGACAAAGACCGCAGTAATCTTGAAGGTGTAATTCTACGCCGAGTCAAGAAGAAGCGCCGAGCGTACATCGCTTTGTGACACACGCTTTTGACTCGCTCGGCCGAAGTGAGAGTGAGCGCCGGCGGAGATCGCGGATGACAAATTCGCAGATTTGGATTTCTTTCAGATCTAGGGCTTCTTTGGTTCTCTATAAATAGATGGTTTTCTCCTAAAACCAATCTACCTTTTTCTAGATCAGATTCAACAATTCTAGAGTTCTGTTTGAAGTTTTCTTCTGAGAGTTTGTTTAGTTTTCTTTGATGTTCTTGAGAGAGTTCTAAAACTCATGAGTTGATATTCATACATCAAAGAGATTGATACTTAATATTCAAGAGTGTTCTCTTCGGTGTGATCCGAAGATCTTTACGTAAAGTTTCAAAAGGTGTTTGTTCTTTACGTAGTCGTTAATCGACAAGTGAAGTTGAGGAGTGGAACCAACTTGAAATCGGCCTGGCGTGGTGAAAGAGTTCTGAAGATTGAGACAAATTGGCGTGTGGGTAATTTGTATGGTTTCTTTGTAACCTTGTAGTCCTTCTATAGTGGATTGATTAGTGGCGGTTCGCCTGGTTTTGATTACAATTGAAGGTTCTTCAATTGTGGTTTTTCCACGTAAAAAATCAATTGTGTTGATTTATTATTTATTCCTAAAAAACAAACAAACTAAAATCACATTCGTAAGTGCTTGATGATTTTAGATTGAGTGTTTTTGGAATTTCTGACTTTGGAATATTTTAATCCTTATCTAATCACGAATCACATAGGATTTTCAATTGAGTTATATTTTCTGTGAGAAAATTTGTTAGGAATTTGAGAAAAATTACAAAAGGGTTTTCTATCCCTTATTCTTATTATTCTTGTAAAAAAGAGTTTTTGTGAGTGATTTTTCAGGATGAAATCACTTGGAATAGGTTAGACTAGGCACCAAATTCAAAACTAGCCGGTTATTTTTGTGAGTAGTTTTCGGGATAAAATCCTTTGGTTAGGTGTGACTAGACACCGAATTCTAAATGAGTTTGTAAAGGTTCATTAGCACCGATGAAACTAGTAGTGTAATTACTATTTGAAGAATAGTGGAGAAATTTTCAACAAGAATACTTGGTGAGTAAACGTAAGCCCGACGTGTCGAACTACTATAAATCTCAGTGTTTAATTTTCTCTCTCTATCCCTTTAACTTTTTAATAATTATTGTTCTATTTTTTATTTGTTAAAATTTGAATATCATATTTATTATTTTTAATAGCTCAATTCACCCCATCTTGAGTTGCCTACCTTATATAACATGGTATTTTTGACCAATGAAAAATGATAACATACACTAACTAAATCGTTTTATGTCATCTAATTATTTAACAAAGGTAAGTTAAGCATATCTCATTCATTAAAAAAAAAAAAATTCACCGTGATGCATTATATAGACAATATCTCGCAAATATTTTAAAATTAATAAATAAATACTTGAATGGAATAGAACATTGAGCAATAAATAATATATTTTATTGATTTTTGTCTCTCTGAGTTATTTTAATGTCATTGTTGTCATAAATTGCATTATGTAATTTCTTTCTTTCATCAAGAAAGTCTTTGACATGGTCAGGTTGACGGGAAATTATTTAACAATCTCGAAATATAGACACGTGATATTTTATAATATTATAATTAGTGAAAAAAGTGAGTAGGTGAGACATTGTGTTGGGTGATTGAGAAACATGAGAAGGCACATTGAATAATGATTGATTAGAAAGTACAGACACATAGTACTCCAGGAATATTGAATAATTTCCCTAGTTTGACCCAGTTTGTAGGAAGCAGTAAGCAGGTTTGAAGACAATGTGTAGAAAAAATGCTTAAAATATTATTCAGAATTTATATTATATCAATCAGATTTATATAAATATATTTTAAATGTAATTCATAATATATCAAGTTTGAATTCACATTTTTTTGAGGTAAAATTTTTGGGTATTTATTTTTTCTCTTTAAAGAATAAGCCTCCTTGGCTGTTTGTTCGAAAGATATCAATTGTTAAATTTTTTAAAGTATTTTTAAATGAAGCATATGTTTGTTATGGTTTTGGTGGAAATTCAAAGATACTGACAAATAGTGGCTTGGCATGTGTAGAGGGACCTCCATTCATGGTTTTTTTTTTTTTTTTGAATAACTCGGTATCCGGTCTACTATATTGATTAATCTGAGAGATTAATCGCATTATTCACTAGCAGGAGACTCAATTAAAACTGAGACAAAATCCTATATGGAATATTGATCCTAAAAAAATATTTGAAGTTGGGAGATTTTGAATCTGAAGCTTTGGAACAATCTGTATGCGTGTTAATGATAATAATACAAACAGATCAGAAAAGACTGACTGGCATTTGAAACTGATTTGTGTATCAATCAAGTAACAATGTAGTCAAGCCTTCTTATCTTGTTTCTTTGAAAGACGAAAGCAACAAGTCTTTCCTTTTTCTCTCTTTTCTTTTCTTTCTTTCTTTCCTTCCTTCCAATGGGTTCTTTTGGAAAGCTAGCTTAAAAGCCATTTTAACCTATTTTGGATCACGTCATTTCTTTATTTTTTTATACATTTTTTAAAAAAATAAAAAAAAAAAAGGGTCAAAAAACCAGTTTTTAACCAATTTTCTAAAACAACCCTATATATATATTTGTTAGGAGATTAATAAAAGTTGGAATACGTAACATATTATAGACAAATAAGTAGTAATTCAAGGTCTTAATTTTTGTCATATTTGAGCAAAAGATTTTCCAAAGGGAGGGTTGTTCTTGTTGACTCGTGCTATGAGGGTTTTTATTTGTAAATATGTTTGGACACAAACATGCACAAAAATAAATAAAGGAACAGTAAAATAAATAAACAGATTAACGAAATAAGTTTTTCCAATTTTTTTTTGAAGATGTTCTATAATTGGTAAGTCATCTTAACTTGGCTTTAAATATTGGTTGTCAGAGCTATTAGATATGTTAATCTAACGATTAGTTCTTAGTTAAACAATTTCTAGTTGTTAATAATAGCAAATAAGGGAGGATCATTTGGAATTAATTTTAAAAAGCATGAACAATAACATTTATAACAGTATAATCGCATATACACATGTTATTGCTACTACAACCTAGCGTTGGAAATAGTAATCCACAATTTTTTAGAAGATAATTATGGAGATGAAATGAAACTATTTAATATTTGCATAGAAATATGTAATGCCTAAAAACTTCTATGGAGTCTTATATAAATGATATAGTAGGGTGATTATTGCAAACGAAGCAAAACTAAAAATTTAAAATTAAAAAAAATTAAAAAAAAATGATTGAATTCTAAGTTGGTATCGAAAGTGTCGTGTATGACTTCTACAACCGTACATATCCATACGTTGAAGTGAAATATTATCATCTAGATTGGATCATTTGTTTATGGAAATGATTTCTAACAGCATCTCCAATAGAGCTCTCAAAACACTTGTCAAAATTATAATTTAGCAATAGTGATAAAAAGTGAGTCTCTAATGACTTGCTATTTTACTTGTCAAAGATAACATATGTCATATCTATTCTCAAATTTAGCAAGTAAAATAGTAATTGTCAAACATGCCACATTAACAAATATGAACATATTTGTGGTTTCAAATTCAGTTGAAAAAACAAAATTGAAACAATAGAAAACCAAGTAATTTTTCAAATTTAATTTTTCTATTTAATTTTTCAAATTGAATTATATTTAATTTTTTTTCTAATTTTTCTAATTTTTTTCATTCTTTATATTTGTCTAGTCGGGAATAATATAAATATATAATTTTTTTTACAAATAGTTAAAAAAATGTCATAAAAGACAAAAAAAATAAACAAGAATAAAATCAGAAAAAAAACATATATCCAAACAACACTTACAAACTTAAAGGGAAAGTTAGTTGAGAATTGCCAAAATAGCAAGTGACCATTGGAGTACCATTACTATAATTTGACAAAATAGCACTGTTCATTGCCAAATTATAGTAATAACAATGGTATTATAGCAACAACTATTAGAGATGCTCTAAACTTGCATGGTTTAAGATTAATTCATAGTTAATTACCTGCAACAAAAGGAGATCATTTATCATTAATAAAATATTGCTTTGTATACTGAAAAAATAGGGTGGGAATAATATACTTATGAAACATTAAAGCTTTTGTTTCATGATGAGATGAGATGCATCAATTTTTGTTTCCCCTTTTATATGATCATTTTAAATCTTCATATGTTTTCTGATCAATAGGCCACCACATAAATTAATGAAAGACAACATTTCACATAAGTATAAAGTATGACGACGACAAAAAAATAAAAAATTACTAATAATAATACAACAATACTTGATAATTTGAATTTTCATGACTTGAATGTCTCGAGACGATGTCATTTTGATACATTTGAACGTGGTAATCTGAATTTTCATGACTCGAATGTCTCGAGATGACGTCGTTTTGATACATTTGAGTTATTCAAGCCACATAAATTTGAGTTACTAAGCATTTTTTATAATAATAATAATGATGAAGAAGAAGAAGAAGAGAGAATGAGAGAAGAAAAAGAAAAAAAAAAAAAAAAATGATGTTCCTTTCCTTACCCTTTACCATATTTTCCTTTACTAATTTTAATGGTAGTGTTCAAGGTCATGATGATCTCCTTGGTATTAATTAATTATATAACCTAATTAAATGCTAAATTGGAGACTTAGAAATAGGAAGTCAATCATGGGGGTCAGTAGTGGCCAAACGGAGACTTTTTTCTTTTTTTTTTTTCTCTCATTCTTTGGGCAAATTATACAAATAGTCTTTACATTATGGTCCTTATATTTTCAATTTGTTCAATTTTAATCCTTAATTTTAAATTTTGTGTCATTTTGGTCCAATTAATAACATCATTCGTGTTTTTGATAGAAAATTATTACTGAATTAGTTTAAGTTAAATCACTGAATTCAACAATTTTATAATTTCTTTTTGAAAAACATGAAATATATCAATTATGTGCATTTTTTTATTAAAAAATGCTAATAATTGTAAGTAATTGGATTAAATTGAGATAAAGTTATAAATTCAAGATTAAAATCGAGCCAATTAAAATTATAGGGATCAAAATGATACAAAGACCAAAATATATGGACTATTAGTATAATTTACCCATAATTCTTTCGAGTACACATGTGAGTATTTTGCAATTTGACAAAGGATCTTAACTATCTTCATTCGTTTTATTTTTTGCGGGGCAAAATGCAATGAAAATCTTCAAAGGTCTCAAAAATTCAAGCGAATTGCAAAAACCCTGTTGAAAATAGTTGAAGGTGCTTCATCATCTGATTAATTAATGCATAGTAAAAGCTAATCAACAGTTTATTATCCTAATGAATATTTAGTAAAGATAATCAAAAGGATGTTCTACAAACACTCAAAGTATATATTCTAGAGGTATATATTCTAGAGAGAGGGTATAGTATAGCAACATTGAGGACCCCCTTCACATGGATTCACGTGTCAATGCTAATCACACTTTAATCTATATTATAATTAGCAACTTGGTTACAACATTCCAATGCTAAACTAAAAGTCGCAATATGATGGGTCTTCTTTGCTTCAATAATTACCACCCCTCTCTATTATAATAATCTTCATCCAAGACCATTTAAACAAACGATTCTTATTTTTTTGTCCCATTTTTCTTTTCATATGTGGACACTTCACCACTTGCTATCGAAATCAAGATTTTAAATAACAATATCAAAAAATGCATCAATATTGACTGTGAATAGATTCATGTATTAAACATGAACCTATGAAGAACAAGACTTCTAATACGTATGTTATACTCCTTTTTTTTCTGTAGAAAGTCAAAACTTTATATGTATCAACCAATATTTAATAATAATGTCACACTAATAATTTTTTTATCACATTTTATTTATTATCTGATATGAAATATTTAGTACAAAGGGTTCCACATGAACCCTATTAATATTTAACCATCACATCATATAGTAAACAATATACAATGGAAAAATATGATATATGTAACATTATTAAAACTATGGTCACAACAATTATTACTTAGCTATCTTTGAGAGATTATATAAGAAGCCAACTAGTAACATGTCACTTTAAAAGAGAATCCACCAATGAAATGTAGACCACCACTTAAAGAAGTCGATTTATATTAATTATTTGTTTGTGAGAATTTTAATATGGCATTGGTGGAGATGGGGCATTAAGCAGCGGAAGATATTTTGGAGTGTTTTAAAAAGTTAATTAAAAGTTTATTTTTTATTTTTTTTTATTTTTTTATTTTTTTATATGTAAAAAATATAAAAAATAATATAATCTAAAATAAATTAAAAAGTTAAAAACTACATTTTAACTAGTTTGCCCAATTGCCCCTTTAGCAAAGCAAACGCCACTTTACTTTCATGCTGTTGATGTTGACATTCAATTGTGTCATGTGCCCTTGTCGCGTAGTTCCACATCATCAGCTTCATTCATTGAATCAAGTTTATTTAACCGGGCGTGGACGGTCTCCGGTTCAGACCTCAGACTGTCTGGTCTAATTCGATTTATTTTAGTTTTGAGTTTTTTTTTAATAATTTAAATTATTTATATTTTAGAGTTTCTTAATTACATTATTTTTATAAAAAATCACATCGATTAGACAAGAGATATTATATATACGAATTACTTTTGTCTGAAAAAAGTAGACATTTAAGAAATATTCGGTTTATAGAAAAGTGATCCAAATATATAATTTTCATTATCTGATCGAAGTGATTTTTTATAGAAATAATGACTTCAACAAATCTTAAAATATGAACGGTTCAGATTATCGAAAAGAAATTCAAAATGGGCCCAATGAGCCGAACTAAACCCTCCGATCCAGATGGGGGAGTCAAGGCAAGCACTGCCTATTTAACCTACCAGTTTTTTTATTTATTTTTGTTTTTATTTTTTTATGTTTTTCTAAACCTACCAACATAATTAGGTATTTCCCACGAGAATGAAAAGTTACCCTTACGGCAAGGATGGGTTAATTAGCTGGAAAAATAGGGTGTTTGCTTGTTAGAAAGAGTCAATAAGCGACGCCCTAGAATGAGAATTATTTACCTAAATAGTAAGGATTTAGGGGTGGTTTGAAATGTCCTAAATAAGTGTATTTTTTGATTTTTTGTAAAAAGATGTGTAGAATACTAGAGAAGAGATGTTGATTAATGTAACCCAAAAAAGATAAAAAGATAAAATGATGGACTTATTTAGTATATGCCAAACAAGGCCTTAGTATTAAAAAAATTCGTAAAAATTTATTCAAAATGATAGATCCATGGTATATATTTGAAATTATTGTGGGTTCACTCCTTGAGTAAATCTTGGCCATGGATTTGAAATTTTAGTTTTTGTTTGGTTTTCCCCAATATACCTTAGAAATGTGAGAAAATACTTAGTAGATTAGACCTATAACATAAATAAGGGGAAATTATAACACAGTTTTGGATAGAATTCAATGTCGTAAGCTAGCTATTAAGTTTATGATGTGCTTATGTTTAAGCGATATGAAATTTCGCTTCATAGATACATGATCACTTTGTCTCTTATTTTTTAGACAATATAATTATGTGCCTTATTATTGGATGGGCACATGATCACATGATACGTCAAACTTACTAGATAACTTCACCTAGAATGTTTGCTTCATGTTTTCTTGAAAGTTTAGACATATCAAGTTTTGATTAAGAGAAAATAGTCTCAATAGAACTGTTAAACATTTTAACATATATTAAGAAATAGTTTAACAATGATTACATTTGCATGTATATCCATCTATATAAATCAAGGAATTGAAAAAGGAAATGGTTCCATAAAAACACATTTTATTTGCATAATTTTTAATTGGAATGGTCTTCATTCAAATTGATATCAAAAAGTAAAAATAATACTCCAGTAGTGAACACAATGGTTCCTATTGTATTTATCAACCTCAAAATGCTCACTTTTGTGCAATAAGTATTCACAGTCCAAAGTTAGTAGTTTTACCAAACATTTTACCCCACAGGTAAGATGTCCCTTCAGTGAATTGAATTCTCATCTACAAAAGGAACCTAAAAACCTAAATGATTACCCAATGAAAACAATAGTATTAAACAAAAGTGACAAAATTTCTCATTTTACATCATTCTAAAATTGTTCCTTTGATGGCATAACACTGAAATAATTGGGCCTGTTTGGTATCTTTTTGTTTTCTTCATTTTCGTCATTTGCGTTTGAAGAAATAAAAATAATGAAATTTTTAACACATGGAAGATTTTCTTATCGTTTTCATTTCCGTGCAAAAACATCAAAGCTTTTTTTTCTTCCTAAAATTATTATATATAAACTGATTTCTTCCTATCGTTATCTCTAAATGCAAAATAATGTTCAAACGTTTATTTAGGCCTAGTTTGGGAAGATTGAAAAAAGACAAAAAGTTAAAAAGTCATTATTTTATTTAAGTCACATCATCTTATTTAAGTCACATCACCTCTCTAACACATCACTTCAAACCCAACCCAAACCCAACCCATATTTCATAAAAAGTCAAAAAGTATACTTATTTAGTCTTCTCAAACTAGGCTTTATTAATGTAGACCCCATAAACTTTGTCTAGCAATTAAAAAAAAAAAAAAAGAAATATATTTAGTTTACTTAGCCACCTGTGGATAATTTGGATGCTAAAATTGGACTTTGATCAAATATGTACAGAGCCCATTATAGTTGCCATAGTGGGTCCAAATTAAATGCCTCCAGGCTTATCCATCATCATTTTTTGACATTCGGCCCATCCATTTGTCAGCTTCGGACCAAACATCGCTTCTTTTCTGTTTAGAGGGGCAATTTTGATATTTACGCAAAACAGTTCAAAATCTATTCTCTATTTTTTTATTAAAAAAGTTATATTATAAAAATAAAAAACAATCATCATTTTCAAATGGTTCTATTTTTTAATTTTTAAAATTTTGAAAATATTTTTTTGGCCTTTATTTTTGTAAAACTAATCTTTTATTTTCTTGAAGAAAAAAAAAATCTGAAAACTCAACCAAACAAGATGGGAGTGTTTTTAATGAAAATGGGAGTGTGAAAAAACACAACACAACCCTTAAATAAGTTAAAATTATTGTTTTAGAATTGAGAAAAAAAATGGTCGATACACTTCTTGTCCAAACCTGGCCCAAAAAAACTGTGGGATTTGCCTTCCAAATCCATGGGCCTAGCCCACTCTGTTTATTGCCCCAAGGCCCAAGTCTGTTAATAATCTGCTTAACTCCCAAAGACTTGACATTTTACATGAAATTATATATTAATCTTATTGTTTCAAATCAATTTTCTGGCTTTCTCTCTCTTGCTTAGGCATCCAAACATGTGATCTTATCAACGATCATTTTTATTTATTTATTTATTTTTGATTTTGACAATTTTGTAGTAAGGTCTGTCATTATTTTTAAATACCTACCTTCTTAGATCTTTCAAATGATCATTATTTTCAATGACAGATCCAAGGATTTTCCCCGTGTTATATATTACATAATTAACCTTATTAATAAATTTTTGCGACATCTTGGACAATGCTGGAGGGAGAAGACTGATGCCATTTTACTTGCATATATATATATATATAGACAATTTGTATTTTATAAGTAGATGGACTCAATTAACTAAGCTCAATATTGTCTTATTCGGGCAGTTTTAGTTGAATCTTATTAAAATAATTAGTTCTATTGTGTGACAATATTTTATCTCTCCATGACCTCGTCGATTGTGCTTTAGAATAAGAGAAATGTTCGGAATTATAAAAAAATTTCATAAAAATGATCATGAAAGATTTTTGATCCTTAGATTACCTTGATTAGTTTGTGGTGCTTTATTTTAAGTGTAATCCAAAAGTCACAAATCTTTCATGTTCATTTTCATGAAAGACTTTTCATAATACCTAGCATTGCTGTTAAAATAATTTAACTATGCTGTTAATTTGGGTAAATTTATTGTGGTTTGACTCTTTCCAAGGCAACCATGAAATTGCTAGAAGCCAAATAGATTTACAATAATTGCACTTGCAAGTTGCATCATAAACTATGGCTGTTTTAGTTATTCATAGTTCTAATGCTCTTCTATAAAATGATAGAAAAATCTTTCTTATTTTATTTTATTTTTTTCTTACCAACATATAATATATTACTAAACCAACAATTCAGATCCCTAATATGAGCATCATAGCAGGGAGTCTGCATTATCATAACCACTCATCTAAAAAATGAGTTTATGTGATTGGTGTTTGTAAATTCATTTTGTACAATAATAATGAATTTGTAAAACATAAATCTAATATTAATAGTTATAAAAGAATACTAAAAAGTTTCACACCAGACCTAGTTCCTTATCATAATGCAAGTCAATATAGGTTTATAATTTAATTGGTATAAATAGACAGCAAAGTACAAATTGCTCAATTGAGCAAAGGTTACTTCTTTTTATAAGTTAAACACACGTTGGCATTAGAGCTACTTTTCTATTTTGGTTAGTTCTGCCTAAAGTCATAGTTTTTTAAGTATGTTATTAATCCAATATTGCAATCCACAAGGAAATAAATAAATAATAATAATGATGCAATGCATTGCATCATTCTTGAGGTGGCAATTAATCCTGTGCATAAGGCAATTAATTAATTAATTAAGACTTGTGATCATTTCATTAAAGTTTAATGGGGGGTGGAAAAAGTTTTTTTTTTTTTTGTTTAATGGGGAGTGCCTGTGCCACCCCACCCACATGTATTAAACTTTGTTTTAGGTTACTAGGTTTGAAGATAATGAATTTGAATAGTATTATGTTATGTTAACTTGACCCAGTCTTTATTTTTTTTATTGGAAACTTGTCCTTTCTTTTTTTTTTTTTGTTGAAAATTAAGGCTTTGTTGCTAAAGTGAGAGAGAGGGACTCAAATACACAAATTCTAGACAACTAATAATATGGTTCTAATTGATTCTTCACCGTATTTATTCGTCAAGTTTATATATTTAAATACAGATTCTTTTTTACAATGAAATGGCTCAGTGGTTAAGATTCTTATGGTCGCATTCCTATACTTTAGAGTAAATTAATGGGTTTGTTTGATGCAACTTATGATGTTATTTATAATTTTTTTTTTTAAATTTTTAAAAATTGTATGCAAGTGTATGATACAATTTATGTTTATCGTTTTTGAGATAAAAATAACTTAAATAAATTAAAAAAACATGCAAAGAGGTGTTTTAATTTTTATTTTTATTTATCAAATTTCAACTTGCAACAAATTACGTCCAACACACTCAATAAAATATGATTTATTCGTCTTTGATACTTTAATTGTGAAACAATGCTCTCATTTCTCCATGAAAAAGCAAAGGTAAATAATTATACAAGTGGGTTTTGAGGTTGAATTATTTATATATATGACTCTATCTCTCTGTCTCTCTCTCTCTCTCTCTCTCTCTCTCTCTCTTTGTGGCAAGTTGATTGAGGCCGCTAGATTCCATTCGTGTAATCCCATGACAGACATCGAAAGCCTTAAACTATTCTATATATTATTTTATTTCTGTATACAGAGCCCATGGCACAACATTTAAACATTTTCTTACTTCAACTCCAAGTGGATGCTCCACGGGCAATTAATAAAAATAATTTACAAGCTATGCTCAACAGAGCTTAGACCACTCCTCATCTCCAATGGACCACTCTTTCCATTTTTTAATTTTATTTTTTATCTTGTCAATCTAGCAACAACAGAATCTAATTAATTAGACAATCTATATCACTGATCTAAAGTGCTTATATAACTCACGGAAAATTGACTTCTCTTCCTAAAAAATAGAAAATAAATAATTTTACATCGACATAATTTTTATACAAAAAATTTATATAAAATGATATGTCTCATTTATCCATTCATTAAAAGTTTTTTTTAAAAAATCATCATTTTTGGTTCATAATAGTAAAAATTTTAATTTCACATTATTCTATATGATTTTATTTTATTTTTTTATGAAAATTCATATATTTTACATTTTTTTGGCGAATTTAGTTTAATTTTTGGGTTGAGAGAGGGAAGGGGTATATGAGAAGGAATTTCAGCAGGGTTCAAATTCAAGTGCTTGAACTTGACTAAGTGCAGAGGATCTAATGCTTGTTCACTCAATCTTAAACAACTGCATCGAACATCCATAGACATGTATGTGCATGCCTACTTATTATTCTGTCACAGTCATTATAGTTTAGTCTTTTTTATTTTTTGAAGTTAAAAGTTTAGATAATTTAAACTTCTTTTTTTAATAAATGTAATTTGAAGAGAAAAATCTAACTAATGAGACTAATCAAATTCTTGATTGTCAAAAAATAAAAAAAATTGACCATCTAGAATTTATAAATTCCAATTATATTGCAGTGTATACCATGAGTAGTTGTTTTCACTTGCTACTCCAACTGTCTATTATTTTTTCTCTATACCTTCATGTGTATGATTTGGTGAATCATATGGTCAACAAATGTAGAGGACATATAAATGTGATATATATCTAAAGAATTGATGAGATTAAGGAAATAGTTGATGAGATCTGGTGAACATTTCTCTCTCTCTCTCTCTCTCTCTCTCTCTCTCTTCCCTTTAATGATTTTGAAGTGAGCCATTACCTAAAAAACCACCAATGCATTATGTGGTGGACTTGACTGAAAAAAGTGATGATGGCAAATAGAAAAACCATACTGTGGAGGGAGAGCTGGATATTCCACAAGGATCTAACCTCAAAGCCTCCAAAATATCATAATGATATCAACATATAAGATATGAAAGTTCACTTTTTATTACTTCATGTTTTAAATTTATTTTATAAATTCGATCATATGTTAAAAAGATGATTGGTTGATAATTAAAATCAATTATTTTCTTGACACATCACTAAGTCTAAAAAATAAATCTAATTTTGAAGTCTAAATAATAATACTCATAATTAATCTTATGATGAATTTTTCTATTTAAACTATAAATAAGGTTATCGATGACAGTTTAAATTTTCTCTTATTTGCCGACTTTATAGTGTTTATCACAACAAAATCAATTCAGAGGAATTTATGATAGATGATCATAATCCTGAGGAACTCATCAAAAATATTCACATTTGCTAGTCTCATCATTATTTTTCCTTAGTAAATTCCATTGTGGGTACCTTGTTTCTTTTTTCTTTTTATAATATGCAACATTTGACCAATTTCATGGAATAACAAACCATTTTCCATTTGTGTGGGAGAGCATAAAACAATGAAGTCTTTGTTTAGCATTGGTTTTTTTGTATTGAAATTTTTTTAGTCTAACTTTTTTTGTCTCGTTTGGTTTAATTTTTTAATTTTTGTGAAAGAAAAAGTGTAATAATTATAGTTTGGATGTAATATTTTGTCTTATTAACATATGTAGCCAATTTTATCATTTTATGTTTTTTTAACTTAAAAATCTAAAACCAAACTAAACTTAAATAGCAAAGACAACTTTGGTGGGTGGGGTTTTATTATGGTTGTTGGAGACAAAGAGGGGAATGGAAGGGGCCACATGGGGGGTTGCTATTGAAAACAAGTCCATAGTGTCCATATACGTACCCGAAAGCTCATGCATGGTTTCATTTCATGTTTTTATTACCACATTCTCTTCTTCTTTGACCCATTACACCTTCCATACCCCCAACCCACTCTCCACTGCCTACCCAATCTATACGCAGAGTTAAGACACAGCCACACATCCCCTACTTCTGGAGGCACGTGCTTCTAGATCACACTCAGTGGGCTGTTCTTGTTAGGATGGTATGAAAATGTGGAGGATTCTCTGTCCCACTCTGAGATCTTCTCACTCTCATCTTGTGGTTGAAAAAAAAAATGAGACAAGGAAAGATGTTTAAAAGTTATTTTTTAATTTTCTTTAATTTTTTTTTGTAAGAGAAAGAAGTTGATTAAAAATTAAGAAGTGACTTTTAACTCACTTTTCAAAACATCCCAAAATGACAAGAGAAAGAAGAATAAACAGAAAAAAGAGAGAGTGGGACAAATGATCCTATGTTGTGGTAGTTGAGAATATATTACTCTGGTTTTAATTTTTAGAATTCACTTTTCAAAAAAGTTTACTTTTTCATTTTTCGTATTTTTTTTTGTTGTCATTGATTTTTTTTTAATATTTTAAGTAATTTTTTTAATTTTTAGACACACCTAATATAAATACACTTAAAAATATAATTTTTGTGAAAAAAATCTTTAAAAAATTAACTAAATACTAAAAATACAAAAAAAAAAAGAATAAAAATAAAAACCCAGCAGATTTTTTAGATTTTTGTGTATTTCTTAATTTTTAAAATATTTTTTCACAAATATTTTACTATTTAGAAATACATAAGTAAAGTGCACCTAAAAAAAAATTACTTAAAATTATAAAAATATTCACTAAAAACAAAAAAAATACAAAAAATTAAAAACTCAATCTCTAAAAAACTGAATTCAAAAAACTGAAATCAAATATTGGTTTTATAATAAAGAAGAAATTTAGAACAGAAAGATGAGAGAAAGTGCGACAAAGAGATGAGAGAGTGAGATAGAAACTCCTATTTCTACGGTAAATAATAATCAAGAAGATCAAGAACGGAGCATGTCTTATCAATGTGTGATGTAACTTTCTCATTCTTATTTCTCTCGTATTGATGGTAATATTTATTTTTTATTATTATTTTTATTATTATTTTTTGAGAACATGAAAAACATTATATTAATAGGAGCAATGCTATAGACCACTAATTTGCCATCACTAATCCCACCACTAATAAGGTAGCAATTGAAAAAAAAAAAAAAAAAAAAAGGCACAAATACACTGTGGCAGTGGGTGAAGCCACCACTAATTAGTGGTCTAAAGCATTTTTGTATTAATAAACAATAACAACACATAAACAAGATCCCAAAGAGCCATCCCAACCAAATATGTTCGATAAAATGAAAGCAATCAATAAGATTCCTAATCATACATTTAAAAATCCCAATGAAACTACTAAATCTATCACAACAACGAATTCCAAGTTGTCAAAAACCTGCTTTAAGATTAAACTTGAAAAAGATCTGAACCCAAGGCAAAATTCATCGAAAAGCACTTCCCACCAAGTCTCCAACCAAGAGCATAATTCGCATTTTGATCCTCTTGCAAATCATGACCTAGATGAAGATCATCAGAGAGAATTGACCCTGCAACAACCGCTTTGAGCATTTCCATTGCCAAACTAATTGCCACTTTGAAATCATTCACATTGAACAGAGATGAGATATATAAGACACAAAGGATAATAATATGACATTATGACTCCAATGGATTGGACAAATGTCTTAATAACACCCACATGAAGAAGTCTAGTCTAACCAACACTATGCCATCCTAAACACTATCAACAACTTCAATAATAGTGCAATAGTAGCTTCCATTATCACCATAACACCAATATTTTGAGTGTTTATCATGATACACATGTTCTGCATTTTGCATAAAGCAGCTGAGCAACTTCTTTTCCTGTTGTGTTTATCATCACGACACATTTTCTGTATTGTGCTTCTACTTCATTTCTCTTCTCTTTCAATTTTTTTACCTTCACAAATTTAAAGATCTAAACATAGCCTAAAATTCTATAATGAGGAACTGGACACTAAATTTTACTGTGAATCACATAAAAAATAGAAACAATCAGCTCAAATTTAGAATGTGGATACTGGGTTACATGCATGCCAAAATAAGGTGGATTAATACCATGAACCTTTCTGGAAAAACAACAGCACAATTGGGGGGGGAGGTGCCAATGGTGTCGTTCAGCAATTAAGAACTTGATGAGCTGCTCATAAATTCGGGGTTTCGAGTCCCAGCTCCCCTTCCTTGAGGTTAGATGCTTAGATTAGATGATAACTATTCCATGATGTACAAAAAAAAGAAAAATAATAATAAATTCCAAAAGATGCATCATGTGCTGCTTCAACTGCATCTAGAGAGATGAAGTTGCATAAAATGCACTTTCACATACACAAGTGACAAGTGGATTTATTTATAAAAGCTTTGACAATAATTTACACTTATGTATAAAGTATTTCTCTTTCAAATGTTCCTCAAAGGTAAGAATTCAAGAATAAATTTGGGCCTCCACTAAACCATAACTGTTCTACCTTGTGTCCAAAAAAAACACCTTTCAGTTAAGTTTGTAAAGTGTTGATTTCATGGTCCTTTCTACTAGAATGGTATGTTAATAATGATACCAATTATTGTTATTAAATATTAAACTAGCTACTCAATTTATAACAAAGCTTAAACAACTAAAAAGGGAAGAGAAAGTCGCCAAATTTTGTATACCATTTTTACTATGAATGATGCATAACATTGCTATGCTGAAATTTTGGCGAAGCAAGGGTGCACTGACCATGGCAACTATGCTATTCTATTCTTTATCAAGGTCCCCAGAATCGTTCAAATGTCACTTCTGGGCAATTCAGTAAACTTCACTCCCATCATCACACAATTTTGTTTGCCTGCACCAGGACTCTTTGAAGTTCATCTACAATTCCCTGTAAAAGTACAGGTTTTCTAATAACTCCATTTATCCCAATCTGCAAGCATCTTTCCCACACATCTTCATCGCCACTTGCTGTCAAGGCAACGATCAAAGGCCAGCTGCGACTTCGAAATTTCCGAATTCGGCTAGCAATTTCGAACCCATCCAAGTCGGGCATGTGAAGATCCAAAAGTACAATTTGGAACGAAGAGACAGCCGAGCCAAGAGAACTGAGGCACTCAAATCCAGTTGCAACGGTGGAAACAGTGCACCCGAGTTTCTGAAGCAGCTTCCGTGTCACTGCCCTGTTCACATCATCATCATCGGCTAACAGAACTTGGAGGCCCCTGAAAATAGAGTTGGAGTGTGGATGTTCGGAGGAATCTCCGGCTTCAGAGATGCCTATTACTACAGAGGGCCAGAGTTGAAACCGAAGAACAAGTGCCATGCTTTGATCAAATCCCTCCGGGTTTGGGACTACCCATATGTTGCCTTGCATCAACTGCCATATTGAAAATGAAAGTTAGAGATGAAAAGAGAAGTTCTGGTCAAACAAGGAAAGACGTATTCGTATAGTATCTTATATATTATTGCATTCTTGACGTTCCAAATTAAATTTTCCAATGATCCGTAAAGTGAAGCTTCCTATTTGAGAACACTGTTTCTTGAAGCTCCCGGAAATTGCAATTGGAGGAGATATTGATTGTCATAACAAATGAGCCCAACACAAATTTTACTAGCATTAACACATATTTAGCAAATCAATATAGCAATAAAACAAAACACTTTGATCACATGCACTATCCAAATTCATCTGTAGAAATAGGCCAGGGTGTTACCTGTAAATACTTTGTTAATTTGTGTCTAGAATAACATGTTTAGTCTTATGAGCATGTTATCCATTTTTCTATATTCTAGAGATACTACGTGACTTCTTCACAAGGACATAGGAAAAACATTTAATGAAAAATGAAGTTCGAAAAAATATATAGTTATACTGATATGAGTCATATATTGTTCATAAGAAAGATTCACACACACACAAATCTTTCTCACCTGTACAAGCTTTTTGCACACGCTGAAGCTCAAGCCTTCCTCAACTCCCTTGCTGCTGTACCTCCGCCCACCAGACTGTACTCTTGGCATTGAGCCCTCCAATTGAGAACTATTATTGTTAATCCCAATTTCAAACTTGACATAAACATGCCCATCAGATGAGCTCGGTCTCCATGATGCCCATCTTTGATCATTCCTTCCCTGACTTCCACTCTCCGACCAAACCGAAATGTTACACACCCACCTCCATTTTTTCCATTCAAAAGATTCCCAACCATATGCAAAATCACTTGAAAAACTCTCCTCTCATCTCCCATAACATGATCTGGCAAAGTCTTTTCAACCTCAACCACGAAATTATAGCCCTCATAGACGGACAAGCACTTGGCAAGGCAAGAAGCTTCTTTATTGTCGAATGTAGAAAAGACCTCAACTCTAATGGAAACCTCCCTGTATCCTTGGTCGAAATCTCCATTACATCATTTATCAGGGTTGAGAGGACATTGCTGGTCTTAACCATTGCATCAACAAGAATCTGTTGCTGGCCACTCAAGTTCTCATCCTGCATCATTGAAAGCAAACCCATAATTGAATGCATCGGTCTCCTCATCCCGTCACTCATTACCTTCTGAAATGAGTTCCTAGCCTGGCTTGCCATCATTGCGCTCTGCTTTGCCTGTTGCAAGGCTCGGTTTTGCTCTGCTAATTGCTCCCTCATAAGCTGAGACTCTTCAAGTACTGCAGCATGAGAGAGAGCCACAGCAACTTGATCAGCAACCACTTTTACTATCTCAAGTTCTTGATTGCTCCACAATCTACCTTGCCCACCAGGAAGAACCAAAACGAGTATAGCATAACACGTTTGAATTATCTCAGGAGTCCCGCCTTTGAAGTTAGAAACTCTCAGCATTGGCATCCTAATAGCAGCCACATCTCCAGGCTCGACATACCCTCCCCCACTTGCAGCAGCAAGTACTGAGTCAGGTCCAAGTATCTTTACTTCATCACTTGCCTTTATCTCTCTAATATCTGGGTCAGAAATCGGGATAGAACCATTAAACCCGTTTGAAGCATTCTTGCCTTTCAATTCATGGGTCAAGTTCAGAGCTGTTTTATTCTCATTAGGCATCCAAACAGCACAATTCTCCAAATCTAGTGTCTTAGATAGCTCTACCAGAGTTGTGTACAAAATCGTATGCCGATCAAGCGACTTGCGGATCTCTTGGGTAAGCATCCGAACATGCCACCCGGCTTCCTTTTGCTGCTTTATGATCCCAACCTCTCTACCAAGATCCCAAGTTTTCTTCTTCAGCATGAATTCTCTCACCTTCACTTTGAGAAGCAAAGGGATGAGAGTGATAAGTGTTATAGCGGTGGCGAAAGAGACTAAAGCGGTGAGGAACTTGAAAATGGTGAGGGCTAGCATTAGCTGAAACGGGTGCGGACCATAAGTCCAACCATTGAGGAAATGGGTCATTCCACATAGAACAATGAAGGCAATGAATTCGAAGAGTACCCATTTGAACGGAACGTTCGAGCAGCTAATGAAGTAAAGAAGCTCGATTGGGATAGAGAAATAAGCAACTGCAATCAAGAAGTCACTCACTTTTTGACATTCCAAAATGGTTTCAGTGCT
The DNA here is from genome assembly GCA_025200525.1 of Camellia lanceoleosa. Taxonomy (NCBI): domain Eukaryota; kingdom Viridiplantae; phylum Streptophyta; class Magnoliopsida; order Ericales; family Theaceae; genus Camellia; species Camellia lanceoleosa. The sequence goes on along the minus strand of CM045766.1, from coordinate 165,183,752 downwards.
CCAAAACCCTTCCTCATTGCAATCACATTGGGGTAAACCATCATAAGCAGCAGTAATGGAAAAGAGGAACACTGAAATTAACAGTCCAGATGCTAATGCCTTTAACATTGCATCCAATGGACTGTTTCTTCAATCCATTTACAGATAAATTATGAATCTTTTTATACCCCAAGATCGAATTAAAGGTCAAGATAGAGAACCCTCTTGAATTAAAAACTCAGAACCCAAATTTCCAATACTCATCCCCTGTACAACAAAGTTCAACAAAATCAAAAACCCATTTCAAATTAAAGAAATAGGTTGAGTAGAAACCCTTTTTTCCTATACAAATATAGAAAGCATTTTGCACAACACCCACTTGCAATAATTTTATACCTACCATTATCAAACTCATGCCATAAAGGATCTACCATTCCAACTGGCTCAAGCAAACAAATTATAAATAAATAAATAAAAATATTTTGGTTCAAAATTTCAGACAAGTATTATTTTTTATTTTCCATTGGTTTGAACAAAACAACATTAATGAAGAGAACACGAAATTCACTCAACCTAAAAAGTAGCAAAATTTCAAAGCTACCAAGACTCAATATATATAAACAACACAGATACATCGAAAAACATAAAAATTAAGAATTTAACAAGAAAAATTGAGAACCCACGAACCTTGAGCCTTGAAGAAATCCAAAAACAAGAAATGCAGGAAAAGTAGGAGGCGTTCTTGAAGAAACCACCTCATCGTCGTCGGTGACAAAAACCCAGATTCCCAACCAGCATCTTTCAGATCTTATCTCTCATTCACATGCACACATAAATACACATACATGTAAAATAAATATACATGTAAACATTCCGATATCAACATCACCCTCGTATCCAAATCTACTATAAAAAAATTCTCACACCCCCAAATCTCTCACCGTCCATTTATATCAACCAACAGCCATGAACACAACTGGGTCCTTCAGCTGAATATATTATGGATATGTGGTGAAGTCAAGAAAAATCAAATGTTCATACCAGTTTTTCATTGCCTTTCCTTCTCTACTCTGTCTCCGTCTATCAAATTTCAAAATTCAAACACAAGTTTTGAGCGAGGGTGTGTGAGTCTTTGCCAGAGAAAGACAGAAAGAAAGTGTTGTGTGTGTCCGTATCGTGAGAGAACCGCGCCGTTGTTTGATAAAAAGGCTGGAAACAAAGAGCAGAAAGAGGGAGGGAAGACAGGTTTTTAGAGAGAGAAAGTGAGGTGTAAAGGACGGGGGGACCCACTTGGTTACATGAAGAGAACTTAGACGCACTTTGCCCAAAACGTCTTCTTCACAAAATTAATATTAAAAGAACCCGGGGGTCACAGTTTTTCTCTCTTGTTTCTCTCTCAACATGTCTTAATCCTTATTTGTTTTGTTTATACAATAACAATATTACAAATTTTTAAAAATACGTATTCCAAAAATACAAGGATTATAATTATTCTAAAATACAAGGATTACAATTATTCTAAATATGATTGACATTTCATCAATTTTAAATTTACACTATTCATAATATTTTTACCTAATTTTCAGGATTAAATTTTATAGTCTCTACCATTTTTCATTATGGAAGAAGATTTCCTCCAATTTAGAATTGTCTAAGCATGTAGGATTCACTACGAATTCTATTTGGATAATCTGAATCGCTCATTTTTTAAGACTCTTTGTGTATATTAATCACACAAAAAGTTAAATTGATTCGATGATTGTCACATCTTTAATTTATTGTATTTATCTCAAAAAATTATGTTGGTGAAAATACTAGAAGAATTATATTTTATTGATAAATAATACAAAAAAAAATAAGATACAAATAGATTAGGCTGAGACACGGATAGCTCATTTTCTTTAAAAAGATCAAACCCATTGTAGTAGAAAGAACCCAAATACCGATGCAACAATCACAAAATTATGACTTGTCCCTCCAAGATACAACAGCCCGATCACTTGTCGTATGGTTCAGGCCAACTCTGCATAAGATGGTGAACCCAAAGCTCCACCATGAAAAACAACCTTCTTTGCTAGTAATCTCTCAAGTATAAACAATAGTTGGTGTAGAAAAAAGTAGATGAAATGAACTATTTATCCGCTACTAGGACCTTACAATTTACACCAAAAATAATAATGATCATTAAACTAGAAAAAATGGAGAGTCTCTAAATATTAACTCACCACCAAGTTCATGAACTCTAAATAATCTTCATTCATGAACAAGACAAAAGGACACCAAAACAATAAATCTCCATTTATGAACAAGATGAGTTTCATGAATAAGATAAAAGAATATTCATGAACAAAATATATATATATATATAAATAAATAAATAAAAGATATTAAAATGGTCCAACAATCCTCCACTCATTTTAATATCAACAAAGGCAAGAGAGATTACCAAACAAAGATAGACTAGTATGCATCATGAAGGTGTGCTTTACATTGAACCTTCATTAGTAAAACAATAACCTTTACTCCAAAGTCAGTAGTGGTCTCAAACTTAAACTATTACTACTTAGGGGAAATAAAGTATTACTGTTCACACATAATAATCTAGGTGTTGACATGAGCTTTTAATAGCCAGCACATTATGGCCTTATGCTAATCCTAGTTTTCATGAGCATATTTGAGAATAAGCCTTATTCTCAAATAAAGCGGTCTCACTTTCATGCTCACATAGGTGAAATTTGTCAAGGACGTTCCAGTAATTTACACACCCTACTCAACAAAAGCTACAGAATTTCATTAAGAGTATAAAAACTCAACCTTCCAACATTACAAGACAAATCCACTTACACCATAGGGATGGATAACAAAATATTAAAGAGTGTATTTTTTTACAACAACCATATGATTCGTTCTTCCCATTGAACTTAGTTATAAGATCTCTGGTCCCCAGGTTGGGTATACTCATACATGGTTTATGATTTTATAGGCTTCAAATCCATTCCCCTCAATGTATTCCAAACCTTATCTCTGGCCAAAGCTTTGGTTAACGAATCTGCAAAATTATCACAAGATCTTACATAATTCACAATTATAATGCCATTACTCAAATAGGATCTCATATTACTGTGTTTCCTTCGAATAGGTCTGGATTTACCATCATAAAAATGGTTATTCACTCTACCAATAACAGCAGTGCTATCACAACGAATTAACACAGGAGGAATTGATTTTTCCCAAAAAGGGATTTCATGTAACAAATCTCTCAACCAATTTGCTTTCTCACATACTGAAGCCAATGCTATAAGCTCAGTGTAAACACCCCATTTTTGACCGACCTTAAGACTCAGACGTCACCGATTGAGAACTTGGTGATGTTGTATATCGTGCTCGCTCAGAAGTTTCAGAGTCTCGGCCGTGAGTCCTGTCTCCGGACTTCCGGGCTTTTTTGTGCCTTGCCTCGGTTTGCGAACCAGACTCGGTTTTCTCTGTTTCTTTTCTTGAGGGGAGGGAGAGGTCCCGTAGACCATCTCTCAGTGGCCGTGGGCTACATTTTGTGGCTGTAGGCCATTTTTCCCATTTCGGAGCTCAGTTTCCGGTTTTCAGAGCCGTCAGGCCGTGTACCTCGATTCGGGACCGTCTAACCATCTCCGATTCCTCTGGTTTTTGGCATACATCTTATTTACTTCCTTTTGAGAAACACTGAGGTCTGAGAGACCCACTTCGTGATCGAACGCCACTTTCGGTACTTAACGGCCTGTTTTCGAGACCCCGAACTACGTGTTTTGGCCCCCGAGCATTCGTTTTGCATCGGTTTTCGTTCATTTTTGGCAGGTACCTCTGTTTTATCACCAGGAAGGTCACTGAAGGGTGGGAGGCCAGAAATTGTCTCAACAACCAGTTATATTCCTCCGGCGCCCTCCGATGCCCGTTTTTCTCATTTCCGAGCCAATGTTGACCACCCTAGGGCCATTTTCTTCAACCTCAAACCACATATTTGTGTTGTACACACATGGGAGGACCCTAAAAGTCTATGGCCGGCCAGTAATTCAAATTGAACCTTTTGAACCCCTCCTAAAAGTGGCATATTCTCTCTCCTGTTTTAGAGTTGCCAATTTTGAACCACAGGGTTGTGATGAGGAGACCTGGGAGGACACCTTTCTCTGGTGGCCAGCCAGAAAATCTTCTTGAGCCTTTTGACCCTTGGCCGGCCGGCCATAGGGGGTGGCCGGCTGGCCACCTGTAACAAAAATAGGTGGCTGGCCATGTTCCTTGGGATGTGTGCTTTACAGCTGTATAGCTTTTTCCTCCAAAATATCTGATTTCGGGGGACTTTTGTAGAGGAGGAAAACTTAATCCCTTTTTCCTACACATTTTCCCTCCATTGCCCCACCATTCTTGCAGACATAACAGCAGCTCTAGCTCTCCCTCAAGTGTGGAAAAAATTGCCCTCAAGCATAGAGACACATATCCCTCTCTATCTCTCTCATTTTCTCAAGTTCCAACTCCATTTCTTCACTACCACCAAGCACCACTATCACTACTCCATTCCAGCAGAAAGGAGGGGTTTTTCAGAGGCTTAGAAGCAACATTCCTTGGTCCAAGAGGTAGCAAAGAAGTGATCTTCAAGGGTAAGACCATTTTCCCTCTTTTGTAGCACATTTTTGCACCATTGCTTAGGCCTATTTTCTTGCTGTTTTGGGCTCCGACCCTAACTGAAAGGGTCATTTTTTTGAGCCATTCTTCATGTTTGTTTAAGGGCTCAACCCTGTTTGAGCCCCCCATTTGGTACTTGCTTCAATACCCTCTTAAATACCATAATCTTGCATGATATTTCTAGTCTATGTGTGATCTGTTTTTGAGCATGATATAAACTGTGAGTTGGCTTATTTTGAGTCCCTCTACAACATTGTAGAAGGGATCAACACTGTTGGGGGCCTCCATGTATCACTTACCATTATACCCCTCTTTGGCCCCCATTTTTGCATGCTTTTTTAGGCTTATCTAGCTTCTGTTTTCGGCCATCATCAGAACTGAAAATGGCCATATTTTGACCTTCTTGGAGTATCTCATTGAGGGTCTTTGGCTGTTTGGTGAATGCTTTGTATACCTCATGTTATAGCCTCTTGTTGACCTATTTCTTGCATTGCATTTTGAGCATGTTTGCATACTGATTTGAGGCTTGTCATCTACTGTAAATGTTCATATTTTTAGTCCCTCTTCAGTTTTGTAGAAGGTATTTTTCCATTTGGGCTTTGCATCTACCACTTGCTTCATCACCCCTCTTGCGGGCCCATTTTAATATGTCATTTTAGCCCTACTTGTGATTGCTGTTTGGCCATGTTTTGTACTGTAAAAATGTGATTTTTGGGGCTGCCTTGCTTCTTCTTTTTCATGTCATGTATCAATTATGCATGTATTGTATAGCTGTAAGCCATTTTGTGCACTTATCTTCGCATTCCGGGATCATTTCATGCATCGGGTATTATTTCACCTCATTTCGGGGCTGTTTTGCCCCTCATTTTGCCATTGATTTTTTCATGTTTGCATATCATATTCCACGTCTTTGCCATGTCTCATTAGAGTGGCATTTCAATGCCCGAGGGTCTGTTCTCGGTTTGCGTGCCCGCGGACACGCACTTCGAGGTATCTTGTTTTTATCTGATGGCCTCCTATGTGAGCGTGGCTGAGGCTCTCTCATGTTGGTGTAAGCCCATTATTGCATTGCGTATGCCATTTCATCCATAGCATTGTGTATACCCGGTTGTGTATTACCTCGTGCAGCGTGTATGCCATTCCATGACATTGTGTATGTTAGGATTGCATATTAGCTACATTTCATGCATATCATGCATATTGCATCATGTTCGGAATAGGAGTTAGCCCAGGCACGGGAAACGAGGCACGTTTCGTACTCCGAGCGACGAAACAGGTCTCAATTCCCAAGTCACCGACACTCCGGATTATCTGTGATGGAGTTAGGTTTTGTTGTAGCATTCATATGCATTCATTCTATATTGAGTTGTGCAATTCAGCTCCTCAGCCATCATGCATCGATATGCGTGATTGGTGGCACGAGGATCGAGGCATGCATATATTTGTGAAATACATTGTTATGCCCCTTTCCTGCTTTCTGTTGCAGCAAAATGAAGAATCAGCAACTTTTCAGAGTCTAGCACGCATTTCGAGGAACATTGCAAACGAAGGCTAATTGGGGCATCCCAGTGGATTTTCGCGCAAAGCAGCCCAAACATGCATTATTTCATTATCCGGAGCGGAGTCAAGGCAGTCCCTGGCTTGCATGCCAGTTTACAGTTTTTCTTAGTTAATTTGTTAATTAATTAGGAATTTGTAATATTCGGACTGTATTATTCTTTCATTTGGGACTGTATTATTTATTCGGACCCTCTGTGCGAGGGCATAATTGTAATAAGTGTGGGTGAGTGTGATGTATGTCTTCCAACCCCACGTCTTTCTTCCCTTTTATTTATCCGCTTATGATGGTTAGATATAGGGCATATTTCAATTAGCATAACAGTATGACAACATGTTTGCATCATTCATCTGTTTTGCACACACCGGGCTCGGCTCATCATACAAACTGCATTTTCAATTCCAAATTGAATACGTGTTAGTTGTAGCATTTCATATGCCATGTTTAGAATAGCCGAGCCTGCTATAATTTGCATCTTTGCATGTGTTGCATTAGGCAATTCTGTGCATCTAGGATCATGCATGGATTTCTAACGAGCTTCTATTTTGGCTTGGAGTACTCGGTGAGTTTTATGCTTTAGCATCCTTGCATGCGTGTGAGTGTTGCCATGAATAACATGCTTACCATGAGGCTATGTGCTTATGTGATATAACTGCCTTGAATGCTTGTGGGTGGAGGTTGAGTTACTTGAATTGGGACAATTCATCAAATATTTGTTTTTTTGAGCCCACTAGATAGTGGCAAAACCATTGTTCTTCTAAGCCCACCTGAGGGTGACAAAATCTGCATTTTAAGCCTACCTGCGGGTAGCAAACCATTTTCAAACAAACAAACATGAAATGTTTTGTTCCAATTCAGGCGATTCAGTCTATACTTGTATGTTGTGCGCATCACATAGTAACCTAGGCTAATAACCGGAATAAGAACGCACAATATTTTCAAAATCAGATATCATGGTTAGTAGAGGCCGGTCTTTGACCGGGCGAGCGGGGGTGCTCACGAAGTGACCTTCCCCAATCGTACCCAAGTTCCCGAGCCGAGGCAACTTTGGTGATGATGGACACGTGGCCTTTGGCACCGAGTCAGGGTTTCCTAAATTTCCCATTTAAAAAACATTTAGGTGGAGACTCTGTATCTGGCAAAGCAGTCCATGTTTGGCACTTCTTTTAAAAAAATCTATTTTCAAAACGATTTGCCGGATTTGGACTCTTTGGTTCAAGATTAAGAACCGTGACATTTGAGTCCTTCAAACTGTAGTAGACCCAATATCAAACCAAAATGGGGGGGATTCGCACTCCTTTCCCCGGGATGCGTTCAGGGACGTCTACACTCAGCTTCTATAGTAGAATTAACAATTATAGTCTGTTTTTTTGACTTCCAATATATAACACCACCACCCAAGGTAAAAATAAAACCCGAGGTAGAGAGAGAATCACCTAACAAAGTGTTCCAATCGATATCATTATATCCTCAAGTATCTTAGGATACTTGTTATAAAACAAACCATAATTTTGATATCAAATAAATATCTCATAATTCTTTCCATGGCTAGCCAATAATCTCGACTTAGTTTGCTAGTAAACATGCTAAGTACTCCAACAACATATGCAATGTCAAGTCTAATACAGTCAGTAGCATATCTCAAACAACTAATCATGCTAGCATATTCCTTTTAATTAATCACTTCTTTTTCATTTGTTACAATAGATAAATGTATGCTTGCATCAAAAGAAGTAGCAACATGTTTACAGTCTAGAAAGTTATATTTCTTTAAAATTTTCTCAACATAATGCGACTGATCAAGAAAAATGTCATCCTTAGTCTTGGTAATTTTAATTCCCAAAATAAAATGACTTCACCAAGATCTTTCATATCAAAGTGGTTATTAAGCATATATTTAGTCTTATTTATAATATGCAAATTAGAGCCAAAGGTAAGTAGATCATCCATATATAGGCTAATAATCACATGTGTATTCTCACAAGTTTTATAATATATGCACTTATCACATTCATTAGTCTTATAGCTATTCTCAAGTATGCAGGAATTAAATTTCTCATGCTACTGTTTAGGAGCTTGTTTTAAACCATAAAGGGATTTAATTAGCTTACACACCTTGCTTTATTGGCCAGGCTCTACAAAGTCCTCGGGTTGGTCCATGTAAATCTTCTCATTTAGATCTTCATTTAAAAATGTTGTTTTTACATCTATTTGATGAATTTTTAAATCATAAATTGCAACCACTGCTATCAACAGTCTAGTAGATGTAATTCTACTAACTAAAGAAAAAGTATCAAAGAAATCAAGATCAACTTGTTACTTAAAACCTTTAGCGACAAACTTCGCTTTATATTTATTTATAGTTCCAATCGGTTTAAGTTTTTTACGAAAGACCTATTTACACCCAATAGTTTTACAACCTGGAGGTAAATCCATTAGTTTCCATGTTTCATTTGAAAGTAGTGAATCTATCTCATCATTTACAGCCTCTCTCCAGAAAATAACATCAGGTGATGATAAATCTTTTTGCATTGTAAGAGGAATTTCTTCCACATTGTAAAGATAATAGTCAAGGCCAAAATCTTTTTCAACTCTAGCTCATTTACTCCTCCTTGGTTGGATTTGAGAATTTTCTTGTTCTTGAAAAACTTGAGAGGGAGTAGAAGAACTAGGCATGGATAAAATATTTTCAAAAATTATTTGATCCCCACTATTTTTAGATTTGAAAGAAAATTTATTTTCATGAAAAATAGCATCACCTGATTAAAAAATAATATTATTTTTCATATCAAAAAATCTATAAGTTGTACTATGTAACTCATATCTAAGAAAACCACAAGTGGTAGCTTGTTCATCCAATTTAGGTCATTTAGGCTCGGCAAGTCTCACAAAAGCTAAATAACCCCAAACCTTCAAATAACTTAGATTTGGTTTATACCCCCGTCACAACTCATAAGGTATAATTTTAGTCTTTTTGTGTGGCACTCTATTTATCAGATGGCAAGCTGTCAAAATAATCTCGCCCCAAAGATTTGAGGGAGCACTTGAATCAATAAGCATAGCATTCGTCAAGTAAATTAACGTTCTATTTTTTCTTTCAGCTACGTCATTAGATGAAGGTGAATATGGTAGAGTAGTCTCATGAATAATTCCCAATGACTGAACAAAAGAGTTGAATCCAAGAGATTCATACTCCCGACCGCTATCACTTCTAATTCTCTTAATCTTTTTACCAAATTGATTTTTCACTTTAAGAAGGAATTCTTTAAATTTCTCAAAAGTATCACTTTTATTTTTTAATAAATATATGTTTGTGTATTTTGAAAAAATCAATAAAAGTGATAAAATATTGGTTACCACCCAAGCTAAAATTCCTTCAAATTCACACAAATCAGTATGAAATAATTCTAGCAATTCGGTATTTTTTTCTCAACACTTTTATGAGGTCTCTTGGTAATTTTTTGCTTTGCTGCAAACTTCATATATTCTAATTTTTTATTTTTTTTTTTGCACTTTAGGAATTAATCCTAAACTACTCATGATTTTCACATATTTACAATTAATATGACATAAGTGAGTATGGCAAAAATTAATAGAAAACAAAATATAAGTGGTATCATAGTAATAATCATCAAATTAATCAGCAAGGAAATTTAAGAGATAAAATTGACATTTATACTCATCTGTATTGTAGGAAGTCACTTTTGCTTCATGTGCCTCGTAATCTTCATCATTCATCTCCTCGGTTGGAATTTTGTTTGGGTTTTTCTCGGTAAGAACACAAACAACTTTCAAAAGACTGAAATAAAAAAGAACTCTTCATTTCTACCTCTTAAAATAAACTCTCTTGAACTTAAAAAGCTTGTTGAGATCTCTAATTCCATCATTGATTTTTTCTGGTACTTGTTCCATGGTTGATCTCCTCAAAATTGTTGGTGAAAATACCAGAAGAATTATATTTTATTAATAAATAATGTAAAAAAAATGAGATATAAATAGATCATTAAACTAGAAAAAATATTTATTTTTTAAGACAAAAGAGTAGATGAGAAGAACTATTTATAGGCTACTGGGACCTTACAATTTACACCAAAAACAATAAGGACCATTAAACTAGAAAAAATGGAGAGTCTCTAAATATTAATTCACCACCAAGTTCAAGAACTCCAAATAATCTTCATTCATGAATAAAACGAAAGGACATCAAAATAATTAATCTCTATTCATGAATAGTATGAGATTCATGAACAAAATATATATAAATAAATAAATAAAAGATATTAAAATGGTCCAACAAATTGAACGGTAAATGTATTTTAAAAAATATTTATTTTTAACACAAAAACAATAAAATAAATATGTTGCAAGTATTATATTGATCTAATTTTTTGTATAGATAATATAAACAAAAATCTTAAAAAATAAACTGATTAAATCATCAAAACAGTGTCTTTGGTCTGTCCCAAGGGCTCGAACAACGTCTCTCCAGTCCAGACCCTTCCATTATGTAATGGGGTTACTTCACCCCTGCATTATGTAATGGGGTTATTTGGTGAAATTTATTTATTTTATTTTGGAAGTATGTGTCAAATGTTTTGTGTGATCATTGAAAAAGATTAATTATAAGTTAGAAAAATAATCTTTTGACTTTTAATTTTTGATTATCAACTTTTATCTCACGATAAGTTGCATCAAATAGGACAAATGAGATCACTTTCGTCTAATTGTTGATTAATCTTAATTTTTACAATAATCCTACCTATTTCTTTGAGAAAGTAAAATTATCACCTTGTTTGATTTTATTTTCAAACAAATAACTCTAAGAGTTTGACAAAAAAGTAAAAATAAACTATATTAATTTATGTAACATTACTAATTCTCTGTATGTATTTTTGCTGGACTTACACTACAACATATAAGACTTTTGGCGACCAATTATTTTGGTCCCTAAAACTATTATTTTGGTCTCTAAATAGCTTTTGTGACAAAATTAATTTCGTCACTAAAAAAGTCACTAAAAGTGCGTCCGGAAAAGTCTTTAGCGACGAACTTTTGAAAATGTCACTAAAAATAACAATTAGCGACCAATTTTATAATGTCACAAAATGTTTGATTTTACCAGACTAAACATTTGGTCGCTAATACTTCGTCATAAAATGTCCCAATTTGGTCGCAAAAAACAAAATAATGACATTTTTAATGACAATGATATTTGGTCGTTAAAAAACATATAACTTTCTCTACAACACATTTTCGTCGCTAAAAATTGAAGTTGAGAATTTTGTAATCATTTAATCTCATAGCTAAAAATGCACACAATTAAATGTCATCCAATCATATTAAAAAAAATTGACATCCACACATCAAAGGCACTCTATTCCCAAACCATAATGAGTATGTAGAAAGTAAAATTTTATAAAAATTAAAACTGAAAGTTTCCAAATTCAAATCAAAGTAGTAACAGTTCAAATGAAGAATAGCAATAGTTTCTTCAAAGAGAATCTCTAGAAAAGCATTTTCTCAACATCAATATCAGGCTTTATATCAGACAGCCTTGGCACAAGAGGCTTCAAGTTGTACTTAGGTGTGACACCCTTTGGACATCCCTGCAACCCAAAATTCAAAAAGAAGAATCAAATAAGAAGAATCAACACAACATAACCTCATTAAATAATCAATAGTCATTCATAATCAAAGAAGTTACAAATAATGGAAGCAGTTATCTCGTAACAAGCTATCTCTAATTTATGGGATCAATTGTTTTGTGACATAATAAATTAGCAATCATATATGGACCTCTACCAAGAGAGATTTGTATATATGTCTCTCTCTCTCGACGGGAGAGACAATAAATATTGGAGGGTGGCGAGGTGATTCTTTGAAACCTATCGGGCTAGGATCCAAATCTTGCAGGCCATTATGAGCCTCGCCGCTTTCATTGTAGTATTGATTACGATGCTCGCTTCTACGCTTCTCATCGTAGTATTGATTTTGATCTTTGAGCAACAAGAAGAGTCTCCATAGGAAATTTATCAGCAGTGAGTTCAACTACGATTACTCGATCTACTTAAGCCAATTCTAAAACATTAACATTCAAGATCTATACTAACTCAAAATACCTCTGGATTTTCTCCATAACCACCAAAAAGCGAAAGCGATTTGAGTTAATTTCAAGAAATCCAAACCATCGTCAATCATATATGTAGATCGACAAGAACCAAAGAAAATAAGTCGCCCTTGATCTCTTCAAAGCGATCGTTGATTCAATGATCGATCTATATAAAAACAAAACAGATCGTAAAAACTAAACTAAACCAAACCAAATCGATTTCATTTTCTCGGAGAAAGTTGGAGAAAATTACCCTAACAGCCCCACAAATTCAAAACTCTACAACATTTTGAAACATTAGCGATTATTCCAAATTTAAATGACCAGATTTAATGAGGCATCATAAAAACTCAAACAATTTGAGGTTTAAATGTCATTATTGTCTAATATTAAACCTTGATCTCTGTAAAGACAAGGCATGGTCCCCATGTCTTTCCACTGACAAATTGGGGACTAATCATTTTTCAATTCTCACATTTCTATCATTGGCACTGCACAATACCAAAAAACAATATCATATTAATGTTGAAACAAGTTTTTTGATCTACTTCACTATTGCCCTAAAATATTTTTGTTACATGATATGCCCACTACCAGCACAAGAAATTAGAAAACTAGTCAGAGCTCCTTCCCAAAAGAAAGTTAACTCAAACATTAATGCAACTCATGTTTGGTGAGGCACCAACAGGTTCACATTCAAGTAGTAGAAAGCATATCCTCCAAACACTGCAAATAATCAAACACAAACAAACCAAGATTTCCAAATCCCACAAGATTTACTAACAAGTGATAATGAACCCAAAAGCTGAATTCTCAAACCATTTCCTAACATGGAAGTTACTTGTCCATTATATATATAGCATTAGTTTTTTTTATGTTCACTACTAATGCCTTAGGCAAGTAATCATTAACAGGAAAATACTTATATTTAACATTAGAAAATTCTTACATATCTAATTTCAGCTTCATTATGGACCCATGCTTGCCTTTTTTGACTAAAGTGTGTCTTGTGATACAAATCAACAAGTCCAAGCTCCTTTCCATCCTTGTCTTGCTGTCAAAACCTTTATAGTTAGTACCCTATGGAGTATATACATCACCAAATAAAGGAAATAAAAAAAGTGCCATGTAGACCCTATGATTTAAAGGTCAGTTGTTTACCTCATCGTATTGCACCTTTTTAAATGCCTTTGAGCCAGCAGTATGGAGGACTTTAAGCTCAAACCGATTTTCCTTGTTTTTCTGACATTTCTCCTACACGAAGTGTAAAAATATATTCAAAAGAAATCAAGTCTATGTGCCCAAATGCTTAGTAACAGCAGCAGCCACAAGTGTGTGCAAGTGCATTACAAGTGTGTTCAACAATTACCTGGTACTTCTCATCATCCCATAATTGACATAGGTATCGCCACACCTCTTTTTCGATATCTTCATGTGGGTTTGCAAGGGCTAATTCCATCGTAGGGAAACTTCTAAAATGTTGGCGTAGATTAAAGCGATAGTTCTTGTACTGGAGTTTCATCATTCCAAGAATAAAAGCAATAGCATAAGGTTCATTACTAAAAATGAAACCTTCCTGCCATACCAATAAAATTAAATACTTCAAAATATTAAGCAACATAATTCATAAACTAAAAGGGAATACAAGTACACTGGCTTTTAAAACATTAGCTGATGCTTAGAGCTGATCATGGTACAGTAGATATTCAAATGAATCTCAAATGATATTTTTTCCTAGATTTATTTTTATATCTTACTTTTATTTATGTAACAAAAGTTAATACATTATGTATATGGTTCACCATATTCAACTAAAATGGCAACCTGAAAATCAGAACATAGGCAATGGTGAAGAATAAATTAAGTTAGGGCTGTTAAGTGAGGTACCGACTTTTCAATGGTTAAAATGATGAAAATAATTGGTCTCAAATTGTTTTTAATTGATAATAACGAAAGTATGTGGTCCCTAAAGATGTAATAATATATTAGCAACTAAATTTATTGGTCTAAAAAAATTATGTAAATATTAAGTGAGAATATTAATAGTCATTTTTACAATCTTATAAATAAATTATCATATGTTTAAATTTGTCCCTAAAAGATTATTTTTAGCAACCAAATTTAATTGGTCTCTAAAATTTAGTCTCTAAATAACTAATATCTTGTAGTGCATGCATACATATGTTAGGTTTTTAATTCAAAGATGACATCAAATTAAGATTAAAATGAGAAACACTTTATTTAAAAGTAAATAATTGAAAGCCTTGAGTAAAAGAGATGGAGTCAAATGGCCAAAATTTTGAAAATTACTAAAATGTCACTCATCAAACCAAAGGTCACTCATTAAACCAACCCTGAGTCCTTGTTTTTAGCCATTAATTGGCATTCTCCATGTGGGTGTATTTTTGTGTGCTTTGGTGGGAAAATGGGTTTGCAAAAGGCTTTCCCAGCCCTCTGTCCCAATCAAAGCTCTCTTTCTTTTGCAATTATAACTCCCTGTTTCAGTATCCAGATGCTTTAGATGGTATTTCTCCGGTTTATGTAACTCCATTGTTTCTGGTTTTTACATGTACAAATGGCACCAATGGCTACTGCTTGATATATATATATATATATATTACCAATGTTGATTGCTAGAGTATTGCCATGAACATGAAAGATTTGGCAACTTCAAGATGTAATATGTAGCCACCAGACTTATTAAAAGAATGGGGGGAAAGAGAAGTTTAAGGTCTCACAAATATCAGGAATATCTACCTATAAAATGGCAGGTTCTGTATATTATATATACCATCAAGACCACAAAAAGGATATTTTCCATATTACTTCAATAATGTCTGAGGCAATCATACTTTCTATAAATCAGGGCAATAACAAAGAAAGGTAACATGATAGTTCAAGGTTCACATATTAAAGTTTTTAGCCAAAAAGTCACTAGAAATTAACATGGAAAATTACCTAGGTAACAAAATATTGAAAAGGTCCTGCGTGATCCTGTTACCAAAGGGATGCAACCTGTAAAATTCGCACAAGGAGAGACAATTATCAATCATGTTAGAAGGTTTAGGATTTAGTGTGTTGACAATTTCCATAGACATCAATGTGCATATTCAGGTTTATTATCAATTATCCTAAATTTTTCAATAAAATCATCTTCCATTTTGTTGCTAAACAGTTTTGACAATATTTATGCTAGGACAATTTTGTAGCAGAGACTAGAAGAGTTTGTAGCAGAGCTTTTACAGCTTCTTCATCTCCAACACGCATTAGATTAGACATACATGTACGCACACACACAAGTTCAATCTCTGTAAAGAATTCTTCAATTCTAACACGCATTAAGATAAGAAACAACTTCAATCTATGTAAAACATAGATTGAAACATGCATTAGTTTGTTTTGTTTTTTTGTTTGCTTTGTGTATGCAAAACACAGATTGAAACACAAACAAGTTCAATCTATGTAACGCATTAGTTTGCATTGTGTATGCAAAACATAGATTGAAACACAAACAAATTCAATCTATGTAAAGAATTGGAGCTATTACAGGTCAATTACGGAGATCAATTACAGTAATTGAAAGTTCGAATTGGAGCTCTTACAGGTCGATTACGGAGAGAGAGAGAGAGAGAGAGAGAGAGAGAGAGAGAGAGAGAGAAACACCAAAATTTGAAGAAGATTGAGCTCCCAATCTGCCTTGGATCTCAGACTTTAAGGTTGAAGATTGAGCAAACCTGTTGATAGAGAGACTGAGCAAGTTAGGGCTGAAGTGAAGTGAGGTCCCGACTGTTCAAGTGTTAAATGATGAAAATAATTGGTCTTAAATTGTTTTTAATTGATAATGACCAAAATATTTGGTCCCTAAAGATAGTAAAAATATATTAGCAACCAAATTTATTGGTCTAAAAAAATTATGTAAACATTAAGTGAGAATACTAATAGTCATTTTTACAATCTTATATGTAAATTATTATAAGTTTAAATTTGTCCCCAAAAGATTAATTTTAGCGACCAAATTTAATTTGTCCCTAAATATTAGTCCCTAAAAGACTAATTTCTTGTAGTGTTAGGACCTATAATTTTAAATTAAACTCCAAACCGAAATCCACATACTTGTTCAGTTTGAATGGAACAACTGGGTAGACTCACCATACCACACTTACACATCATTCGTGTGACAAATCTGTATTTTGTTTTTTTTTCTCTAATTATATATTTTTTTTCTCTAACTTTCATTACAATTTTATTTCATTCTTTCATCTTTCAATTACACAATTGTAAAGTCCTTAGACTTCATCTTACATTTTAATATTGTGCTTTCATTTTTATTTTATTTTTGGTCAATCAATAGAAAAATAATTAGAAATATAAGAAATATTTATATAATCAAATAGACTATTAACTCACAATATCTCACACCACAAAGAGTATTAGTAAAAAGTTGACTTTTTGACTTTTTGATTTTTTTAATTTATTTTGTCTTTGTGTGAATAAGTTATGTGAGAGAAACCCAAGGGGTTGTGGCCTTGTGGTAAGGCCTTGGGGTTTAAGCCCCAAGGTCACAGGTTCAACTCCCCACCCCCCCTTGGGCCAATCTCCTGGGCGGAAGCACTGTTGGTTAGGAGGTTGAACCTCAAGTTGTCTAGTCAGCACTTGGTGTGGGTTCAATGCTCACATTTGTCTTGATCTGACTTAAGCGGAGCTTGTCTTGGGAGGTCGGGCAAGTTCCTGTGTTATAGTCTCCTCGCTCAGAACAACTAACAGGACACCTTGGTGATCTCTGCAAGGGGCGCTGCCTTGGACCTGCGGGAGGGTAGGGAGAATTTTCCTGTAAAAAAAAAATAAAAAATAAAAAATAAAAAAAAAAAAGTTATGTGAGAGATGATTGTAGACACCCTATTTTGACCGGCCCTAGGACTTGGGCGCTTTCTTTTGATTACCCGATGATGACAATTAGAATGTGTTTCTCACAAAATTCTCAGTAAGAAAGATGGAATTTAAATTTTAATCCCAACCTTCACCTATTTTTTGGCCAAACTATTTTAGACCTTAAAATCCTCTTTTCAAAATATGTTTTTTTAATAATGTTTCTATAATATCTCGAGGCTCCCATTTCGATTAAAATATTGCACTTTTCAGTAAACCGAATAAGGATAAAGTGGAAATAAATAGAAGAGAGGTGAACTTTTTTGAAAAATATTTAAAAACATCTTCTTTATAGGTTTGGAGTTGAAAGAAATAGGAGGGGATGAAAAAAAACTGGTTTAGGAAAAGAATGAGTATCAAATCATTAAGAAGGAAATGAGCAGTCTTAACTAAATTAGGCATTTCTCTTTATACACTTAAAATTTAAATGTGAAGCCACCACCATTGAAAAGTAGACTTCTGGGGCTTCAATTTGGACCCAAGAACCATCTAAAACCAAGTCCATATGGGGGAGATATGCCCATTTGAAGTTGGGCTTAAAAGCAGATTTTGTTAACTCCTAAAATAGCCCATTTTTTTTTTGTTTTGGTTCGGTTGAGACAACCCATTTACCTATTTTCTGAGCCATTCAAGTGCATCCACTCATCCTCCATTATACCTAATCATTTCCCATTGTCAAAAAGAGGTTTTGTTTGCATTCATAAAGAAGTATCCCATGCAACCACCTTGAAAATTTGCCCTCCTATCACATTCTTGTCTCCCACCTTGTCTCACACCTTTTTTTTTACCTTTACTCTCTCTCATTGCCTATATAGAATGATCATGTTGTAAAAGAGAAAGGAGAGACCACGAAATTGAAGAGAAATGAGTGAGAATAGAGTGAAAAAAAAAGAGAAAAATTGAGTTTTTAAGTCAAAAATATTCCTATCTTTCATATACACCCCATACCTTCCATAGCTACTGAAATTCCTCATTTTCATACACCAAAACCACTCCAAAAATTCTGATATAGCCAAAGATCAATTGCCTTGATCATAAGGAAGAGTGTTTAGTGATTGAAAGTGAGAAAAACTAGAGAGTTAGCCACTTTCTATACCATAAACTCCATAATTTCGAATTGAGGATTTGAGAACACACTTCCTACACTTGAGGGTGATCAAGAGGAAGTTTAGAAATTAAGAAATTTAATCTTTCTTTGAAAGGTGAATTGTTAGTCTTTCATTTTCTTATATTATATGTCTTATATTTATTTTCATCCTTCTTATTTCATTATGTTTTGTTATCATCTAAGTAGTTTGTTTATCTCATATTTATTTTCTTACTTTATATTTCATAGTGCATTATTATAATTCTAGTGGTTTGTTTAGCTCATAATTATTTATTTATTTATTTATTTATTTTTATTCGCATTCTTTAATTTCATATTAATTTTGTTGTAATCTTGCATGTTCTACCTCATATTTTTTTTTTCGTGTATTAGTCTCATATTAATTCTGTTGTAATCTTGCATGTTCTATCTTATATTTGTTTTATTGCTTTAGGTTTATATCGTGAGTTTGCACTTTTTATTTTATTTTATATTTGTTTTCCTTTTTTTTTTTTTAATCTAACCGGTAGTGGTTAGTTGAGCCACCTACATATTTTTTGTTTGTTCATTTTCTTGGTTTTGCAACAAGACAGGTTTTGCTTGCCCTAGTTGGCCGGTCGGTTAGCTTCTTCCGAACAAGATGGCGTAATCTCCCAATATTGACCAATCTCCGCCGGCGATTCTAAAGAACATGAAGTTTTTATTTTATTTATTTTTTATTTTGAGTATATTGTGAGTTTTTTATTTTGTTGTAATATTCTCCTCATCTCTCTCTAATTTGATTTGTAATTATTCTTTCAAATGTTGTAATAATTTCCGCCCCGCTTCTTTCTATCCCGTTCTTTTACTTGCTTTCTTTGTTTGTACATAAATATCATATTTATTTTTCATCATAGTTATGTTTTGCATCTATGTTTCATGCATCTTGATTTGACTAAGTTTGCATTTGTGAATTTAATCAATTCTTATGTGATTATATGCGCTACCTTGCATCTTATGAGTGAATTGCATTAGGATTTTGTATATAAGATCATGTATATTTTACTAATTTTGTTTTGTAGCTTGTTTGTAGGACGTCAAACATGTAAGTTTTTATACTTTAGCATCCCGTTTGTGTGTGTTTTTCTTACTATGTCTACCATTCTACCATAAGGTTATTTGCTTATATGATATAACTCTATGAATGCTAGTAGATAGAGGTTGTGTCGCTTAATTTGGAATGATGTTGATTTTTCGTACTTGTAAACTAAATTTATTTGGGTTGTACATCGTCAAAACTCTTTCAAAATGCATGATATCAAATTGTTTCAAAATGAATGGCACAGTCAATACTTGTATGTTTCACATAGTAAATTTTAGGATTTATTAACTAATTAGAACATGAACATATAAATAAAATAAAATTCATATCATGATTAGTAAAGGCCGATCTTTGATTGGGTGGGCGGGGGTGCTCCTTATTGACCTTCCCTTCTCATACTTAAGGTTCCGAGCCAAGCATCCTTGGTTACGACGAACAGTGGCCTTGGCATGAGTCATGGGTTTCCTAATTTTCCCAAAATAAATATTAGGTGGCGACTCTGAGATTTGATGACGGAGTCCATTCTTGACAAAATTGAAATAAAATAGATTTTCAATAAAAGTTGTCAAATCTGGACTCTCATCTACGTTTCGCATTGCACTCGTGAGACTAGATCAAAGAGATCTCGGGGGTCCGAACTGTTTAACGCGCACGGGTACCCCCGGATATGTTACAATGATGTGACTCAAAATGAGTAAAAAGTTAGAAACTGGTATTTTACCAGCTTCCCAAAAGACTCCATAATCACTAGCCCTGGTTATTGTGCTTCCATCATGTCATTTTTAAAAAAAATTAAAACGTAAAAATCATTTAGAAATTTGAGTACAATTAGTTAAAATATAATTGGCTCTACAATTTATTTATTTATTTATTTATTTTTCTAATACTCCTAAAATATACTCATATGAGTTTCATGTAAGTAATTTTGATGAAAAAATCACATTAAAAGTTAAAGTTTGAAAAATTAAAATAAAATTTGAATGAAAGTTAGTAGGGCCAAATATATATTTTTTTTTTTCTACACATATATTAGGGAGCTTCTATTTACGTAATATTTTGGGACAATTACAAAAAAAAAAAAAATAAAAAAAAAAAAATGTATAAGCTCAAAATAATTATACACCCAATTTAATTCTTTTTTAAAGTATCATTTTAGAGCATCTCCAATGCAAATACTCTTACTAAGAGGATGAAAATAATGTTTTTTATTCAAAAAGTAAATATAGAGGAGGTCATTATTCATTCAAGCTCCAACCACAAACCTTCATTTTCTTCATTCAAACTTTATTCAAAAAGTAATTTTTATTCATTAATAAATATTTAATTTTAAAATTTTTGTAAAATATATTTAATATTATACTCATTTTAAAGGTATGATTTTATACTTTTTAATGATGTCAATTTTATAAAAATTAAATTTACAAATTAAAATTTATTTATAATATAATAAGAAATACAAAATGAATAGTGTTTTAGAGGCATCCTTCATTTTTTCATCCTCCCTTCAAATATGAAGGATGAATTCATTGTCCTCTCAAATGGAGATGAATTTGAAGGGTGGGTTGGAGGAGACCATCCTTCATATTTGAAGATATGAAGGATGGGTTGGAGATGCTCTTATACCCTTATTTTTTAAATTTATCACCATTCCTAACTTCACATTTCTCATTACACCTTATGTTTTTTTTCTTTATTCTCTCTTTGTCTCTCACGGTCAGAGGTCTAACATATTTAAGGGCAAGGTGGTGACTAGGGTTTTTTAAGGTGGCGACATGAAGTAACAGGTAAGGTTTTGTAAGTGGTGGAAACGAGTAACGAAGGAAAAAAGTAAAAAATAGAGCGAAATGGTGTGAATTAGGAATGTGAGAGAAATGGTCGGGGAATGGCAGATCCAGGAAAGGGGTGGCAAAGAGGATGTTGATAGGATGGAGTGTCGGTAGATATAAAGAAATAAATAAAAAGGTAAGCTGTTACAGGGGAGAGAGAAGTACGAAGAGGTTAAAAAAAAAAAATGAGAATTGACAAATACTAGCTTGGAAAATAAAGTGTGAAGGTGGTGGTGGTGGGAGTAGCAACATCGGCCAACAATGATGGTGGCCGGTGTTTTGAGAGAAGATGGGATAAGGATTTTGAATTGAAAAATGCGTGAGAGCATTAAAAATGAAGTACTAAAAGGAGCATAAATGATGTGATAGTAGATCTCGTCTACTTTTTATGCCTTGTTTTTTTATTTTATTTTATTTTTTTTACCATTCCTAATGCATTAATGCTATTAGTGATGTATTTTTTAGTGATCTAAATCATTGATGTTTTGAATTTTAAGTTTTTAATCGTAAAATATAATTTTGTCAAGGGGGTGAATTTAAAATAAATAAAATAGTAATAAGAGCATCCACAGTGGAACTATTAGAGCATGTGGTAGTGTCAGTTGTTATTTTTTAGCTAGCCATTTTCTATTTTTGCTCTCACAGTAGAGCTGTTAGTATGTGTGTTAAAGCTGTCAATTGTTAACTTATGTTAACTTATTTGTTATCTGCAGCGATGGTTTTAGCTAGCGGAGGGAAGTGTGTTTGTGTTCTTACCGGTTGACCGGTCAACAGCAATTTTTTTTTTTTTTACTTACTTGTTGGGATTTTTTTTTAGACTTGAAATTTAATTTTGGATTTGAATTTTTGATTAAACTAAATTATTTATTTATTTTATTTATTATGTACACAAATATATATATATATATATATATATAAAACACACATCTTAACACACCCTTTAACACATCCATTGCACTACTACTCACTCTCTAAAATTAACAAACACTTAACACATCTTAACAAATATTTTTAGGTCCCACTTCTATTATTTTTTATCATATAACACACCTTAATACACTTTTTTAGTCATCCCATTGTGATACCCTAAGTAGGAAACAGTTCTGATTCGTAGCTCGAAATTTGGAGGCTTGAATTTGGCCCGACACCAAAACGACGTCGTTTTGGTGTCTTTTTTTTTTTTTTTTCGCATTTTTCTGAACTGAAGAAGAAGAAGAAAGCTGAAGAAGAAGAAGAGAAGAAGGAGCAACCCAGATCAACAAAAAAAATATATGATGGTGTTCAAGCAATTTTTTTTTAGTAACCCAGACAAACATCTGGTGTTCCAAATACAAATTGTTTGAACAAAGATACGTGGGTATTCCAGATGTTGTTCCAGAGTAACCCAGACAAACATATCTTTGTAACCCAGATGATGGTGTTCAAGCAATGGGATGATGGTGTTCCAGATTTTTTTTTTAGGTCTTTGGACATCTGGTAAGCTCAAGATGTTTATGATGTTCCAAAGCAACCCAGATGATGGTGTTCAAGCAATTTGTTCTTGATGATGTTTCAGAGCAACCCAAATTAAATATCATTACAAAAATTTGTTCAGGAAAAAATTCGTTCCATAATCAACACAAATTTGTTCAGAAAAAATTCGGTATCAAAAAAAAAAAAAAAGGAGATGATGTTTAATCTGGGTTTCAGCATCAACACAAGAAAAAAAAATTTCAGAGCAACTAAAAAATATATATATATATAGAGAAAAAAAATACAGAGAAAACAACATCATCATCATCTTCAATCCAGATCAACATCTTCATCAACAAATTTTTTTTTTCCTTCATCAACAATCCAGATTTTGAACATCATCATCATCTTCAACATCTTCCTCATCTTCAACAGCAACCGATAGCCCCCTTCTCTCTTCCTCATCAACAATCCAGATGTGGAACATCATCTTGAACATCATCAACAATCTAGATCTTCCTCATCTTCAACATCTTCCTCATCTTCATCATTTTGTTTGCGAGCTCGCTGGTGTCGTCCGAATTATGCAAATTCAGATCATTTGATTTGCAAAGGAAGAGAGGGGGAATGAGGAATGGCCTCTATTTTTTGTCTCTTTCTCTCTCCTTTGAAATGAAATGTATTAAAAGAGAGATGAACTAAGGTGTATAAAAATACGTGGGCATATGTAGAAAGTCGGACCATTTTCAAGTCACGATATTCGAGCTACCTATCTTTATTGAAGTAGGAAATTTTGCAAAAGCACCCATCTATCATTATGACGTAATTTCACTACGTGGCTGCTGGTAATAAAGACAAAGACCACTCGCATGATGACTATCGTTGTCCGACATTTGGTTGGTTAACACTTGACTCATGTGAGCCATTGGCGCAAATTTTACACGCGCAATAAAGAGGCGGTGGTACTGGTAGGTGTATTTTTGTCCGGAGAGCAATTATTCAGTGTTTGGACGTCTTTTAGAGACTTGAAAAATTATGTAATCGTGACCGTTTGATAATATCAACATGTCTATCGTATGAGGATCTTGACCGTTAGTAGTTATTCCACGGATAATGCCCAATGCTAACATAATCACACAATGATAATTCTATTTGGCTTAGTTTTTTTTTCAAAAAATTTTTTGCTGT
This sequence comes from Camellia lanceoleosa, assembly GCA_025200525.1. Taxonomy (NCBI): domain Eukaryota; kingdom Viridiplantae; phylum Streptophyta; class Magnoliopsida; order Ericales; family Theaceae; genus Camellia; species Camellia lanceoleosa. The sequence continues at coordinate 165,159,896 of CM045766.1, read as the reverse complement.
CTTTTAGTGAATTTTTTAATATTTTGAATTAATTTTTTAAAATCTTTAGATGTTCTTGACAAATAAATATTTATGAAAAAAATCAATAAAAATAAAAATGTGATTTATTATTATTATTTTAATTTCAGATTTTTCGCAAAATATTTTCTTTGAGTACATTTTAAAAGTTAAAAAAAATTGATTTTTAGAAAAAAAATTACTGAAGATAAACAAAATAAATAAAAGAAGAATATCAAAAAAGTGAAAAGATAGTAAAATAATTTCAAAATGCATGAAACATAACATTTTTTTGCACAAATTAATGCACGAGCCACTTATACTTTCATGAATTTTAAATTATTTTACTATTTTTTTATTTTTTTGATATTTCCCTATAAATAAAAGCTTAAAATAAATTTGAAGTTTCAAAACATTAAAATAAATTTGAAGTTTGAAAACAAAAACAAGAAAGCTTTCCAACCGCATACTGCTTCAAATGGATACAAAAATGAATATAGAAATTTACATAAAATGCGTGCCATAAATATCTTGAAATTTAAATAAGTGTAGCAAAGGTACATAAATATGAGCAAACAAGATTATATGCTATAACCAAAGCCCCAAAAAAAAGATTATATGCTATTACCATCTCGAAATATATATTTTTACATTAGTTAAAAATTTTATCTATAAAAAATTTATAGCAATCTAGAATTTTTTTATACATAATATCTTCACCAACAATATATTACTACAATTGAGAACAAGTAAAGTGTTTAGAATGCATAAAGAAATATTTTACTTTGTTGAAGCCATATGGATTTTTTTCAATCAAGACGGAATGAGTTCAGATATATTTCAAATGTTTAGGTGCCGTTTGGTAACACTTACGTTTTTAATTTTCTATTTATATTTATAAAAATTTTAAAATTCAAATAAAAACTTGTTTGGTAAAATTTTTGATTTATAAATCAGTAGTTTCAGTTTATAAATTTGGCCAAAAAATGAAAATACAAAAAATGTATTTCCGTTTCGAAATTTTTTTTTTTACCACCCAACACTGGCCACCACCCGTCACCATTTTCCACCACTATCTTCCGCCACCACCACCCACCCTTCACCACCACCACTCACCACCCACCACTAGCCACCACCCACCTGCCACCCACTCGCTACCACCACCCACCCCTCGCCACAACCACCACCACCACCACCTACCACTCACCCGCCACCACCCATCACCCGCTACTACCATCCACCACCCACCACCACCACTGCCACTTACTTGCCGCCACCACCACTCACCACTTGCCACCACCACCACCACTATCCACTACCAACCACCACCACCACCACCACTACCACCACCACCCACCACCCACTTGCTACGACCACCCACCACCACCACTGCCACCGCCACCACTCACTCACCACCACACCGCCACTATCACCCACCCACCCACCTACCACCACCACCACCACCACCCGCCATTCACCCGCCACTACCCGCCCACCCACCAAGCACACCACCATCCGCCACCGCCACCACTACCACTACCCACTCACACCACCACACCACACCCACCCACCCACTATCACTACCCACCACCCACCACCCACCACCACCACCGCCATCCGCCACCCACCTACCACCACCACCACCACCCGCCACCACCACCACCACCACCACCACCCACTCACACCACCTACTACCCGCCACCACCCATCCACCCACCACCACCACTGCCACCCGCCACCACCACCACCACCACCACCCACTGCTCACCACCTACTACCCGCCACCACCCACCTGCCACCACCACCCACCACCACCACCACCACCACCCGCCATCCGCCACCCACCTGCCACCACCACCCACCATCCACCATCCACCACCACCACCACCACTCACTCGCTACCACCCACCACTTGCCACCCTCACCCACCTATCTACCACCACCACCCGCCCACCACCACCAGCTACCCACCACCCACCGTCACCACTTTTCACCATCGTCTTCCGCCACCACTTGCCACAATTTGCCATTTCTCACTCTTTTTTATATTTTAAATTTTTTTAAAACATTTTGTCAATTACCAAACGTATTTGTAGTTTATGTTTTTCTAAAAATAAATAAAAAACAGTTTATAAAATTTTTATAAATATAAACTGAAAACGTAAACGTTATCAAACACACCCTTATATGCAATTATGGTTACATAATCGCTTTTATTGTTTATTTATGGGTAAATTACATTTACCTCCCCTGAGATTTCTGACAAATACAGGAACCTCTCCTGTGGTTTGAATAATTACAGTAACCTCCCCTACTTTACCTGACAATGTCAAAATTTTTCCAAAATTTGACCGCCGTTTATACACATAACCGACCCTGCTGATGTCATCAAATGTAAGCACTAAAATGCCTATAATACACTCAAGTGCCCAATTCAAGAACTGAATTTTTTTTTTTTAAAAAAATTATTTTTTATTTTAAATATATAATTTTATTTAAATATTTTATTTTATTTTGTAAATATTTTAATTTTTTAATTTTAATATTTTAAATTCAAAACACAATTTCACACTCAAATTGTAACCAAACACATAACTTAAAACTCAATTCAAAAATTATTTTCAAACCTCATAACCAGACACATAACTCGAAATTCCATACTATTTTCAAAACTCTACACTCAAATCATAACAAAAAAATTAAAATATTTAAAAATATATTTATAAAATAAAATAAAATATTTAAAATAAAAACTATATATTTAACATAAGTTTTGTAATGAGTTTTGAGTTATATATGTGGTTAAGACTATATGAGTTTTGGAAAGATTTTCGAAAATTTCTAATTGTAATTGTGATTTTAAAAGAAAACCAAACATGTTTCTAAAAAAAAATAAAATTCGGAACATGTTTTTACTCAAAATTCAATTCAAAAATTATTTTCGAAAACTCATAACCAAACACATATTTAAAACTCAATTCAAAACTCTTTTTAAAACCCAAAACCAAACTTTTTTCCAACACTTTATTTTAAAAGAAAAATTATTTTATTTTTTAAAATTATTTTTATAATCATGATTTGAGTGTGGAGTCGCATTTTGAGTTATGAGTTTTGAAAATAAAAAATTTGTTTGGTTATAAATTTTGAATTTTTTTGAATTTATTTTTTTAGGGTAAATATTTTATATTTATTTTAATGTGCATTATATTTCATACATTTATGTGTTGTATTTTTTAATATTTTAAATATATTTTTTAAATATTAAAAAAAAATTTTAAAAATATTTTTTATTTTAAATGTATAATTTTTATATAAATATTTTTAAATTATTTTATTTTATGATTGCGTTAGTAAATCGCGGGCAATGGCAGTGAACAAAGGGTTTTATGGTTATGGTTGAATAGAGGGTTTTTTTTGTCTTTTTGCAAGCAAAAGCAAGGGTGATATGGTAATTTTCTATATGATACTAATGCCGTTTGTGTAAAATAGACAGAATGAGAGAATTTTGACATTGTCAAGTAAAGTAAGGAAGGTAACTGTAATTATCAAATCATAAGAGAGGTTCCTGTATTTATCAGAAATCTCAAGAGAGGTAAATGTAATATACCCTTTATTTATTTATGTCTATTCTTCCTTTTTCAAAAGGGGGATTTTTTGGCTTTGTGTGACTAGAATGACAACTTGAACAAAAGTGCAGATCTCATCTTTTCTATCTATGACCAAAGAAAAGCTTCTTAGTTGGAAAAAAGCAGAGAAAACTAGAAAGATAAACAGACTAATTTTGAGCAATTGACTTGAGCGTGCATTTCGTGCACTTGAGTTGCATCCACATTTTGCAAAATTTTAAATTTATTCTGTTGATGAACTCCACTCGAGAAAGTTTTCAAATTTAATTTTTTGTTAAAGTTACATGCAAGTGAAAAAGAAACTATATGATAGAGCCAAGAATAAATAGGAAGTTGATACATGTATTTCATAAGAAACTATTATATGCAACAAAAACACATAAGGTCAATATCTGTAAAGTTTGTGATCAAAATTGAGCTTAATTAACAAGAACTTTCATGGAAAATTCTAATCACTCTAAGCAGAAAAAAAAGAAAAAGAAAAAGAAAAATAAGGTATGACTTTTCTCAAGTTGTCATCTCAACTTGAAAGAGTGTTTGGACTTGATAGCCCTATTTTAAGAACGATTTCGATGATGTGAACCTTTTATTTTTTAGAACTCATTGGATAGAATATTTATACAAAAAATCAAGATGATTGGATATCGATAATTATATGTTTTAATTATATTTATTTTTAAAAAATAGACACAAATGTAATTTCAAAAATAGCCATCTATTTTTTATAATATAAATTTGATTCAAACATTTAATTATCGATATCTGATTATCTTGACTTTTGTATGAATATTTTACGCAATGAATCTTAAATGTGAACTGTTTAAATTACTGAAATCGGTCCCAAAATGGGCCTATCAAGCTCAAACGTTCTTTCAAGTTAAGACAACCAACTTGAGAGAAATTAAACCAAAAAGAAAAGAAAAAAAGAAAAAGAAAAAGAAAAAAGAAAAATTCACACCCTTTTTACATTTGGTCATCTGGTTAGGTAAACACTTCGAGGATTCTAAGCAACCCAAAAAATTTGGAAACTGATATTTGTGACCCAATGCATTTTATAGTTTTATTTCATCTTCTATATATACTCAAATTACAAACATACATGTATATGAAGATCCATTATATTTAAAAAATAATAAGATACTTCCATGTGAAAAATTACATAAAAAGTGAAAATGTTGAGTAAAATATTGTGATGATATTTAGAATTTTGGTTGATAAGCATCAACCTACTGGAATCTCAAAACTTCGAAATGGGTCACCAACCCAAATGGAATTGGCAGAGTGGTCCATTAATGAAAAAAAAAAAAAAGAAAAGAAAAAAGAAAACCCCAAGGAATTTGAGTAATTAAACTCCATTGGAATTTGATAGACACTTTAGGATTGGTACACCAACCATATGGAATAATTATGGAATTGGCAAAAATGTCACCCACATCAAATTGTACGAGCAAGATTGCTTTAAGATGAGCCATCCAATTAAAACATCTACTAGAGTACCGATCAAATGGTCAATACTCATGTGCATCCCTCCATCAAAATAAATGACGCGTTTGTGCCATCAATGGCTCAAATTCATTTATCTCCCTCCCTCCATAATATATACTAGAAAAGAAAGCATGTTGTGTGAGCAATTAATTAAGCTTTCGTTTGGAATGTTGATTGATTTTTTAATTATTTCGGGGTTAAAAAACTTAGTTTATGATAAGTTTTTTATTTTTTATTTTTTTGACTTTTAAAAGAGAAAAAAAATGAAATAATTATGATTTAGATGTACTATTTTATTTTATTGACTTTTAACTTATTTTATTTTTTTGTAATTGTTTTAGCTCAAAACCAACATGTCCAACATAACATTATGAGTTTATTTTATAAACAGGCAGATTGGGTTAAAATTTCATATCTCAAGCCCATCTTGAATATTAAGGTGCTGTTTGGTAACACTTACGTTTTCAGTTTTTTGTTTATATTTACAAAAATTTTAAAAACTCAAATAAAAACTTGTTTGGTAAAATTTTTGATTTATAAATCAGTGGTCTCAGTTTATAAATTTATTAAAAAATAAAAACACAAAAATGTGTTTCCATTTTGAGTTTTCGCTTTTTTTTACCACCCAACACTAGCCACCACCTGCCACCATTTTCCACCACCCACCACCACCACCACCACTCACCACTCACCACCCACTTGCCACCACCACCCACCCCTCGCCACTACAACCCACCCGTCACCACCCACTCGCCACCCGCCACTACCATCCACCGCTCGCCACCACCACCCGCGACCTACTTGCCACTACCACTTACCACCCACCTGCCACCACCACCCACCACCCACCACCTACTACCACTACCACCACCCACTCGCTACCACCTACCACCGGCCACCATCATCCACTCATCCACCACTATCCGCCACCCCCCACCACCCACTCACCACCCACCACCCGCCACCACCCACCACCACCACACCACCCACCCACCTACCATCACCACCCACCCACCTGCCACCACCACCACCACCACCACCACACCTACTCCGCCACCACCACCACCACACCACCTCCCACTAGCCACCACCCGCCACCTACCACCACCACCACCACCACCATCACTCATCACCCATCCGCAACCCACCTGCCACCACCACCCACCACTACCACCCACCACCACCACTACCACCCGCCACTTACCTGCCACCACTAGCCACCCGCTACCACCACCCACTTGCCACCACCTGCCACTACCAGCCACCTACCACCACCACCACCACCACCACCACCATCACCTACCATCCACCAAGAACCCACCCGCCACCACCCACCACTACCACCAACCACTGCCACCACCCGCCACCACACCCACCCCTCCCCCCACCACCACCCATCACCTTCACCCACCCACCAACTACCACCACCACCCGCGACCACCACCACCACCACCACCACCACCACCACCCACTCGCTACCACCCACCACCCGCCACCCACCCACTACCACCCGTCATCCGCCACCCACCACCCACCATCCGCCACCGTCACCCACCCATCCACCCACCGTCACCACTTTTCACCACCGTCTTCCGCCGCCATTTGCCACCACTTGTCATTTCTCACTCTTTTTAAAAAAATTTAAACATTTTGTCAATTAACAAACGCGTTTGTAGTTTATGTTTTTCTAAAAATAAACAAAAAATAAACAAAAATCAGTTTATAAAATTTTTGTAAATATAAACTGAAAACGTAAACGTTACCAAACACACCCTAAAAGAGTATAAAATCTCAATCTAACTCAGGCGGTGTTTGGCAAAATTTGGATTTGGGTTTTTTTTTTTTTTCTTTTTCCACTAAAAAACAAAGTTTTTGCAAAATAAAAAAAAACAAATCCAAACAAAATATCACATCTAACTCCATAATCATTTCACTTTTTCTTTCATAAACATCACATTCAACCACAAAAAAACACAACTATCTTTCCAAACACCAAAATTTTTTTATCCAATAACTAAAAAAACCTACATAAAAATCCGTTTTCTAAACACCTATACACTCAGTCTTATAGGTCAAATATTTTTTCCAATCTCTAAAAAAATGGCATTGGACCGAGGGGGTTGGATGGCCGATCGAGCCGATGGCCAGCGCTAGTTGTAGTCGGCGTGTGTTTTCAATTAAATTGAGTTTTGTGTATTAAAAAAAATCAGAAAAAATATAATAAATTATAATTATGTGTGTACCAAAAAACAAGAAAAGAATAAAAAGCAATGTATTGTAAATTCACTTTTCTGTGATGGTATCTATCTTTTCCAAATGCATGTAAGTATGGTAGTTGAAAGTTTGCAGGAAAATACATGTTGGAGTACTTTCTGGTTTGGTTTTTGTCTTCTCTGTGAAAGAAAATTGCAGGAAAAATTATTCACGCAAAAAAAAATTGCAGGAAAAAGAAGATATGTACAACCATTTCTTGAATGTCATGTCATCCACCAACTTTTTAAGATTATATTTGACCTTTAAATTCAATGAAAAATACACAGAAAAAAATTATAAAAAAAGGAAGTAAAAGTTAATTTTGTTTAATTTTTCCTATCCATTTCCCCTTTTTCATTTCTCTTTAAGTGGAATGCTAATAATACTAATAATAATGGACGGTCGTATTATTTAGAGTTTAAGTTCTAAGATGTTTAAAAAACCCTACTTGTAATTGATTTTTGATTATTAAAAAAAAAAAAAAATGAATTGTTGTTTGTGGAAGTTGCTCTAGCTTGATGTGATTGTTCACATGGTTTTTGGAGATTAAATATTTTAGTTAAAAAAAATATTATAAATTATCATATTATTATTTTTTTTTTTATAAAAAATTAAAAAATTGTTAAAATAATATATTTCGAAACCACACCTAAATATGCCATTCATGCACACAAGAGAATGGAAAATGGAACTTGGGTGGATTAAAAAGGATGAAATGAAAGGGGCTGATATACATTAAAGTTGAATGGAATATTTCGGGAATCAAAGTTGATGATGATTCAAACTGACAGAGCACAGATGCATTGTATAGAAAGAAAATTTATAGCAATAATATCAAGAATAATTGCTAAAATTTGATTCATGGAGGGGCCTCAAAATGACTGTGTTTCGTAATTCAGTCTTGTCAATTAATATTAATCAAATTAAAGGAGTGTGATGTGTCACAAATCTATTAGAATGAATGGGATATGTTGAGGAGCTCTGCTGGTACTTTGGTGGGTCTCTTCTTATGGGTTGGGTTAATTAGGCTGGTAACCGACTACCCAGGACCTAGGCCTACGGATGTAGTAATGACATCTCAGAACATCCTTTTTTTTTGTGTTAAAAAAAAAATGGGATATGTTGAAATAATATTAATTAAAAAAGTCACCAATAAGAAATTTGATATGGATGCGTCACATATTTTAGCACAGAGAACAAAAAAGTACACCGGAAATTTGTCTTGTTGGATACAAATTTGCCTATGTAGTGTTTTGAGATTTTAGTAAAAAGTTAATTTTTTGATTTTTTTTGACTTTTTTGGTAATTTTTTGACGAAAAGTTAGGTTGTTTTGAGTAAAAAAGTTGACTTTTTTGACTAAAAAAATTAAAAAACTAAAAAACTGACTTTTTACCATTGTTTTCAAAAAACCCCTATATTTATGATGGGTTTTCTTAACAAGTGTTATAAGACTGGTGTTAAGGATGCATTAACCCATTTTAATTAATCTTATTATTATAGAAAATTGCATAGATTATAAATGTTGTATGGTTAGATATCAAATTATACTTTTCTTTAATTGCCTCTATTTTTATATATTTTTCATAATTAAATTTTTTGAAACATTTTTTTAATTATAAAGTTAAATTTTATTTTTGTAAATAACATTTCGTGATTTCTTTTAATTTTAAATTTCAATCATATTTAAATTATATGGTGTAAGAAAAATAAATCTAAAAATTATAACAAATATAAAAAAATTCCATAATATTAATCGACAGAGGGATTTTGTTTTTAAATGACATTTTGTGGATTTTTAAAAAAAATTTAAATGCTCTTTGTTTTCAATTATAATTAAACTATATAGTGTAAGGAAAATGTAATTAGAATTTTAAAAATAAAGGGCATTTAAATTTTTTTTTTTTAGAAAAAAACTACGAAATGTTTCATTTAAGATTAAAGGACATTCAATTTTATTAAAAAATGTTAAAAAATATTCTATTATAAAAAGTATATAAAAATATTAAAATAGAGGTAATTAAAGAAAAGAATAATTTAGTCTCTAACAATACAATATTTGTAATCTATTCAATTTTCTATGATAGTGAGGTTGGTTAAGGTGAATTAAAGCATTCTTAACAAATGCCTCATGACACTTGTTAATAAAACCTATTATCAAGAGAGATTTTCACTATAAATTGTAGAAAGTACAATTACAAGAATAAAAATGAAAATACTCTGAACTACCAATTTTGGACTCCAAAACCAATCATAAGTGTTGTGTTATAAGTCACACCACCTAAAAATTTCATTAAAATATGAAAATTCTTCAATAAATACTTGCTATGTCATTAAGAATTAGTTTTTAGGGTCCAAAATTAGTGAGACATAGCATTACTCAATAAAAATACCCACAAAAATGCGAAACTAATTTCCAAACTCGCAATCAATCCTTGTTTTATTGCTCAAGATAACTCAATGTCGAAATTTGATTTGTTACTCTTGACATTTATTCAACTTCTCGACTTATTTACAAATTCTTTCAATCTCACAATTATAAAGTTCTCACAAATTTATTATTTATAAGAAAATCATAAATATTCTTGGACGTATACAATTAATAAAATTTTATACACATTAAATTCAAATAATTAACAACTTCATAAAAACTAGTTTTTTTTGGGAGGGGGAGGGGGAGGATACATGATTTATTACGTGTAATTTTACTCACTATCAATCAACAATTAAATTTTATTTTTATTTTTATATAACGGTTGAGATTTGTTTTGATGTCCACCCCAGAAAAGTCGTGGTCCCCCCCCCCCCCCCCCCAAAAAAAAAAAAACTTTGGTTGATCGAAAGTCAGCCAAGCCGATGATAATTTTTTAGGAAAATGATTTAGAGCCCTAATTTCTCTTTCCCTAATTCCCCTAATTTCCTATTTTTGGCAATTGTTTTTTTTTTTTTTTTTCCTTACTTGATATGAAAATTAAGAGGATTAGGAGGAGGGAAATTAGGGGATGTAGTAAGACCCTATTTTTTACGTGTCTATAGTCTTATTTTAACCAGGCCGGTGGGCCCAATGGGTCTGCCGGATATGAGTTAAACTTCTCTTCATATTTATTTATATTTTATTTGTGAATCTCAATTCGAATTCACTTTAATAATTTAAATTTTTTATTTTATAAATTTTACAATAAAAATTATTTATACAAAAAATTAGATTTATCGAATAACTATAAACATATAAACAAATTACGTTTTGTTTTACAAAATAAATAATTTAAGTGTACAATCCTGTTTGGTATTCATGTTATAAAACAAAATGTGATTTATTCTTGTATTTTTAGATATCCGATGAAATTAATTTTTTTTCATGAATGACCTTTATTATATGACTTACAAAGCAAACTTGTTCGGATCATTGATGTGAATTTGAATTTGGGTCTACAGGAAAAGTATTGATAGATATGAAAAGATAAAGTATGGACTAAGATATTCTCTTTATAGTTCATATTTAGATAAATTACAAATGGCCTTGAGATTTGCTCAAATACGAATTGTCTTATGTAATTTTAAAAATTATATTCTATTTCTTAAAATTTTTAATTTTATAATAAATTATCCATTTTATTAATAAATCATCAAGTTAATTAACAATTTTTAATGATATCAAAATTTATTTCAATTAATAATTTAGGCCCCGTTTGGGAACTTACATTTTTAGCCAAAAAGTCAAAAAGTTACTAAATTAGCCAAAAAGCCAACAATCTATACCAAAAAGTCAAAGATTCTCTTTTCTCTCTACTTTTTGCACATCTTTTCGTAATTAGCCAAAAAGTCATCCCAAACATACAAGTTTTTTTTACCTACCTTTTTAGCCAAATAGCCAAAAAGTTACTGAATTAGCCTGTTCCCAAACGAGGCCTTAGGTAACTTTATTATTATATAGGAAAACAATTATAAATTTTATTTTTTTAATTAATTCTGTTAAATAAAAAATTCTAATAAGGGGATATTTGTAATTTTTTAAATTATAAGGGATAATTTGTATTTTAAGCAAATCTTAAAGAGTATATTTGTAATTTATCTTTTATATTTTAGTTTATTGTTTATAAATTATTTATCAAAAATTTTAGATTAATTCAAATATTATATTTATTTCTAAAAAAAATTAATTATTTTGTTTTAAAAAGTAAATATAAAAATTTATATAATCTTAATTATTAAATTAAAATAATAATTTTTAATAAATAATTAAAAAAACCCCGTGATCAGCCCGGCCCAACCCACATGATTGTAATGATTTTATGTCTGCATTTTTGCAAATACCGTTCATGACTTCACATCGGTGAGGGTGAAGACAAATTATTGGTCACCTCAGGTAAATGTGGTCTACCCGTTGAAAAACTATGAAATGATTTTGGATAAATTTACATAGTGCTTCAATTTGGATATTTATTAATTAAAGTTTTGAGATTTAATAATTTTGTTATAATTTAAAAAAAATATGATAATTATCAATTAATAAATAATGTGAAGCAATAATCACTCTTAGCGGTTGATGGTTGTCAGAGTAAAATATGTATGCGTTATCACTGTATTAGTCTGTGCGGAGATAGTCAATAAAGAGCATGATGAATACTTGATTTCTTCCTCATTTGGTGATGTCTAATATATTGAATTAGGATGATTTTGATCATGAATACAATGAGATTTTTAGTGTTAAAATCATTAATGTAGTAATATTAAATTGAAAATAAAATAAATTGTTGCTATTTCTGTACTAGGGTGCTACTTTTAATTGATTGAGATTCAACTTATTGAATTATGTAAAAAATTTCATTCCTAATCCAACATGGCTTTAGATCCACATCATTTCATATTTACCCATTAGTGTTATACAAATAATTTATTTATTTCTTACGAACTAATACACTTACACTTTATATTTTAAAACTTTTTATATTGTATATCACTTCAATTTGTAAGAAAAATTTATAAAACAACTAGCTTATTTTGAAAAGTATATCAAATGTTAGTTTTTTAATTTTTTTTAAAAAATGTATAAAAAAATAGAAAAATAATATGAAGAAAAAAAAAGAAAATCTAAGAAGTCAAAAATTAACTTTTTAATATAATTGTCAAAATAAGTCATAATATTTATCTTACTTTTAAGTAGACTTTTACTAGCACAACAAACACAAGGAATAATTAGGATTCTCACTCAAGTGAGACTCAAATTCCACCCATGGTTTTTGACTTAGATCCATATAGCTTAAGGTTTCAATTTGGCCGCTATAACGCTACTTTGATGGGTGGATTTGGGGAGTAATTTGAAAGGAATAGGAAAAGAAAAAGAAAAAAATATATATATATATAATTATATTTTATTTATATTTTACTTATTTATTTTTATTTTTTTGTAAATTTCTTTTCCAATTCATGAACTAAACATAATCTAAAAGTCATCATTGATTACTTCTTCTTCTTCTTCTTCTTCTTCTTCTTTTTTTTTTTCTAGCAATAAAGAGATTAATAAATTTAATCCTCCATTAACTGGCAAACAGTAAGGGCCTGTTTGGTAACCATTCCGTTTTCAGTTTATATTTAGAAAAATTTTAAAAACTGTCACAAAAATTTGTTTGATAATTTTTTTGATTTATAAATGATTGTCTCAGTTTATAAATTTAAGAAAAAAACGTAAACTTAAAAAATGAGTTTACGTTTTCAGTTTTCAATTTTTTTTTTCAAATAACTATTTTTCAATTAAATTTTTTTCAAATAATTTTTTTTAAATAATTTTTTTTCAATTAATTTTTTTTCCCAATAAATTTTTTTAAATTAGTTTTTTTCAACTAATTTTTTTTTAAAATTATAATGTGTGTGATCCCATTATCATAAATAATAAAAATAAATATAAATATTTTAGGCCTAAACAAATATATTTTTTAGTTTATATTTTTAAATTTTTTAAAATATTTTATTCAAACTAAACATATTTATAATTTATATTTTTTAAAAAATAAATGAAAATTAATTTATAAAATTTTTATAAATATAAATAAAAAACGTACACGTTACCTAAAAGTTTTATTCTTCAAAAATCTACATATACTCGGAGGGTCAATTCTGAAATCATTATTAGTTCATTGTGTTTCTGCAAATTTTGAGACATAAACTTTTGTTTTATTCATGGCTAGATATAAACCAGTATTACTTTCTAGATACAGCTTGCTTGATATTTATAGGATAAATTACAAATAGATGATGAGGTTTCATTAAAATATCAATCATTCTTTATTGTTTTAGAAATCACATTTTATTTTATTAGGTTTCTAATTTTATAACAAAATGTTTATTTGATTAATAAATTATAAAATTAATTAACAGTTTTTAATGATATTAGAAATATGTTTCAATTAATAATTTAGATAATTTTATTATTGTATAGGAGAGCAATTATGAATTTTATTTTTCTAATTAATTCTATTAAATAAAAAATTCTAACAAAGTGGGTATTTGTAATTTTCTAAATCACAAGGAACAATCTATACTTTAAACAAATCTCAGAATATGTATTTATAAATTATCCATATTTATACTAATAATGTGTCTATTATAATATAATGGACTTAATTAATTTCTATATATTAGTTGCTTGAGCTTGATTATTTATGACATTCCAATATTCGTCTCGTTGGAAAGTTGGCTAGTTTAACTCTATTTTTTGTAAGTGACTTTTTTATTTTTATTTATGGACAAAAAAAAAAAAAAAAAAACAATGTGATTTAAATAAGTTAATAAGCCAATAAATTGGCTTTTTTTAACCTACCCAAAAGAGGTTAGTTGATTTTTGGATTTATTAGTTAGTTTAACCTGACTACAAAAATTATGTTTAAAAAAATAATTTTTTTTAAAGTTAATTTGATGATTGTAAAAAAAAATTAAAATAATTATAATTTGAATATGATATTTTCTTTTATTAATTATCTAAATTTATTTTATTTTTATTAAATCTTTTAGCTTAATAATCCTTCCCAAACCAATTTTGCCGTGTCAATTGCTCTTTCAAAACATTTGCATTGACTGGTGCACTTATACTTCCTCATCTTTAATGGTTTATCAAATTTATCATTAAATTTAAATTTAATAAAAAAAAGGGGTTACTTTTTTATTTTTCCAATGATTAATCAAATCCATTATCAAACCCTAAATTTCGTTTTTCTTTCATCAAACTTGATGATGCAGTTCGTGATGGTTGGAGTCGGACTGATCCACGCTCCTTAAGCTTATGTCCGAATGACCAAACCCACCTGAGGACCTGCACAAGAGTTCAATGAGGAATGGAGAGTTTCCCAGCGAACCCTCCGATGAACAAATTAGAGAGAGAGTAAAAGAGTGTAGGGATGGAGTAGAGATAGAAAAGCTTAACCTTCTTTCTGTCTTCGACATCTGCTTATATCCTCTGGTGATCATTTCGTTGTCCCTTCTGATCTATCGCCTTGGCCGAAAGTCTATGCTCTAGCTTACCTTATTCACGGTGAAAGCGTTCTGTCCCGACGAAGAGGGCTTGTCGTAATAAATGCTGTAAGGGGCTTCATTAATGACGATGTGCAGTGACAATAACTTTGCAGATCTTTATCTGCTGATGTGGCTTGCCATTCTCTTGCCATGTGTCTTGGTGTCATTGGTTCTTATTGCTATGTGGGGCTTTAGCAGTGTTGGGCTTCATTAATTGGATTATGTATTGGGCCCTAAGTGGTGGGCTTGGGTTGTTCATAGTGGGCTGTAGCCTTTATGGGCCTACCCATGTCAGTAGTCCCCCATTTCTAAGTGCAACTTTAGTCCAACGAAAAGAATAATGAAGAAAATGAGGGTTGTTAGAGACCGGCAGGGCGGAGGCTGACTGATAGGAGTGACCGAGTGGATGGACCGACCATGAGGAGGACCGCCCGTGAAAGGTGGCCGAGTGGAGTGACCGACCATGAGACAGGCCGGCCGCAAAGGGTGGCTGAGTGATGGGATCGACCATGAGGAGGGTCAACCGCATAGGGTGGCAGAGTGAAGTGACTGACCATGAGGCGGGCCGGCCGCGAAGGGTGGCTGAGTGGACAGACTGACTAGGAGGAGGGTCGACCGCGCAGGGGGAGGTAGCGGGATGCGAGGCTCGAGAGGCGGCGGGTCACGTGGTGACTTGAAGTGGAAAGGACAGGGTAGGGGAAGGGAGCAGTGAATCGTGGCCGTATACGTGGCAGAATCACGTGGTGGGGAAGGTTAGGCGTTGGGCCAAAAGTGAAACGATAGGTCATTATAGGTGTTGAAAAGACAGTTTTGGCGAATGGTAGAAAATTTTTCAAACTGGCGAAAATTAATTGTGACCCCTGGAATACAGGCAAGCTTTGGGCTTTTGGTATTATACGTTTTACCTACCTTTTTTCGAAAAATCAAAACATTCCAAGTGTAGACTCCTTCGTTGCAAGTGATACACCCTTGCAACATTTTTTGAATTTCCTTGCGTCCGCATCCGAAGCTATTCGTAGACACACCACAGAAATGGCCCAAGAAGAAGCTGCAAATGCCAGGGTTGATCCCTTGGGGGACAATGATGCGGTTGATTTGGCGGAGCAATATAGGACGGAGAGGCGAGTGGGAAGTGGGAGGGAGCCGTCGGGGCGACTTCGTTCGTCCACAATGATGGCGGCGCCGAGGCTAATAAGCCAGGTGGAGCCAGATCACTGGCATACAAAGGCCGATAAGTCGATCATTACCGTGAAGGAGCTCGAGGGTATGCGGGAGAAGTACCAGATTCCCGCAGAGATAGAGTTGAAACTGCCGGAACCAAAGGAGAGGGCATCCGATGTTCGACCGGGGGAATTCGCCCTATACGAGGAGGCGCTAAAAAAGGGTTTGAGGTTGCCACTACCCCGGATAGTGGTGGACGTATTGAACTGGTTGGAGGTAGCTGTAGGCCAACTGATGCCCAATGCGTGAAAAATCTTGCTGGCCTGTGCGAGCACATGGCCAAAGGCGAACGGGGGGGCTGAAATGACGGTGGACGAGTTTTTTGCGTGCTACAAGGCATCGGGGCAGCAAGAAACTTGGGTCACTTTACAAGTAGTGGTAGGGAAAGGTCTGGTAGTGGGGCTACCATCGTCCACTAAGGGGTGGAGGCCGCAATGGTTCTACATGTCCGCAAACGGAGGAGTTGGAGTGCGCACGGTGTGGAGAGTGCCCAACAAGTCTATGGAGCCAAAACTGGGGGCAGCGGCAGAGGAGATGGTGAAGAAGGTGAAGGCATGGAGGGAGAAGGAGGGTGTCAGATGGGACGACCTGGTTCAGCCTTCATCCTTGTTTGCCGCAAGGTTGGGCTCTCAGCCGATCGGTGAAGATCTGGCGCCGGAAGAACTAAAGGTAAGAAAGAAGGTGCAAGAGGCGGAGGATAGGACCATTTTCGCCAAGGCCAATAGATACAAAGAGACACAGGCAGACCGTCCGCCGAAGAAGATCCCAAGGGAAAGAATCCGACCGCACCCCAAACTGCTCGGGGAAAAAGACTTAGGCAGTTTTGACCCACGACCGCCCCTAATTGATCCAGTGAAGGAAAGGGCGAACAAGGAGGGTGAGGCTTTGGAGAAGAAAAAGAAAAAGATGAAGGTGAAGGAGAGTGAGGAGGAGCCCACTTTGAAGAGGAGGAGGGAGGGGACAGTAGAGGAGACCTCCCCAAAAGCGGGGCTGGGGGAAGTGGAGAATGGGGTAAAGAGTGGGCCGACCGCGCCTGAAGAGCGAGCGGAGGTTGGTGTGGTTGATCGCATGGAGGGGGTGGAGCAGCAACCCCAGGGTGCTCTTGTGCCTCAAGGAGAAGAAGATGGGGTCAGGTTGAAGACCGCTTTTTATCACGCCTCGGTACGATTCGGCCGAGTGAGAAGGAATAGAGGCTGTGTCATTGCAGATCGCCTCTTACGAGTAATGGAAGACGCAGCCATGCATTCGGTGGAAAGTTTCACTGAGGCGGAGCTACTGAGGGGGTTATGTTCTGCCCAAATGGAGGTGACCTCTTTAGTAGGGGCCCTTCTAAGAATGGCGGCTGCTGCAAAAAGTGAGGTAGGGCCTTTGGCGGCAAAGTTGGAGGGGGTGGAGGCTCAACTTGAGAGCTTAAGGAGGGAGGCTGTAGGATGGCGGGAGGCTGCGCGAAGTACGTGTGCAAGGGGTTTGGAAAAGGTCCAAAAGGCCAAGAAGATGGGGTTATTGGCGGTAGTGCAGGGCAATATTGCTGAGCGTGCCCATGCTGAGCTGCTCGCGGTCAAGTTGGAGCTAGAGGACGAACGCCGCAAGGTAGTGTCGCTCGAGTTCCAGCTGGCTGGCGAGCAGAAGAAGCTGGGGGATGCTGAAAATGCCTGCACGGTCACCACTGAGCGGTTTGAAGAGGCTATGACCAGTAATGAAGAATTGCGCTCCCAACAAATCAAAGAAAAGAATGAAGCCGACCTGAAGGTTGTTGGGCTGCAGAAGGAGCTGGAAGATGAGCGTGCTAGGGCAATGGAGGAGAAGGCAAGGTTGGAGAAGGAGTTAGAGGAAGAAAAAACTAAGGCAGCCTCTGAAAGAGCAGCATACCCCAATCTGTACGTCGTAGCAATAGAGCAATTTAAGGTGTCTGCTGATTTTCAGATAGCCATCGATGCTGCTATTGCCAGCAACTTGGTGAGAGAGGGGGCTAGTACGTCGGGGACGACCGCTGGGAGCAGGAGCGAAGACGAAGTGATCCAGAGTTTCTAGCGGTCGGACTTCTACAAACACGAAATGGCTGAATTCTGGAACAGTGGTTGGAAGATGTTCAAGCGTAAAGTAGAAGAGCTGTATCCAGACATAGACTTCAGCAGTGTTAGAATTGAGGAAGACGACGTGGCCCAGACCCCCCTGGATGAGGGCATTGAAGAGGAAGATCTCGCCTCAAGTAAAGAAGAAGAGTGGGGGAGTAGGGAAAATATGTACTTAGAGTTTTGGTTGTTGTTGTTGTTGTTTTTTCCTTTTTGAATGGCTGGAATAAACTTATGTACAAGTTTGTGAATAAATAAAATTTTGAGTCGTGTTTTCATGCTATTGCTCTTGTTTGTGCATCTGAAATGAATGAGAATGATAACTTGTATAAGGCTTGTGTATAAATCATTGTGAAGTGCAAAATGTAAGGAAAACTTAATGTAAAGTGAAGTTTAAAACGTAAGGCAACCCCAGTGCAGAGTGACTGTAACGAAAACTCAAGGTAGAGTGAAGTTTAGCTTGTAAGAAAAATTTAATGCAGAGTGAATGTGAGAAAAACTAAATGCAGAGTGAAGTTTAACTTGTAAGAGAAATTCAATGCAGAGTGAATATGAGAAAAACTCAATGCAGAGTGAAGTTGAACTTGTAAGAGTGTTAAAGATGTGAAGTTTGTAAATCCCGACCCAGCAAGGAACGAGTCTGATTTGGAAAACGTTGGACTGAAATGTGACTAAGTATGGCCACTATGCTTACGATTATGAAGTTGCAATGGTGGCTCGGTCTGGCTGAGGCTTGAAGTAACTCGGTTTGGACGAGCTCTTCATGCTCAGTCTGGCTGAGGCTTTTTGTGCTCAATCTGGCTGAGGCTTAAGTGACTCGGTCTGGCCGAGCTCTTCATGCTCAGTCTGGCTGAGGCTTTTTGTGCTCAGTCTGGCTGAGGCTGCAATCAAAGCGTTATTGGAATACCACAGATAACTGAGATATAAGCTTGCTGTCATACAAAGTGTAGCCCATTGGAACATAAATTTATACCATATGAGGAGAAAATGAGAACATTCAAATGTGCAGATTGTCAAAAAGAACATACAGCAATTGGACAATACAAAAATACAACTTTTATTGAAAATAGCGTTTCAAATGCTCAGTGTTCCAAGGATGGGGGAGGTCTCGACCTTCCATGTCCTGAAGTCGGTAAATGCCCGGACGTGGTATGGCTTTCACACGTAAGGTCCTTCCCACTTGGCTGCCAGTTTGCCCTCAGTCGGATTTTTGGTGGCAAGAGTTATTTCTCGCAAAACAAGGTCCCCCATGGCGAATTCCCTCGGTCTGACTTTGCGGTTGTAGTGTGTTATCATTTTTTGTTGGTATAAGGCTCGTCTGACAGCGGTGGTTTCTCAGAGCTCTTCAATTAGGTCTAGGTCTGCTCGACGCAGCTCTTCGGTCAATTCTGGATTCGAATGTAGAACCCTTGAAGTAGGAAGATCGACTTCCACTGGGATCACCGCCTCAGCGCCGTATGTTAAGCGAAAAGGGGTTTCCCTAGTGGGAGTTCGAGCTGTAGTGCGGTAGGCCCAGAGTACATTCAGTAGTTCCTCAGCCCAAAGTCCCTTAGCAGCTTCCAACTTGGTTTTGATGATCTTCAGAAGAGAACATTTGGTGACCTCAACTTGATCATTGGCTTGGGGATGACCTAGGGAAGAGAAACATGGCTGGATTTGAAGCTCTACACAGAATTTTCTGAACTTGGCATCGTCGAATTGTTTGCCGTTGTCGGAGACGATGGCTTGAGGGATGCCAAATCTACATACAATCGACTGCCAAATGAATCTAGTTGTGTTCCGCTCAGTAATTGTGGCAAGGGGTTCTGCCTTCACTCATTTAGTGAAGTAATCAATGGCGACAATGGCAAATTTGGTTTGGCTTCGGCCAGTGGGTAATGGGCCAACTAGGTCGATCCCCCATTTGGCGAATGGGTAGGGATTGCAAATCGTGATTAATTTTATAAGAGGAGTATGAGGGATGTTGGCAAAACGCTGGCACTTATCACATTTGAGCACGAAGTCTGTTGCATCCTGATTAAGAGTAGGCCAGAAATAACCGGTGCGAAGTATTTTGTGGGCTAGAGACCGAGAGCCCGAATGATTACCACAGATATCCTCATGGATTTCCCTCATCACGTAGGTTGCTTGAGCAAGATTGAGGCATCTGAGGTATGTGCGTGAAAAACCACGTTTGTACAAGAGGTCGCCGACAAGAATGTAGGTGGACGACCGGGCCTTGACTTTGGCGGCTTGCTGTTTGTCGGTTGGCAGTTCCCTCGTTGTCAGATACAGAAAGATGTCTGCTGTCCATGGGATAGGTTCATCTTGGAGGAAGCGGACTTCCTGCAGGTTGGGTGAGATGGCCGGGTGGGTCAGGTATTCGAGACGGACACCGTGGTTGAGGTCTGACTGGTCTGCGGAAGCCAATTGGGCCTTCTCATCTGCCTTAGAGTTTTCAGCCTGAGGGATGTGCTTGATGTGGAAGGTATTGAAGAAGCGAGCAAAGGGGAGAGCAATGTCCCTATATGCCCGTATGGTGTCCTCCTTGGCGTCGAATTCCCCGATAATTTGCCCGACGATAAGTTGGGAATCACTGAACATCCGGATATGGCTGACACCGATGTCTCTGGCTAGGCGGAGACCTGCTATCAATGCCTCATATTCGGCCTCATTATTTCTTGCATCGAACAGGAAGCGGAGAGCACATTTGAAATAACCACCGTCAAGGGCGGTGAGGATGAGACCAGCCCCACTGCCTTCTTTACGGGATGATCCGTCGACGTCGAGGGTTCAAGAGTAGGGGTCTTCTGGCTCAGTAGGGGTTGGTAACGGTGGAGGAGTTGTGGTTGGGGTGAGGTTAGTGAATTCCAAGATGAAGTCGGCAACAACCTGTCCCTTAATTGCTGTCCGAGGCCGGTAGGAGATATCAAACTGACTGAGTTCAACAGACCATTGCATAAGCCTGCCGGAAAGCTCTGGTTGTTGCATTATCTTCTTCAACAGTTGGTCAGTGAGGACCACTATGGAATGGGCTTGGAAGTAAGGGTGGAGTCGTCTGGAGGCGGTGACCAAGGCTAAGGACATTTTTTCTAACAATGGGTAGTTCTTTTCCGCCCCCCAAAGAGCCCGACTGATGTAGTAGACCGGTCGCTGGACAGAGCTGTCTTCCCTAACGAGTGTTGCACTGACTGCAGTGTGTGACATGGCTAGATAGAGGAAGAGGGGTTCGCCCGTGATGGCTTGAGAAAGTAAGGGGGGTTAGCCATGCACTGTTTCAACTGTTGAAAGGCCTCTGCAGATTCCGCCGTCCATTCAAAAGTTTGCCGAAGGACTTTGAAGAAGGGGAGGCACTTATCCGTTGCTCAGGAAATAAAGCGGTTCAGGGCGGCTACTCGGCCAGTAAGCCTCTGAACCTCTTTGACCGTTCTGGGTGACTGCATTTCGATTAAGGCCTTGATCTTTTCGGGGTCAACCTCGATTCCCCGCTGACTAATCATGAATCCCAAAAACTTCCCAGATCCTACGCTGAAGACACATTTTTTCGGATTGAGCTTCATCTAGTACTTTCGTAGAGTAGCGAAGGTTTTTCGCAGGTCGGCCAGATGATCGGTGGAAAGTTTTCTCTTGACCAGCATGTCAGCGACATATACTTCCATGTTTCGGTCTATCTGATGATGGAAGACGGCATTGACCAACCGTTGGTAAGTGGCCCTGGCATTCTTCAACGCAAATGGCATCACATGGTAATGGTAGGTGCCTCGGTCGGTGATAAAGGAGGTGTGTTCCTGGTCAGATGGGTGCATCAAGATTTGGTTATAGACAGAGAAGGCATCTATGAAACTGAGCATTTGATGATCGGCCGTGGCGTCGACCAATAGATCTATGTGGGAGAGAGGGTAGCTGTCCTTGGGGCAAGTTCGGTTGAGGTCGGAGTAGTCGACACAGAGTCGCCATTTACCATTGTTTTTACGAACCAGAACCACTTTCGACAGCCATCTGGGGTAGTCCACATTAGTGATAAACTGTGCTTCAAGGAGTTTGTCTACTTCAGAAGCAATAAGGTTATTGCGTTCTGGGTGAAAAATGCGCTGCTTCTGGCAGATAGGTCGGAAATGGGGCTCAACACTAAGACGGTGGCTGATGAAGGAGGGATCAATACCCGGCATATCGGAGTGAGTCCAGGCAAACACGTCGTTGTGTTCAACCAGGAGGGCAGTGAGGTCGACTTTGGCTTGGGGGGATAGTTGGCTTCCGATCTTGGCGGTTTTGGCCGGGTTGGTGGGGTCGATAAGGACCTCTACGAGCTCCTCCACTGGTTCCCCTCTGATTAGCTCGTCCTCATCTCTGACATCGAGTCCTTCGATGATCATAGCCTTCTTCAACTTGACTTCTTTAAGTGAGGCGACATTACATTCTCTGGCTACGGTCTACTCTCCCCACACTGTCCTGATCCCAAGATCGGTGGGGAACTTGATGGCAAGGTGGTAAGTAGATGTAATAGCTTGGAAAGCATTTAGGGCAGTGCGGCCAGGGATGGTGTTGTAGATAGAGGGGCAATCAACAACAAGGAAGGTGAGCAACTTTGTGGTCTGCCGCGGGTACTCGCTAATTGTGATAGGAAGATTGATGGAGCCGATGGAGGTCACTCGGTCGCCAGTGAAACCAACCAAAGGGGTTTGGAGGGGAGACAGACTTTCTTCCCGAATCTTGAGCTGGCAGAAGTAATTGAGGAAGATGATGTCTAAAGAACTGCTGTTGTCGATGAGAACCCGTCTGACCTTGTAATTGGAGAAGAGGGCGGAAATGACGAGAGGGTCGTCATGAGGATAACAGATGCCTATGCAGTCGGCGTCCGTAAAGGTGATAGGCTCGGTCGACTGCCTGGGGTGTTTGGAGGGTCGGTCTAACGTGGCAACTTCTTTGTCTGAGCCCTGCCTTATTTTTCTAAGTTCTGCCCGCTGAGCCGACCGAGATGGTCCTCCACAAGCAAGCCCGCCAGAGATAACTCTGATTTCTCCAACAGGTGGGGGGGTTATCTTGTGTCTGAGGTTGCTGTGGAGGGTGATCATGACCTTGGTTAATTTGTCTTTGGTCGTCGGGGAGGATGTCGCGTGATTTGCTTCGATGGGTTCGATCTGCGCCTTTCTTTGGCGAGGCGAGTATCCATGAATCGGCTAAGGCGTCCTTGACGAATCAGGCCCTCGACCTGATCTTTGAGGTTAACACACTCTTCGGTATTATGGCCGTGATCCTGGTGAAAACGGTAATATTTGGACTAGTTTTTTCGATTGGAAGGAGTCCGTGATGATTGGGGCCATTTGAGGGGATAGTCCCGCTGGATCTGATGGAGGACTTGTTCTATAGGGAAGTTTAGGGAGGTGTACCGCTCGAGCGGTTTGGATCGGGCCGTCGGCTTGATTCTGGGGTTCGGCCAAGGTAATCTTGAGATGTTTGGTTATTGTACTGGGTATTTATGGTTTTTGAATCTTTTCTCTTTTCTCTGGGGGCCGGGTTTTTGGTTATAGGATCTTGCCGGGCGGCTAGGGAATCTTCAGCATTCATGTATTTTTGGGCTTTGGAGAGTAGGGCTGCCATGGAGGTCGATGGATTTTTAGAGAGGGAGAAAAGGAAGTCAGACAACCGCAGACCGGCCATGAAAGGTGTAAGGATGACCTTGTCATCGTTTTTCACTACTTGCAAGGCTTCGGTGTTGAAGCGGGTAACGAAACTGCGTAGCGACTCCCCTTCGGTCTGACGGATATTGAAGAGTTGGGTTGCCGGGCGCCACTGGCACTAGGCTCCAATGAAATGGCTGAGGAAAGAGTCACTGTGGTGTTGGAAAGTGGAGACAGAGTCTACTGGCAGTTGACTAAACCAAAGTTGAGCTAACCCTTTGAGTGTCACGGGGAAAGCCCGGCACATGATTTCATCAGGGAAAGCATGGAGGATCATGAGGGTCCTGTAGGTCTCCAAGTGGTCGACTGGGTCCGTTGTACCGTCAAAAGAGTCGATAGTGGACATTTTGAACTTGGGGGGTAGAGGTTTTGTCCTGGATGGAGGCAACGAGTGATGAGTTGGCTGTGGTAGAGGGTTTATGCTGAATGTTCTGCATGACCCCTTGGAGTTGGAGCTTCATGGCTTGAAGTTCGGTGTCCCAGAGAGAAATGTTGTCGCCATCGGAGGACAGCGGGGGCTGGACGCTACTGGACTCTCCTTCATGGGTTGGTGCTAGGACCGATGGATGTGGGGGTCGGGGTGGTGGATTTATATTTGGAGGAGGAGGTTACAAGCCTTCCAAGTTGGGTGGATAAGGCAGCTGGATAGTATAGCTCGGGCCTCGTTCTTGGTTGGGTGGAATATCTGGAGGTGGTGGAGGGGGCATGGGAAGGTCTCTTTGGAGTAGGGTATTGATGAGAGCTTGGTTCTGTTCGGCAAGGCGGTTAATGTTGTTGGTGAGCTCGGTAAAGTATTTTGGTGGGTTATTTGGATTAGGAGGGTTGGCTTGGTAGTCGGGAACATTGTGGTGGGAAGCCATGGATCTAGTCGTGATCATTCACCTTCGCAGGTGACAGGAGGGGATTATTGGGAAAGGGCCTCCGGCGACAATGAGCACAACTGGCGCACAGAGTAAGAAACATTCCCACAGACGGCGCCAACTGATGATGCAGTTCGTGATGGTTGGAGTCGGATTGATCCACGCTCCTTAAGCCTATGTCCGAATGACCAAGCCCACCGGGGGGCGGAGGCGACGAGCTGCTGCTGCGACGATCGGCGGCGGAGGAGACACACGCGACGATCGGCGGCAAGCTTTCTCCCTCTCCCTCTCTTCTCTTTCTCTCCCTCTGCAGATCGAAAATGGAAGGAAGAAGATGCAAAAATGGAAGGAAAAAAAGAAAAAAGAAAAAAAAAATTAATGCCCAAAACGACGTCATTTTAGATACTAAGAAGATTTGGAGAACAAACTCTCAAGCTACCAAACATTATTCTAGATAAAAATTGAGACAACATCTTCATTGTCAGAACAAACCTCTTTGAAAAGATGTGAAAGTAAGACTTCGAATTAAATTTTTTTTATATGATCGAGTATGTGTGATTTTGGATTAAAATTGACATGCTGGAGTACTGAATCATTCCTCATGCTCAAGTTCCTTTTTCCCATTATTTTGATAGTTTGACTAGATATTCACGACTCGTTCGGAACATTAGGGTTGGTTTGGGGTGTCTTAAAAAAGTGTATTTTTTGTCTTTTTGTGAAAAGATGTATAAAAAAGTAGAGAGGTGATATGATAGAAAAAAGATAAAAAGATAAAAAGATGAATTATATAGGTTACCCCAAACAAGGCCTTAGTAACTTTTTAATTAAAATATAATATAAAAAAATTAATATATTTAAAATGATTATTTAATTTTTTACAAAAAGATGTACAAAAAGTAAAAAAAAAAAGAAATCTTTAATTTTTTAGTATAAGTTGTTAATTTTTTGATTTTTTTAGTAACTTTTTGACTTTTTAATTAAAACAGTCACTTGTCAAACGTGACCTCAGTTGTGGTTGGATAATTGATTTTGTTAGTTGGTTTTTTAATTTTTTTGGATATTTTAGTTTGAGACTAAAAATTTGTTTAGTTTGATTTTATTTTTTTAACTTTTATAAAAGAAAAAGTGAACTGATTATGATTTAGATATAGCATTTTATCTCATTAACTTATTATGTCTTTTATATTTTTTTAACCAAAAAATCCTAACCAAACAACCCCTCAATGATTTACCCAACAACCAAACATGTAGTAGATCAATTTGCCGCATCATAGACTTTTAAACATCCACAAAGAGTTTTAATCATGTTCTAGATTGTTAAGAAACTTTGAATTCTAAGTGAATTGGATACTTAGAAATTAAGAAAAAAATCTTACATATGTCATGGATTTAGTGGGCGGCACCAAGTTGGCGGTGGGATAGAAAGCCATAATTATCTCAAAATTGTGCACCTCATGTCAAGGTTTGGGCCCCTTAATTGCCACTAGAATTACATACAAAATGGCCTCAATCAAGAATGGCTTGTGAGTGTGTTCTTTCTTGGAAATCCACTTGGTCTCCTCTCAGGAATTTACATTAGCAAACCAGTGGAATTATTTTGTACCCTTAAAATATCACTCATAAATTTATCCATGTAGATGCAATCGAGGTTGAGTTTTAACTAATTAATTCGTAAACATATCAGCAATAGAAAACAAATCAGCAATAGAGAATAAGAATGAAGTTACATCGCAATGGCTAACAAGACTCCTTATAATATCATTTAATATTGAAATTGAAATGAAAGTACTTTGAAAATAAGTAAAAAAAAAAACAACAATGATTCATCCCCCTTTTCCCATCACCCCTTTTGACTCCCTCTCTCTCTCATTGGTTGCTTTTTCTTTTTCTTTTTCTTTTTTTTCTTGCTCCTCCAATCACTTCCTGACACATGGCAAAGGGGGGGGGGGTGAGGGGGTGACCCCCAAAAGGGGGTCTTAAGTATTATTCAAAAAAAAAATGAAATATTTGAAAAGTGTCTCGTGATTTAATCACTGTGTTTGATTTCAGTTTTCTGAATTAAATTTTTTGAAAATTGAGTATTTTTGTTTTTAGTGAATATTTTAAAAATTAAATTTTTTTTTTACTTTTTTAGATGCACCTTACTTAGATGTAACTAAAAAATAAAATATTTGTTAAAAAATATTTTAAAAAATTAATAAATACATAAAAATATGAAAAATATACTGAATTTATATATATATTTTTTATATTTTTGGTATTTAGTAAATTTTTTAAAGATTTTTTTCACAACAATTATATTTTTTAAGTGTATTTATGTTAGGTGTGTCTAAAAATTTTTTAAAAAAATTGATAAAAATATTAAAAAATTTAGTAAAAATAAAAAAATACGAAAAATAAAAAAGTAGAATTTTCTGAAAAGTATTTTAAAAAAACTAAAACCAAACAATGTTTTTTGTGTGTCCAAGATACTTGTTAACAAGATCTTATTACTCATAATTAGATAATTTAATTTAATCTATATTTAAAATTAAGTGAAAATTTTAACCATTTGACTATACATATATAGAAATGAGAGATGCACATTTTTTTTAGATTATGAGTGGCCATGCCCCTTTTAACTTTTAATCATTTATATATGAGGAAATTACATTTAAAATTTGTAAAAAAGTATATTAAATTACAAGTTTGATATAATTAGACTATATTTTTTTTTATAAATTTTTTAATTTATATAATACTTAATTTTATTTTTATTTTTAATTTATTAATCGTGGAAATAAAAAAATAATAAAGTGTTAACAATGGTCCTTGAAAGTCCTTGTATTGTACATATGGTCAAAGTGTTTGTCCAATTGTAGGTCTTGGTGTCAGTGTTTCAATTCATTTGAGATGTTTTTGACTGTAACAACCTTATAAATTTATTTTTATCAATTTAAAATTTATTTTAAAAAAATTAATAATTCAAAAAATGCATTTCATATGTGTATTTTGTATTTCATTAATTTAGGATTGGTTTGGGATGTTCTAAAAAAGTGTACTTTTTGAATTATTAGCTTATATGAGTTTGGTTTGGATTGAGTTTGATGTGATGTGTTAGAGAGATGATGTGATTTAAATAAGATGATGTGACTTAAATATGATAGTAACTTTTTAACTTTTTATATTACTTAAATTATGCCAAACTTGACCTTAGGCCCCGTTTGGGGAGTGGCTAAATTAGCCAATTAGCTAAAAAGTTACCTTTTTAGCCAAAAAGCCAACAACTCATACTAAAAAGTCAAAGATTCTCTTTTCTCTCTACTTTTTGCACAGCTTTTCGTAATTAGCCAAAAAATCATCCCAAACATACAAGTTTTGTTTACCTACCTTTTTAGCCAATTAGACAAAAAGTTACTAAATTAGCCTGTTCCCAAACAAGGCCTTAATCTCGACCACATAAACATATTCAAAATAAATTCAGAATCTATAAAAAATAATTTCTTAACATTTTTCTTTTGGGTGGGCTCCATTGGTGATCCGGTTCAGAACTCTGTTTTTTTTTTCTAAAGTGTCCACTCAATTTTGCCAAAAGTAAATTACAAGGGGGAATGGATCTTTTAGATTAGTTCAATCCCTCTTTCTACTTACAAATGTCACAAACTGTACTAAAATTAGCATTTTGTGGGAAGGGAACTAAGGTCTCATCATGTACATTGTCCCTTAGATTTCTAATTTTTGACTTTAACAATAAAGTGAGTCCATGAAGGTTCATGAACATGAATATCATACAATAAAATATTCATTCTCTCTCTCTCTCTCTCCCCTCATATATTAAGAAAAAATACTCAAAAATTACAATATATAAATTTCTACTAAGTGTAGTGTTTGATATACCCATAAATCCCATTTACATATTTTAAAATTTAACATTTTTTTTTAATATTGTATTGGGAGTATAAAATGAGATAGATGACTAATAAATTTAACATGGTCTCGTTTGAGAAACATATTATTTAAATAATTTTTTTTAATTTTTTACGAAAAGATATATAAGAAAATAGAAAGATTGATGTGATAATTTATAATAACCTTTTGAACAAAATATTTAGTATCCAAACAAGGCTTTCCTGAATTAATTTTTCGCTTTGATCTCATTTCTCATATGTCATTTCCACATGTGAGTAGGCCACCCTCCACCTATGACCAATCGGGTTTGGATTAATTACTTTCAAATATCAATAATTCTAACACCATGATATAGAAAACTTTGAATAATTTTCTCGGGAAAATCCCCTTTGTTTTCTTGCCCTGATTTTTCCTAGCAAACTTTTTCCTTGGAGTTGAAATTGATGGTGAGCGTACAAGGTGGGCCAAGTCTTCTTGTTCTTTGTATTCGGTCATTCCACAGCAAAACTTTTGAATTTGCTTGGAAGATTCATCGATGAGGTACAAGTTAATGAAAAGAGTCTTTGTTTTGGTATATGTTCCCCAATGTCATGCTCAAACTTTGATAATTAAGTACTCTCTTTTTTTTGGCAATTAGTGGAATAAAAGGAATTAGTAGTCTTGGAATTTTTGTTTGGTGACAATAATCATGATTAACCCGGGTCAGACAACGCGGGTTAAAAAATATATCACTTGATTTGACTTTGTTTGGTGATAAACTCACAATTTATTAATTTTTAATTTAACAGAGACAAAATAGTTAATTATTGATGTTGTGAAAAAGTTAAATTGATTGGAATGCTACAGGGTGGACAAAATAACACAATTATTTGTTTGTGATCTATAGGCACAGTATTTATGTGTGGAACAATTGTATGAGATTTATTTTAATATGTAAATGTGGGGATATATTTTCTGAGTACCAACACGTGGCAAGGTGACGTCGATGTGTCAGCCGAGGTGCCACGTGTTCTGGTCGTGACGCCGAGGTGATCTCGGCAAGGCCAAGGTTATCTCCAAAGATATCGGAATCCGAGATAAGCGGATAAATGAAAAGAGTCCTAGAATGAAAAGGAAACTCAACCTGGATGAGGAACAAGAGTTCTACAATGAGAGAAAACTTCAATTTGTATTAAGATAAGACTCTTAGAGAGTTTATCCTAATCTTACTGGGAGTCCAAGATTAGCAGTAATTCTGAGTCCATAGAAGTTAGGCTTCTATTGGGACTAGATTTATGTTGGCTATAAAAGAGAGGCACTCCCATGGGTCTAAGATATGCTTTTTATGCTCAAGCTAGTGAGTTTAGCACTATTGATTATCTTTGAGAGATATTGAGTACTGACTTGATCGTCGGAGTACCCCCGGGTGGCGAACCACCACCGGAGTCTTCTCTTTCTGTTGCAGGTTAGCTAAAAGCCATATATTCTGCCGGTGCTCTCCAATTGATTACTAAGCGGGCAGTGTGATCAGAAAATCACTCACACAATTTGGCACCGTCTATGGGAAAGAAAGAAGAATAGATGGCCAATGAAAGAAAGAAGAATAGATGGCCAATGACGGACAGAAGGATCAGACTGGAGACAACGCTCTTGCTGGGAATGGGAGACCTATCAATCTCGACGTTGAAGGGGACAACCGCAACATAGAAATTCGTGACCAGAGTCACAGAGTGAAAGACGCCGGCCAGGAATGTGACGCACCAAAGACAACAGATCGAAGCGGATACTACAACGAAGATGACCTCCAGGTATGGAAGGATAGATACCTGCGGAGAAACGAAGACCCTTCCAGAAGAGATGCAAAGACAGGGGGCATGAGCACTCCCAAGGAGATAACATTCAAGTATAGAAGAACTCATCCTGAGTGAGCAGATCCCGGATTCCAGATCCTGGATCCCGGATCCCGGATCCGAGAAGACATGATCTCGGCCTAGACAAGTAGGCCCGAGAAGACGAGAGCTCAGCCTAAGTGAGCATATCCCGGATTCCAGATCTCGGATCCTAGAAGACATGATCTCAGCCTAGATGAGTAGGTCTGAAAAGAGAAGAGCTCAACCTGAGTGAGCAGATTCAAGATTCTAGCAGACAAGATCTCGGCATTTAAGTCCGAAAAGAAAAGAGCTCAGTGAGCAAATCTCACATCCCAGAAGATAAAAAGGAAAACACACAAGGTTGGACTGCAGTTAGCCAGGTTGAAGACCTTTTATAAGGTTTGCAAAGGAGTATGTGGAGGCCATGCAGGGGGCAGAGAGAAGAAGAATATGTTTACCACTTGTTGAAATTTGTAGCAATTTACAAGTTGGTTAAACCGATATGATGTTTACCACTTGTTAAAATTTGTAGCAATTTACAAGTTGGTTAAACCGAGATGATGTTTACCACTTGTTGAAATTTGTAGCAATTTACAAGTTAGTTAAACCGAGATGATATTTAACATTTGTTGAAATTCTGTGTGAATTTACAAGTTGAAGTTAAACCGAGATGATGTTTAACACTTGTTGAAATTCTGTGTGAATTTACAAGTTGAAGTTAAACCAAGGTCATATTTAACACTTGTTAAAATTCTGTGTGAATTTACAAGTTAAAGT
Organism: Camellia lanceoleosa; assembly: GCA_025200525.1. Classification (NCBI taxonomy): domain Eukaryota; kingdom Viridiplantae; phylum Streptophyta; class Magnoliopsida; order Ericales; family Theaceae; genus Camellia; species Camellia lanceoleosa. The sequence goes on along the minus strand of CM045766.1, from coordinate 165,128,706 downwards.
TAAACCGATGTGATATTTAAAACTTGTTGAAATTCTGTGTGAGTTTACAAGTTGAAGTTAAACCGAGATGATGTTTAACACTTGTTGAAATTCTGTGTGAATTTACAAGTTGAAGTTAAACTGAGATGATGTTTAACATTTGTTGAAATTCTATGTGAATTTACAAGTTGAAGTTAAACTGAGGTCATGTTTAACACTTGTTGAAATTCTGTGTGAATTTACAAGTTGAAGTTAAACCGATGTGATATTTAACACTTGTTGAAATTCTGTGTGAATTTACAAGTTGAAGTTAAACCGAGGTCGTATCGGAAGAAGATTGGTTTAAACATTTGTTGAAATTCTGTGTGAATTTACAAATTATAGTTAAAACCCAGGTTATGATAAAGGAAGATGGTTTAACACTTGTTGAAATTTTGAGAAAAATTTACAAGCTGAAGTTAAGCCGAGGTTATGATAAAGGAAGATGGTTTAACACTTGTTAAAATTTTAGAAAAATTTACAAGCTGAAGTTAAGCCAAGGTTATGATAAAGGAAGATGGTTTAACACTTGTTAAAATTTTGAGAAAAATTTACAAGTTAAAGTCAAGCTCAAGCAATATCTGCGTACTTGCCGAGACTACCAGGTTGTCAAAACTTGAAATATGGAAAACTGAAGTCTTGATAGAAGACATTGAGAAAGTGACAAGTCCTAAGCAACACTTGTGAAAATATTTGTTACAATATTTTCAAGTGTTAGGACAAGACCGAGATGAGCAAGATTAGAAGTTGTGAAAGAGGTATTTTACCTGAAGAGATTGCACAGTCAAGGTGTACTTTGAAGACATGTAAATTATTCTAAGTATAGAATCATACAAGAGCAGAAAAAAGAAGACATACATTTAAAGAAGAAATCAGAGAAATGCATTTAAAGAAGAAAGAAGGCACTTCGGCCAGATTAAAAGCATACAAAGACGGACAAAGTACAAGGTACAAGGTACAAGGAGTAAAAGAAAGAAACAAAACTACTCGACATCAATGGCAAGATATAGAAGACAGTTGAGAAGACTTCTCAGCAGCCTTCTCGGCCTCGAGCTCAGTAACAATCTCCCAAAGAGTTTGATCAAGGCTCTTCTCGGTGATTGGCACCTCGGAGTAAAGCAAGAATCTGGAAAAAGATATAGAAAACAGAAATAAGAATGTAATTCGTAATCAAGAATGGTGATGAAGCTATCAAGAAATCAAGACAAAAAGATTGCACATATGTGTCAAGCCAAGAACAGTGGCAGAAATCAACAGATGTGTGAACAATGTGTATTCAAGAAGATGATTTGGAAACAATGGGTAAAACAGCAATGGTGATTAACAATGAAGCAGAGCTTCTTGGAAAGCAACAAGAAATAAAACCAGGAGGAATAGTGGCTTACCAGAAAGAGGGAAGCCGGAATGAGAATTGCCGAAGTCTGATGACAATGACAGAATGACGTAAGCTTCACCGGAGTAGAGGAACGAAGACAGATGCAGAAACTTGAAAGCTTGGAACAATGACGGATTTAAGCAAAAGAGCTAAAAAGAGAAAAAGCCAGAGGATTGAATTAAAAAAGAGAAAAATAGTCAAGAAGACGACAAAGTTCAAGAATAAAGCTAAGTGCACAGGCACTAAGTAAGTATGTGAAGAACAAGAAAGTAATGACCTAGACACGATGCTAGCAACAGAAAGTGGATATGACAAGAACAGTGCCACACATTCAAACAATTCAAAACTTAAAGATAGACGAAAATAGAAGGCAACAGATGGCAAGTAAACAGATTCAGAAGAGTTATGAAAGATTGAGCTTAATAGCAAGTAAAGAGTTTATGAACCTACCAAGTGAAATGAACGCCGATATGAAAATCGCCGGAGTCAAATAGATAACTGGAAATCAAGAGCTCACCAGAGAGTGTGAGTGGAGCAGTTGCAAAGCTCTTGGAGTTTACGAATTAATAGAACTAGAACCTCGGCTAGGAGGTGCGATTTCAAGCAGCTTAGAAAGCATGAAACTTGATTCTTGACACTAGTGGACAGTAAAGTCCAGGGAACTTTAAGGTCAGCGAGTTTGATCTCGGACAGAAGGGCACAGATGAACGAACAGTGTAGGTTTCATCACCTCAGAATGCCGAGGTAATAGAACCTAGGGGGCAGTTGTGGGGATATATTTTCTGAGTACCAACACGTAGCAAGGTGACGCCGACGTGTCCGCCGAGGTGCCACGTGTCCTGGTCGTGACACCGAGGTGATCTCGGTAAGGCCAAGGTTATCTCCAAAGATATCGGAATCTGAGATAAGTGGATAAGGGACAAGAGTCCTAGAATGAAAAGAGAACTCAACCTGGATGAGGGACAAGAGTCCTAGAATGAGAGAAGACTTCAGTTTGTATTAAGATAAGACTCTTAGAGAATTTATCCTAATCTTACTGGGAGTCCAAGATTAGCAGTAATCTTGAGTTCATAGAAGTTAGGCTTCTATTGGGACTAGGTTTATGTTGGCTATAAAAGAGAGGCACCCCCATGGGTTTAAGGTATACTTTTTATGTTCAAGCTAGTAAGTTTAGCACTATTGATTATCTTTGAGAGATATTGAGTTCTGACTTGATCGTCGGAGTATCCTCGAGTGGCGAACCACCACCGGAGTCTTCTCTTTCTGTTGCAGGTTAGCTAAAAGCCATCTATTCTACCGGTACTCTCCAGTTGATTACTAAGCGGGCAGTGTGATCAGAAAATCACTCACACAGTAAACTTACATATCAGTTTTTTGGTATGTGTTAGAGTTAAGGTTGTTTGGCATCTAATTAAAAACATGAGTAAATTATAAATATACCTCTTGAGATTTCTTTAAAATACAAATTGACTCCTGTGATTTGAAAAATTATGAATATTCCTTTGTCATGATTTTTTATTTAACAGAATTAACTGAAAAAATAAAATTCATAATTACTCTTCTATACAATAATAAAATTACATAAATTATTAATTGAAACATATTTCTAATATCATTAAAAACTGTTAATTGACTTGATAATTTATTCATAAAAGGGGTGATTGGTTATGAAATTAGAAATCTCAGGTGTAAAATGTAATTTTCAAAACTACAAGGGGCGATTCGCATTTTAATCAAACGTCAGGGGGTATATTTATAATTTATCCTAAAAACATATATCATTTTTTGTCTAGTGTAGAATATTTTAAGAAGTAAAAAAAAAAAAAAAATTTAAAAGAATTCAAAAAGTATCTACCACCTCCTTTTTATTTTATTTTATTTATTTATTTATTTTTCTGATTCATCTAACCGGGTAGAATTGAAAAGTCTCAACCATTTAAAAAAAAAAAAAAAACTCGTCAAAGATAAAAAGAAAAAAAGTTAAAAAAAAATCAATTTCAAACAATCATTTAGAATACAATAATACTTTGTAGCTCGAGAAATGTGGCTCGAATAGTCAAAACGACATCGTTTTGGCTAATTTTTTTTCTTTTTCTTTTTCTTGCTTCAATTTTTTTTGGTGGATAATTTTCTTGCTTCAGTTGCTTTCACATACAGAGGAGAGAAGAGGCGGGAGAGCAAAGAGAAGAAAGAAGAGAGGAGGAAGAGAAGGAAGAAAGGATGAAGAGAATGTGGCGTCTCTTTCTCTCTACCAGTGGCTGCGCTGGTGGAGTTGGGATCACCTCCTTGAGTTGGGATCCCCTTCTTGCAACTCCTCCTTACATCGGCTGAGATCAGCTGTTGCAACATCCAACGGTCACAAAAATAAAAAATAAAAAATAAAAAAATTGAAATCAGCCGTTGGATGTTGCAACAGCTAATCTCTACAATTGCAAGGAGGATTGCAAGAAGGAGTAGTAAGGGGGGGATCCTAACTCGCGCCGGTAGGTATCGCCTCTTTCAAACTCAACTTTCTTTCTTTCTTTGTTTTTTTTTTTTTTTTTTTTTTTTTTTTCTAGTTGATTTGGATCTGAAGATGAGGGAGGAATGTTGTTGATGATGATGATGATGATGTTGATGTTGATGTTGATGAAGATGTTGTTGATGAAGATACTTTGTTTTCTCTACATTTTTTTTTTGTTTTTTTAGTTGATCTGGATTTGATCTGGATCCGAAGATTAGTTCATCAAAAATAAATTTGTTGATAATGATGATGAAGATGTTGTTGATGATGTGTTGATGAAGATACTCTGTTTTCTCTGCATTTTTTTTTCTTTCTTCTTCTTCTTCATCAAAAAAATCTACAGAAAAATGCAGAAAAAAAAAAATCAAAACAATATCGTTTTAATGTCAGACCATTCGAGCCACGCTAATTTCGAGATTCGAATCGGAACTGTTTGGAATAATCGGTCTCTAGCCTGTTGGCCATCCAATCCACCCGTGCCAACTTACTCGTTAATGGTTCGGAATTAATATTTGAACTTATAGGGCTAAACCAAGTTGACCTTTTAGTCTGTTTATTGAGCAGGTTTGGAAATGTTATTTGCAACATAACTTGACTTGACCCAATTATTAATAGATAAAATTAGTGAATTATCTCTCTAATTTTGAGTAGTAAGAGAGGTTTAATATATATTTTTTTATTAGTTAAGGTCTCTTGATGAAATTTTTTTATAATCATACCAAATAAATTTGAAAATTTCTCTATCAGAATTTTTTTTAAAAATTTCTCTGTGAAATCAGAGAATTTCTCTATGTTGGGACGAAATTTCTCTGTATCGAATTTTTTCTGTGAAAATGTTGAAGGACTCAAACTATTATGAAAATATTATATGTCTTTTATCTTATAAAATCTTAATACCATAGATTTTTTTAAAAAAAATCTCCTTTATAATATATAATATATATACATATATAATTAATTTAGTTTCATTTTTAATTTTTAAATAAAAAATATGCACATGAGACGAGAAACATACTTGGCTAAATATTAAATTTTTGTATCAACTCAACCACAAAATTATCACTTTCTAGTTTTATAGTATTTATTTTTATTTATATATATCAATTTGTTGGGTGCGTTTGGAACTATATTTCCATGACCAAATTTGGGAGTGCGGCCCATGTTTGTCGAGCCCTACATTAGGCCCAACACCGTAAAGGCAAACTTCACCCGAGTTTCTCTCTACAGTCATAGAGAGTAGTGGTGTACGCTACTTTCCTTATTTATATTGTTGTTTGTTGTGAAAAAAAGTGATTTTAGAGAAATTGAATTTCTATATTTAGATAGAGACTATGAAGCTGATAATATTACATTTTTAACCTTAATAGATTTTGGTAACAACTGTAAATACTAGGGAGGTTATGGGCATCACCATTGACATTACAATAAATTAATATTTTAAAAATAAAATATGTTGTTAAAAGTTATTATTGTATTTTTAACAATAAAATTATATATTTAGTGATGAATTAATATACCTTAGAATCAAAATAAATTATTTTGATAATTTATTAGTGATATTTTTAAAATTTTATCATTAATATATATATATATATATTTTAATATTTTGGAATGGCCTTTTAGTGAGGACTCATATAATGATATCAATTAGTCTCTTAAAATTTTTTTGTAACAAAAATTTCACTTTTGAAGATGAAATTTTTTAAAATTTTAGCCATTTTTATTAAAAATTATCACAAATTTGAGATATCAAGTAAATTATAAAAACATGAGTAAATTATAAATATACCTCTTGAGATTTCTTTAAAATACAAATTGACTCCTGTGATTTGAAAAATTATGAATATTCCTTTGTCATGATTTTTTATTTAACAGAATTAACTGAAAAAATAAAATTCATAATTACTCTTCTATACAATAATAAAATTACATAAATTATTAATTGAAACATATTTCTAATATCATTAAAAACTGTTAATTGACTTGATAATTTATTCATAAAAGGGGTGATTGGTTATGAAATTAGAAATCTCAGGTGTAAAATGTAATTTTCAAAACTACAAGGGGCGATTCGCATTTTAATCAAACGTCAGGGGGTATATTTATAATTTATCCTAAAAACATATATCATTTTTTGTCTAGTGTAGAATATTTTAAGAAGTAAAAAAAAAAAAAAAAATTTAAAAGAATTCAAAAAGTATCTACCACCTCCTTTTTATTTTATTTTATTTATTTATTTATTTTTCTGATTCATCTAACCGGGTAGAATTGAAAAGTCTCAACCATTTAAAAAAAAAAAAAAAACTCGTCAAAGATAAAAAGAAAAAAAGTTTAAAAAAAAATCAATTTCAAACAATCATTTAGAATACAATAATACTTTGTAGCTCGAGAAATGTGGCTCGAATAGTCAAAACGACATCGTTTTGGCTAATTTTTTTTCTTTTTCTTTTTCTTGCTTCAATTTTTTTTGGTGGATAATTTTCTTGCTTCAGTTGCTTTCACATACAGAGGAGAGAAGAGGCGGGAGAGCAAAGAGAAGAAAGAAGAGAGGAGGAAGAGAAGGAAGAAAGGATGAAGAGAATGTGGCGTCTCTTTCTCTCTACCAGTGGCTGCGCTGGTGGAGTTGGGATCACCTCCTTGAGTTGGGATCCCCTTCTTGCAACTCCTCCTTACATCGGCTGAGATCAGCTGTTGCAACATCCAACGGTCACAAAAATAAAAAATAAAAAATAAAAAAATTGAAATCAGCCGTTGGATGTTGCAACAGCTAATCTCTACAATTGCAAGGAGGATTGCAAGAAGGAGTAGTAAGGAGGGGATCCCAACTCGCGCCGGTAGGTATCGCCTCTTTCAAACTCTACTTTCTTTCTTTCTTTGTTTTTTTTTTTTCTTTTTTTTTTTTTTTTTTTTTTTTTTTTTTTTTTTTCTAGTTGATTTGGATCTGAAGATGAGGGGGGAGGGAATGTTGTTGATGATGATGATGATGATGTTGATGTTGATGTTGATGAAGATGTTGTTGATGAAGATACTTTGTTTTCTCTACATTTTTTTTTTGTTTTTTTAGTTGATCTGGATTTGATCTGGATCCGAAGATTAGTTCATCAAAAATAAATTTGTTGATAATGATGATGAAGATGTTGTTGATGATGTGTTGATGAAGATACTCTGTTTTCTCTGCATTTTTTTTTCTTTCTTCTTCTTCTTCATCAAAAAAATCTACAGAAAAATGCAGAAAAAAAAAAATCAAAACAATATCGTTTTAATGTCAGACCATTCGAGCCACGCTAATTTCGAGATTCGAATCGGAACTGTTTGGAATAATCGGTCTCTAGCCTGTTGGCCATCCAATCCACCCGTGCCAACTTACTCGTTAATGGTTCGGAATTAATATTTGAACTTATAGGGCTAAACCAAGTTGACCTTTTAGTCTGTTTATTGAGCAGGTTTGGAAATGTTATTTGCAACATAACTTGACTTGACCCAATTATTAATAGATAAAATTAGTGAATTATCTCTCTAATTTTGAGTAGTAAGAGAGGTTTAATATATATTTTTTATTAGTTAAGGTCTCTTGATGAAATTTTTTATAATCATACCAAATAAATTTGAAAATTTCTCTATCGAATTTTTTTAAAAATTTCTTCTGTGAAATCAGAGAATTTCTCTATGTTGGGACGAAATTTCTCTCAGTCGAATTTTTTCTGTGAAAATGTTGAAGGACTCAAACTATTATGAAAATATTATATGTCTTTTATCTTATAAAATCTTAATACCATAGATTTTTTTAAAAAATCTCCTTTATAATATATAATATATATACATATATAATTAATTTAGTTTCATTTTTAATTTTTAAATAAAAATATGCACATGAGACGAGAAACATACTTGGCTAAATATTAAATTTTTGTATCAACTCAACCACAAAATTATCACTTTCTAGTTTTATAGTATTTATTTTTATTTATATATATCAATTTGTTGGGTGCGTTTGGAACTATATTTCCATGACCAAATTTGGGAGTGCGGCCCATGTTTGTCGAGCCCTACATTAGGCCCAACACCGTAAAGGCAAACTTCACCCGAGTTTCTCTCTACAGTCATAGAGAGTAGTGGTGTACGCTACTTTCCTTATTTATATTGTTGTTTGTTGTGAAAAAAAGTGATTTTAGAGAAATTGAATTTCTATATTTAGATAGAGACTATGAAGCTGATAATATTACATTTTTAACCTTAATAGATTTTGGTAACAACTGTAAATACTAGGGAGGTTATGGGCATCACCATTGACATTACAATAAATTAATATTTTAAAAATAAAATATGTTGTTAAAAGTTATTATTGTATTTTTAACAATAAAATTATATATTTAGTGATGAATTAATATACCTTAGAATCAAAATAAATTATTTTGATAATTTATTAGTGATATTTTTAAAATTTTATCATTAATATATATATATATTTTAATATTTTGGAATGGCCTTTTAGTGAGGACTCATATAATGATATCAATTAGTCTCTTAAAATTTTTTTGTAACAAAAATTTCACTTTTGAAGATGAAATTTTTTAAAATTTTAGCCATTTTTATTAAAAATTATCACAAATTTGAGATATCAAGTAATTGTATGTTAGATATTATAATTTTTTGGGGAAAGTACCAATAAATCCCAAATTTGGAAATGTTAACCCATTCAGTCCCAAAGGTTTTTTGTTAGACTAATAGGTTCTATTTCCCAAGAAGCTTACTATAGGTCTTTTTATGATTTCTCTTTTTTTCAAACATCAAACATTATTCATTAAGCATCAAACATTAGCAACGTAAGGATTATTTATCAAACATCAAACATTAGCAACGGCAGGATTATTCGTATAATGTCGGTGAAAACATTAGCAACGTTAGAATTATTCATCCAACATCAAACATTAACAACGCCAGGATTATTCATCAAACATCAACCATTAAACATTAGGATTATTCATCAAACATCAAACACAGATTTTGAACCATTAAACATTAGGATTATTCATCAAACATCAAACATCAGATTTATGAGTAACATCATCGAAACAACATCAAACATCATCATCAAAACAACATTAAACATCACAACATCATCATCAAAACAACATCAAAATAACGATTAAACAATTTTTTAAATAATGATTAAATATCAAAATAACGATTAAAATAACATCAAATATCAAAATAATGATTAAACAATTTTTTCTGATCAAACATCATCATCATAACAAATTTTTTTGATCAAATATCATCATAACAATTTTTTTGATCAAACATCATCATAACATCAAAAACATCTCAGACCGAATTCGAGCCCCCCTCCTGCAATCACCTCTCTCTCTTTCTCTCTCTCTCAACTCCGACGTGTTTTGGAAACCCTAGCAATGGCGGACCAATCGGCTGCCGTCGATCTCATCCCTCCAAACCCTAACAATGGCGCTGTCATCGACGAATCAATCAGAGGCTGTGACGATGTACTGTATTTTCTTCAGAGAACATAAGTCGGGCACTGAGAACCCGATCCGTTTATTTGGCGGGGCAACTCGGCGGCTCTGTGAGAAATAGAGAGAGGGAGATGGGTTACTATTTGTTTCCTTCTCTCACGGGCAATTGTTGTTGCAACCATGGCGTTTTCGGATTCTCGCATATTCATTCGTAGATCTGAGCCTCAACTTTTTGATGGTGTAGTTAATGTTGAAGACGAAGAAAAATGGGAAGGCTGCATGTTGTTTTGATGATGATGTTTGATGTTGTTTGATGATGATGTTGTGATGTTTGATGTTGTTTTGATGATGATGTTGTGATGTAAAAAAAAGGACTAAATGGTTTATAAAAAAACACTCAGGACTAGATGGAGTAATATTTTCTAATATGGGACTTATGAGTAATTTTTCCTAATTTTTTTTAGCCATATAAATTCATAATCGCTTATTATTAGATGGATATACTACTAACATAATATTATAACAAAACTGAATAATCTAAATATTACCTATTTTTATGGTGATTCTAACTAAGGCTTTGTTTGGGAACAGTGTATTTTAATCAAAAAGTCACTATAAGTTGTTACATTATTTTCTTAACTTTTTTATATATCTTTTCATAAAAAATTAAAAAATTAATAAAATAACTTATTTCCAAACGAAGCCTAAATGTCCAAATTTGCATAGGACCTTATCTACTGGTGGCAATTCAAAAAGTAGATGGACCCAAGTGCTGTAGCAAGTTCTCTACATCCAATAAGTGCTTGATAGATTTGGGGACACAAAACATTATTAGGGTTGAGGAAAATCAAGATCACACACACAAGGCCTACACTTTTTGCCACTGCCATGTGCTCTCTTCAGACTGGATATGGTAATGGTGGAGAGGGTTTTTTTAACAAGAAAAAGCTGGTGGATTTGGGTCCCCATGCCCAATGCACATGATCATACCATAGCTTACATGTGTATACACACCATATGTGTCAGACATATATAACAAGCAAGATCTTTGAGTTGGAAGAAGAAAACAACTTTTGATGATTCATTTCTAGTGTTTGCCCTTTATGATGTTTAGTGGTTTTTTTGCATGTTGTTTGTTCTTTTCTATTGTTCAAGATTCAATAAATCAACTCATAACATCAAACAATATTGTCCATTGATAGTGTAACCTAATCTTTTAGGTCATCATTTTTGTATATTATCATATAGATTTTGATTGGTCCAAAACAGTAAATCTTATATTTAAAAAGTGTATTGATTTCACACAAAATTATATTTATCTTTAGTATTTGGTATCATTGCATTCAGAGGTTGCTCAAGCCTGTTTAAGACAAGGAAAATAATTTAGATGCGGCTCTTAAAATTTTTACATTTATTTATTTTTCTTTTTGCTTTTTGAGATCTAATAGCATATTTTGTGACGTGATTTTTCTTAGGTATTTTATCAATTTTAATTTTGAATTTTTTCTTAATTTATCAAAAACATCATAAAAAAATAGCTAATAATATTCTATAAACAATTTATGCACTTAGAAAAGGATCTAATTTTTTCTTGTATAACTCACTACATCCATTAAATTAATTTCTTATATTTTCAACATTAAGAAAAAATCATTTATAAACACATTAATTTTTTTACCTCATAAAAAAAAAAAAAAAATCACTAAAAGATCCAACATCCAAACAAGGCCTTAGTCTTTAAGCCAGGGGTCTTTTCAGAAACGCACAAGAGCGGCCATGGAAAAGCCAACCATGGGCATAATAACATGCATGTTACCTAACCATCAGTTTTCAACAAGGTGGTCCTCTCATTGTTTGTTAATTATTTATTTCTGTCCCAACTAGTGGGCCATTACTTGGATTAGAGACCAACGCTGCGAAGTAGGGCTTGAACGGGCCCCAGTCCAATACAAAGGTTTCATTATTCTTTAATTTTCTGGATTCAGGCCCATTAACCATATGACTGATCACGGACCAATTCAAATTTGTCTTAAGAAACCAATGGGCCTAGCTCGGTTGCCCAATGTCTCTAACTCCATACATCTCATCTCACTACAAGTCTTTTCTCATTGTATTTGTTTCTGGTCTTTTTTGTGTTTGTCGGATTTTTTTTTTTTTTTAAATAATTGAATGCTCAGTTTGATGTCATTTTATGATATTTGTAATGTATTTTCTATATATTGAAAATAAATGAAAAAAATGATTAAGGGCCTATGTGGCTTGGGTAAAAAAAAGCTATTTTTTTTGCTAAATAAGTAATAAAGTAAAAGCGAGTTTGGAGAGGCTACTGCGCACCATGCACAACAGTGATTGTTTCACAGTCAATGAGGCCCTTTTTGGATCTCATTTCAACGATCCAAACCGTTCAATTTTTATGAGACATTAAGTAGAATATGCACGCAAAAATTTAAGTTAATCAAACTTTGGTATCCCTTTCATCAAGATATGTTTGTATTCATATTTTTACTTAAAATTAAATTTATCATTCAATTTTTTAGATACAAATATGTCTGGATGAAAAGGATACCGATCTCCGATTAACTTGAATTTTTATAGGTATATTCTATTCAATGTCTTCCAAAAAGTGAACGGTTCGGATTGTTAGAATGAAAGCCAAAAAAGTCTCCATTAACCGTGCAACAGTGGCCGTTGTGCATGGTGCGCAACAGTCTCTCCAATCCCAAAAAAGTAACTAAAAAAAGTTTTTTAAAAAATTAGTTATCAATTACTCATCTCATTAATTTTTAAAGAGTATTATCAATTAGAATAAATTAAAACAATGTAAAAAATTAAATAGTACAATTGATATAATCGAAACTACATATAAAATTTGTCAATTATTTAATTAACAAAACAGTATGAAAGTTGTTGTCCAAAAACAATGTGTCCATCTAGAGATGATGTTGTTGCCGGCAACTGGTTCCAAGTTTAAGAGCTGGGTCCAGGTTTGAATGAACAATTACATTCCATGTAGTCCCTCCATTTATATATATAAATGATTGAACTTTGAAATATTCATAGGCTTGTCACTTTTTCATGCCTCCCTAATGGCAAGACCTATTCATTTTGATGTCCATCCTGATTCAAGGACTTAAAAACATCAATACAACTGCCTACATTCCTAAATACAACTATGATTTTAAAATTCCAAAGCGAGGAATTCCTAATGTTGGTGAATATTAAAATCATTAAAATAAAATATATAAAATTATAATAAATGTAAAATTTCTATAACAAACAAATCAAGCTGAGACACGGAAGTCATTCCCTGAAAGTATGAAAGTTAATTATACTTTTACCCTTTGTACACACCACCTTGAATTGATACCTAAAAATGGTGCAGACCACTGCTTTATGAGATCATAACACCAAAATATGAGATCCTAATTATTAGACTTCATTAACTAGCAGAACAAAAAAAAAACATGACATTCAACAAATATATTTTCAACTAAAAAAGAAACAAACTTGGAATCTTTGAGGCAGTATCTAAATTAGTATGGCCCATTTCTAGCCTTTCACATGAATAATTTGCCACACATGAGTGCTTCAAAAGATTGAATTTTAGTTAGTGGATGATTGAAAAAAAAAAAAAAAAAAAAAAAAAAAAAGGGAAAGAAAGACAACCAAAAAAAAAAAAAAAAAAACAGAAAAGGAAGAAGACTAGAATTGGATTAGAGCTTTGAAACATGCATTAAGTTCCAAGTGGACATGCAAATTTATAATTCTTTCTCAATCAAATCTCAGCCATGAAATCAAAACTTTCAATTTTTGAAATTTGTAGATAAAATTCATATATATTATCAATTTAAAGAGTTTTAAAACATGAAAAATAAGAATATCGATAGATTCCTGAATGCTGCACTTGATATAATAAAAAGTTGACCTGAAATATAGTCCAAACTCTTCCACGTACAAGCCTATGAATCTTTAATAATTGATTTATTAATCTCAACAAGTTTTATTCTTCCAGCATCATTTCCAGAAATATGTTGGTGCGGTACCTATTTATATGTTTGTGCATTTGTCAAGATTTTAAATAATAACTGATACGTATCTTATCTGTTGATATGTATGGAGATTTTGAATTTCTAATAATGATATATTGATTGATACTGTCTAATATGGATTGATATATGTCAGTGTCGTGAATAACAATTTATATTCCGATATTATTATTTAAAATAATGTGGTGCTATTTAGCAGAATCAAACTTTTCTTAGTTTGGGATTTAAATAATTTTTCATTGTCTAGTTGAGGCATAAGAGGCCAACTAAGCGTGTTTAAGGGGGGTGAAGTCTTTGTCAGTATGGTTCTTATCTTGTGTGAATACAAGTAAAAGCATCATTTTCTATTAGGTATATCATGCAACACATATCTTGAGTCTTGACCAAGTTTCATCTTTGAAAAAAAAAAAAACACTAGTTTAACTTACATAAATAGGAAAATTAGAAAAAAAAAAGAATGAGAAAATAATCAGCTTGTGAGTTAAAAAGGTGCGCCCACTAACATGACTGACCAGCGATGAGGAGTGATAAATTTCATTATCCTTAATTTTTTAATTTTTATTTATTTATATTTTATAGCTAATACATTATCCTCAAATTTGGGTCTAAACTAACCAGGTGAAGATTTCATAAGTGTATAATCAACTTGAAAGGATTATGTCATAGATTAAAAAAAAAAATTTAATAAATACATACCAGCTCTAAGCCCACTAAAATGACTGACCATAACTGAATTTTGTGAAACCTTCGATATATGAGTTATGAGAAATGATTTACATAAAAAAGAAAAGGAAAATTACACAAAACTCAATCAGAAAAGTGTGGTAGTATCATTTTTGAAATTATAAATTACAATGATAGGTGTTTTAGTTTGAGATGAAAGAAGCGTAAAAAGACATATCATTATATGATTTATGCACACAAATTTTGTTTATATATCATTATGGGTAAGGTTTTTTTTTTTAATATTATTTTTGTTTTTTTCTTAATGAAAAACTCTAATGCACCATATAGTTTACAAGAAAACTTACAAACAATTTAAACTCTCTTAGCTTGTATTTAGTTAGAAGATTTTAGAAGAGATTTAAAAAAAAAAGAAAAAAAAATATATAAAATGTAAATAAAATATATCTATATTTTAATTAATTCTACGTACTTTTTTTTTTTTTTTTTTTAAATTTTTTTTCTAAATCTCCCACCCCAACACCATCTTTAGCTTTTTCCACCACCAATTTTTCATCAATTTTATTAACTCGATTAGCTTGCATTAAATAGGTTGGCACAGGTCAACCAATCACAAGCGGAATCCTTAACCACAAAACACCAAAAGGATAGTTGCCAAGATATCAAATATATACAATGTTCTGTATCATGAAAAAATTTTCATGAAAATTTTGTGACTCTTGAATTATATTTAGAATAAAATACCGAGAAATGTTAGGGGTCATGAAATTTTTTTCATAAAAATGATCATGAAAAATTTGTGACTCTTAAATTACCTTGGATTAGTGTGTGGTGCTTTATTGTAAGTGTAATTCAAAAGTTACAAATCTTTCATGACCATTTTCATGAAAGACTTTTCATGATACCTAGCATTGCTGTAAAGTACCACACACTAATTAAGGTAATTCAAGAATCATAACTCTTTCATGATCATTTTTATGAAAAAAATTTCTTGACCTCTAACTTTTCCCATATATATATATATATAAGGCAAGCTATTTAATGCATATATATATAATCAAAATGCTTGAAAAGATTTTTATCTCTTTTCTCATCAGTAGATACAAAAATATAAGTTTGACGATATGTATTTATTAATAGTACACCATTACATTTATGTTTAGTGATAAAAAAAATTTATGATTAATGGCATTACTTAGAATAAAATAAAATAATTAATAAACAAACTTGTGAGCTTAATGGTAGCAACAATGGTAGGGGTCTAAATTTTGTGGTTCAAATGGTCAAAACGATGTCGTTTTGAGCACAAAACAGCATTTAAATGGCAAAACGACGTCGTTTTAGTCATTTGAGTCACAAAATTAGGACCCCTAAACATTTTTATTAATGATAGCATGAAAATGAGAAATGTTAGAGATCATGAAAATTTTATCATGAAAATGATCATGAAAAATTTGTGACTCTTAGATTACCTTGATTAGTGTGTGGTGCTTTATTGTAAGTGTAATCCAAAGGTCACAAATCTTTCATGACCATTTTCATGAAAGACTATTCATGATACCTAGCATTGTTGCATGAAAATTGGACATGTAGCCAAACCTCAGGAAACTTAAGGCAGCATTAATTAGGGTCAGATCAGAGTGCTTAAAAGTGAACTAGGTTGCAACTGTTTTATGTTGTGACAGTTTTAAAACTAATCATGCTCCAGTAGTAGATCAGAAGTTGCAGTTTTCCACTAGTCTACGATGCTTCTTTCTGTTTTGTTTTTTCTTCACAAATACACATCAAAAAAAAAAATTTAAATAAATCACTAATAACGATATAAATTCAAATTTAATAATGAGCACATCCACTTTTTACCAATTAACACAATTAAAATGTTGAGAATCAAAATCTTACAAAGTGTATATACTAAGGACAAAAAATGTAATTAGCTATTTTATTTGCTAGGTGTGATTATTTATTTTTTTCCCTAAAAATATCTCCAATTATAACAATGAATACCAACAACATCTAATGCAGACCACGTTAGCAGACATTTACACTGTGTTTGGATTGAGGGATTTGGAGAGAAAAGAAAAGAAATAGAGAGAAATGTATTTCTCTTTCTTGTTTGGTTATCTTAAGTGGAGAGAAATGAAGAGAAATAGAAAGAAATGGAGAGAAACTTATTTCTCTCATAACCCTTATTTTCAATCTTCCCAAAAGTGGAGAGATTGGGAGAGAAAAGAAACCTACAAATGTTTATATTTTAATAATACCAATTTTACCCCTATAAAAATAAAATAAATAAAATGATTGAAAATATAAAAATGTTATTTTGGTAATATAACATAAAATAATTTAATTTCTTTTCTTTTCTCTTAATGAAATCTAACTAAACAAGAAGGAGAGAAATCACAATCATTTCTTTTCTTTTATTTCTTACTTATCCAAACAAAAAGGAGAGAAATTATAATCATTTCTTTTCTTTTCTTTTCTCTTATTACTTAGGTGATCATTTCTTTTCTTTTCTCTCCTAAGTTACCAAACATAGCGTTAGTACTTTCGGGTGAAATTAACACAATTGAAATGTTCATAACCAAAAATGACACAAAGCATACATTTTAAGTATCAAAAATGTAATAAACCCATGTTAATATTCTGCCAACCACACAAAATATTAAGGAATCAATAATGATAGAAATCCAAATTCATAATGAGCAATACTTAATATAGTGTTGGAACAATTCGTCTTGTATTTGTCACTTGGTGGTCTTCGGGTTTTCAAAACTTGGCGATGATCTTGTCTATGTAAAACAGAAATTTGGTGCTTCAAGTCGCGTTATTTAGTCGCTTTCCTGAAGATAATATTTACATCTACCAAAAGGTGTGCATGGAGTTACAATAAATTCGCCTCCAGAATACTATAAAGCCTGATCTAAAGATCAAGTCTACTGTCGTCTGCACTGATGATAATAGATCAGAATACTCTTGATATAATAAAAAAAACAATACACTGATAATCAAGTCTATAGAATTTGATTATCAGTAAGAAAAGCAGAAACTTGTTTAAGAAACTCTTGATCGAAAACTCTAAATCCAGAGAGAGAGAGAGAGAGAGAGAGAGAAAGAGAATTGAAGGAATGCTTTCTAAATTTTGAATGAATTGAAATGGCTGATTTCACAGCCTATTTATAGGTCTTGATGCATCTGGTCAAATGGTTATGTCCCTTGATCGCATCCGATCAGATCTGACCGTTGGATCGACGATCTATGGTGTAGATCATTCTCACACCAAATAGATGCCTTGACTGATCATACCTGATCACGATTGGGTGCCATCTCATCCGTACGATTGCACGCATCTCTAATCAACGACTATGATCAAACCGCTCCAGATCGAACACGCAACCATTCGATCGGTTGGTTGATTCATCGCCAACGGACGCCACATCACTGTCACACGAAGCTGACTGTATTCCACATCACCCATGCCATGTTGGATCCATGTCATCGCTCCAACCTGTCTGATGTAAATAGGAAAGCGCCCTCATGGTGCCTTGCGCCCGTATGCCATCAAACGCCACATAACCCACGCCACACGCGTGTGTACGGATGGTGTGAAACACCATCCTTGCGATGTAAGTGCATGTACACTAGCATCTATCCCATAATTTCATATTCAAAGGAACCAAGTACCACTACCAGAAAAGGGGCATTCTAATGCTTCACACTGCAATTTCAGTGATCCAATTTCTTTCACAAATTTTATTGTTCCAGCTTTGCATAATAGGATTAAAACTAGTGTATGATGATATTGTTCATGGCTGCTAATTAACACGAAAATTGAAGATCAAAGGTTATACTAATAGAAAGTAAAGTTACTTATCCAAAAAATTTCTCAAGAATTTTATCCAGTATAACAAAGTGTTATTAAAATTTAATTAGTGTATTATTGGGGACATGTATAGAATGAACCTATACCACACAATAATATTTCTCAATAAAATTTTAAGTATATAAACAAAACAGAAATTATGAAGATGGGTGAAGAGGGGTGCAGAGGAGAGAATTTATTTAATTTTTTCATGATTGTACTTAATTAGCTGCAAATAAAGAGGCTAATCAGAATTGAGGTTTTTCTTGATCACAGAGGAATTACCATGATGGGTTGTACTTGCATGATGCTACAAAGTTAAATGTCCTTGCATTCGAAAGGGTACTAATTTATAAAGATAATAGAATTTATTTATAATTTCAAGAATTTTACAGTTATGTTATTTTAATTAAATTTTTTTTATGATGGTTCGGTTTCTGAATCAATTTTTCATTCGCAATTGTTGGAGATAACCTCAACTAGAATGTATTCCCCATGATATATTTCTTGGTTTTTGTGCCTTCTAAATTTGCAAAAATGCAAAGTGATAGAAAGGAGTTTAATCTAATCTTCCAGCTTAAGAACAGAAAATTTTCCAAAAGGGCAGACTGTTTTATTACCTTATCATCATGAAAAATATACTTTGTAATACAATTCCTAAATGACAAATCAAAAAATAATGAAACACGGTTTAAATGAAATGTTAAGATACTCTCTAAGTAATAAAGCTTAGTTTTCATCATGAGAGAAAAAAACAAAATAGCAATCAAATGCAATTTTAAGGATAATAAGGATTAAAGAAAAACAAATAACAAAGTAATAAATTAGATATATAATCTAGGCATAGTGCAACAAATGGAACCTTGACTGATCCATATGAAACACCACATAATTAATATAGCTAAAATTCCAATATAAACACTTTTTTTAACTGAAGGAAAATGAAATAAGGCTAGATTACTTTGATCCCAACTTATCAAGATTACTTCTTTCTTACCCTTTTTGCTTTGAAAGTAGAGACTAACCCCAATTTACAAGTATACTCATCAACACACCAATATTCATGAATTTAGAGAAATAGTATGAAAGAATTCACTCACTGTACACTATAATATTCTTCAGTAGTATTAATATATATATATATATATAAGTGCATATATCAATGTAACAGTGATTATGGGTTGTGACCTAACCGAAGCTCCAAATCGACTTCATTTCCCTTCCCATTTCCTTTCCCGTCTTTCTTCTTCTCTTCATTCTCTTCCACAATTGGGGGCCCAATTCCCAAGCTCAAATTCGCTCCATGTTGACTTGAAAACTCCGAATCAGTGTTCATTAGACTCGGGTAATACCCATATGGGAAACTAGGGTTTGGCACCGGCAGGTACATTTGATGATGATTGACCTGAGCTCCCAAACCCGCATAGTACTGTGCTTGATGTTCGCTTGAAACCGGTGCAAAGTACTTATTACAAGCCATGTAGTGATCTTCATTGGAGTTGTTGGACACAGACGACGACTCAGTGAGTTTCTTCGCCTTTGCTTTGTCTTTCCTATGTATGTTCATATGTCCTCCCAAGGCTTGAGCGTTGGTGAATCCGCGCTTGCAATAAGTGCATTCGTAGGAGCGACCGGTGCCTGTGCTATCATCGTTGACTTTCTCTATCTCCTGCTGATCATTTTCTTCGCTCGATATTTCAGAGCTTCCATGTTTAGTAGAATCCATATCCAAAGAAGGGAAGTTCTAGGTCAAAGAATAACAAAGGAGCAAAGAATCTCTCAATGGATGAGAAATTAGGGTTTGGAGAGAGAGAGAGGAGAGAGAAGGGTTTGTTTGGAGAGAGAGAAGGTTTGTATGGTATGAGAGATGGAGACAATTAGAAGACATTGGCATGAGCATATATTATGGCTCCAGTGTATTTTGTATTGATGCAGACTTGGTTTTGTTTTGGAGTTTGGTTACTGTTTTTTTCTATTTAGCCGGCTCTGTAATGTACTTTTCTTTAAATTTATTTTTTATTCCCTCCCTGTCTATAAAAAGAGACTTGGTGTATTATTTCAGTAATAGTGAGTTTGCAAGAATAGCGAGTTGTACAACACATGAATTTTTACAGATGAAACTGACTACTTAGGAAGTACAATACATAATTTGTTATGCGTAAACATCGATTGATTTATGTCATAATTAATGTGCAAGCTATCAGGAACTTTGATGAAATCATGATTTTGAGGTCTCAATTAATTTAATGCATCAACAATGATTCAGACCACTAATTTTAATGCTTTGATGGAGCACTAATGACATGATAATGAATAAAAAAAGTAAAATAAAAATAAATCAAAACCAAAACATCACATCAATGTGGGTGAAGCCCACTGCCAACTCATTAGAGCTACCTTTATAGTTCAAAAATTAAAACTTTAAAGCATTTTTCTTTAATGTATATATTTGTGATCATTTCATTAAAAATTTTATTCCCGTATTTAATTTTAAAAAATTAATAAATAATAAATAAATAAAAATTGAGTATGATTTTGTTAATGTGTATCTTTGTAAGCTTTCATAAGGGTATAAGTTAAGGAGGAGGATCATCTCCAGGCCAGATTTTGAATTGAATGACGGTGTTTGAACTTGTAAGGCTCACCATGGGTCCCATTTCAATGATCTAAACCGTTCATTTTGTCGGGTACTTCGTATATTTCATCCATAACAATAATTAGATCGATCTGATAACTGTAACTTGTTCAATTATTACGTTTGTCACTAAAAAAATGTATAATTTATTTTTAAAAATGTAATTGTTGTCTATTTTCTTAGTGATAAATTGAACAAGTTACAATTATTGAATCGACATAATTTTTTTTAAAAAAAATACACAAAGTATCCGATAAAATGAGCGATTTAAATAATCAAAACGGGGTCTGTGATAGATTTCACATATCCAAACAGCACCTTCCAGTCTAAAATCTAGACTGGAGGAGATCCTCCTCCATAAGTTAATAAGACTCAAATTGAATTACAAATAACATCAATTGTAAGTGAATAATCATTTTATAAAAAACAAAAAATTCAGAAATGATCATCTCGCGCCATTCCACCTTTATTTAAATGAACCAAAAGTTATGCAAAAACGCTCCCTTTTAGAAATAAGCTCAAAATCAATTATACTAATCAACTTTAAGAAAAATAATAAATACACTGGTTTAAGAAAAAAAAATAGAGCTGCCAAATCATTTTACCTATACAAAAACAACGATTAAAAAAGCTCAATTAGTTGTCATTTTCACTTTTACCAATACCTTTAGGGTGTGTTTGATTGGGGGGATAAGGGGGGGACTATCCACTATTTGAACTCCATGTCCGGCCTCCCTCCTTATCCGTCGTTTGATTTTTTTTAGTCCACCGAATTCCATGTCCGGCCGAACTCCATGTCCCCATATGGGGGACTATCCTGTCCGGGGGGGGCGTGTGGGATTGTTTTGGGGAGACTAATCACTATTGGAATTAGATGCGAAAATGACAATTTTGACCCTCTACTATTTAATTATGTATTATATTTAATAAAATTCAAATGTCTCAATTTAAAAATAAAATAATTTTATTTAACTTTTTATTAATGTTTTATTTATTTAATTTTTTAAAATAATTTTTTATAGATATTTTATTGATGTTTTATTTTAAAATTTTGTTTATAGTTTATTTAATTTCATTATTTAAATTGTAATAGGTGTTTTATTTAAAATTTATTTAAAATTTTAATTAAAAAATAATATAAATTTTTTATACAAAGTTATACTTGTATTTTATTAAATCAAATTTAGTGGTTATTTATTTATTTAATTGTGTAAAAAAATAAATTTATGTAAAAAAAATAAATTTAATTTATATTATTAAATTAATGATATTTTTTGTATGTAAAAAAAAAACACAGTAACGTTTTGCATGTAAAAAAAATAATGATTTGTTATACAGTAATGATTTAAAATAAATTTTATTGATATTTTATTTATTTATTTATTTATTTTAAAAAAACAAAATTATTTAATTAAAAATAATTAAAATATTAAAGATATGTTTAATATTGCTATTTCTTAGTAAACAATTGAAAAATGGCAAAATAGTCTTTTGTTCATTTATTCTATCCAGTCCGTCCAACCAAACGTTGAATTCACTAAAAATAGTCCGGGGGATTCACAGTCCGGACATCTAATCCTATGAAAAAACAAATACAAGAAACATATCAAATCCAACCAAATAGTCCGGGGGATTCTAATCCCAGGACTTAAGTCCGATGGATTCTAATCCCCAATTTTCCAGTCCGTCCAATCAAACACACCCTTAGTGTTTTTATTGATTCTCAACACAACACCAGTTTTTAGTCATGATGCACATTGTCAAAATCTTATCATCATCAGACCATTGAACTTATATTGTGGAGAGAATTTTTCTAATTTTTTTTAGTTATTTTAATTTCCAGAAAGAGAGAACAAATTTTAATTAAAAAATTACAAAAATATTAACAAAATGAAAAAAAAACTACCTTGCCTAGTTTGGAAAGACTAAATAAGTGCACTTTTTGACTTTTTATGAAATATGAGTTGGGTTTGGGTTGGGTTTGAAGTGATGTGTTAGAGAGGTGATGTGACTTAAATAAGATGATGTGACTTAAATAAGATAGTGACTTTTTGACTTTTTGCCTTTTTTCAATCTTCCCAAACTAGGCAAATTCTTGTCTCTCTATCTTTTTGTCCTTTATTTATTCATGTTATCTATGTCTTTATTTTATTTTTTTGTACTTAAATTTCTGTCCCTTTATTTATTTTTGTACCCAAACCCCCTTATTTTTTTGTCCCCAAATCCCTTTATTTTTTGTCCTTGAATTTTTATCCCTTTATTAGTTCTTTCATCTAAGAATTTGAGGCACGTAAATACATGATCCAAAGTTAAAAATATACTGAGACAGAAACTAGTCCTTGATCTTATAGAATATGCAATAACCTTCCAAAAAGACATCAATTTCACAATGCCTTCCATAGTCACTATTACTATTTACTCGTGTTTACCAGAAATATGCCTAAATATATCAATTTTGATACTTGGCATGTGATTGCCACAAATTCTAGGCAGAAATTGATATACATTCTTAGGGTTAGTAATGTAGACATGGACAACTAAGTGCATAAAAACTATACCATGTGAGAGTATCTTGAAAACCTTTTTTTATAGGCTTAACAACAGGAACCAAATTAAGCAAGTAGCAGCATTATTTCTTACTTCTGAACTCTCTCTCTCTCTCTCTCTCTCTCACTACATGTATGTGTATATAAAAAATAAAAAATAGTCCAGCTCTCTAACATAAAATGAGTTAATGGTCAATAATTTACTAGAATGCCCCCACACGATTCACTTCCTTGCTAAATATGAAAATATGCTTCTTTGAAGCCTAAGAAAAAGTGTCGACTTGGTATTGCTAATTCTTCCTAAAACCCTACGTAGTACTAAAATCTCATTCATTCAATGCAAGCTAGTTTGCTCCAGCTAAACAACTTCATCTACTCCAAAATTGAGAAAGAGAGAGAGAAGAAAAGTTCAAAAGGAATTAATAGATGTAACACATTGGGTTATTAAAAAAATTGAATGTCCTTTTAACATACCACATGTCTTGTAGTGGTGCTGATTGTGAAGCTGTTTCTTCAATTCTTTTGGACTTGAAGACGGCACATCGCAACGCGTTTACACTGCTATATATACATATATCTGCTAATAGTACGCTTTGGTTTGACCATGTCTTTACAATGGAAAAATAGTGATACAAAGACGGCCAGTTTTCACAAGTTTTTTGAGAGACGCATACATAAATCATAAGAACAAATGAATAAAATAAAAGATTGGACAAATGGAAGTAGACCATCAATGACAATAACATAAGTGGCTCATGCTAGTAATTATTCTTCTATTAATGCCAGTTCACACCTATCTCCAAATGCATATGTATTAGTATACAGCTATATATAGCTGATTTAAAAATAAAAAAAAAAAAAAAAAGAAGAAGAAGAAGTAGTAAACTATACATATTTCAATGCAAATCCTATTGGAATTGCATCATGGGTTCAATTGAGAGAGTATATAATTGTCATGGGTAAATTATTTGGTGGAAAAAATTAAGCAGTCAGAAAAATTTGATTAGAAAGTGATTAAAAAATAAAGTGTATGGTGTAATTTTAAATTTAATGTACTGTGGATCAAATTCACAATTAATTTAGTTCACACCTTATTTTTTCGTCGCTTTTCGAAGAGTGCAAAATAACTCAGAGTTCTAAATATACCCACCAAACTTCATGTTAATACCCATAGGTAACCATTATTTCTTTTAAATTAAAATATATCAAATGCATGTGGTGGGTGTATAAAAAAGACAAAGTGGGTGTATTTAGAACCTCTGGAATAACTTCTCTTTGTCACGAGTTTGATCACTGCATTTGATGTGGAAATAGTAAATAAAGGCCTATCGTACAAAGAGTTAAAAGTATATTTCTGGGCCAATTATTTAGGTGTGGGCCCATTTCCGGTCCAGTCCCAAAACTTGGGCCCAAGTTATTGTTGTCTACGCTTCTCTCTGGGCTCACAGACGGGACAGGCCTTTCGACATTGCAGTGTAGTGAATTAGCGAAACCAAATTTGTTTTGAATTTATGGTCATACATGCATGTGCGACTCTGCCCAAAGAACAAAAAATATTCCTACAAAAACCCACATCAATGATGTCTCCACAAAATTGTTTGGGCTTATCTCAGTAATTTGTTTAAAAAATAATTTATAAAATTAGACATTGATAACCATAGAATCGAATCACGTTTGTCTTATAAAATTAGAGATTAAATATAATTTTAGGAATACATCGTCTATTTTTTTTTTTTTGTAAAGACTAATATAATATGATCATATGATTTAGATCGTTTGAAGTACATTTTTGAGTAGGCTCACCAAGAACAACACTTCTTCTCGCTTTGATGACCGATTGTTTATACTGTGAAAAAGCTGAACCAGTTTGGTAAATAAACTGCCAAGTAATTTTTTGATGTTGTTTAGAAGATGGGTAAGTGATAATAATCCAAGAGGCACTTCTATACACATTTATTTATTTTTATTATTACATATGTTGAAATTTCTCATTCATCTTCTACGGAGATATGATAACATGCACCTCTCGATTTATCTGGGCTGATGTTCATTTTGTCATCAATTGTACTTTTTGATAACATCATAGGATTTGCTTTTTTTCTCATAAGAAAAATAGGAATTATTACATAATTATGTTTACTATTATTCACGGATGCCAATTCACCAAGTCTAAATAAACCGGGAAAAAAAATACCCAAAAAAAAAAAAATGTAAAAAAAACCCCATAAACCATAAAACAATAAACAAAACCAAAAAAAAAAAAAAAAAATGGGGGAAAAATTCTTCTAGTTGCCTCATGTTATTGACATGAATAGTCACACATATCATGGTATGGACACATTAATATAGAAATTGTTTGTATAATATTTAAATTAAAGATAACAATTTTCAAATTTTAAAAGAGGAGAATTGGTAATAAGTTTATGTTGTTCAAGTCTAAATTGTTTAAAAACTAAGAACATGAACGTGTATTAGACAAGTTTCAAAAACTATTTGACAAGAGTAATGCTAGCTTTCACAATTTGAATTTCTAAATTTATCCGCAATAGCATTACAAGAGATGTAAACTCTACACAATTGAGTATATAACAAATAAAAAATTGACATGTATCCTGTCACATCATTGTAAGTCAAATTGTAAGAGATTTTTTTTGTGAGTCTTAAACATTTTCTATTTGACGAATATTGTGTCACATTAGCATTCAACACAACTCGCCACATTTTTAAAAAATCTGTAGTGATTCTTAGATTACTAGGCTAGGATATGATTTCATAATACAATAATCACATAATTTCTTAAAACAAATCAATTTCTGACTCTCTCTCTCTCATATTGATTTCTATACAAGTTTGCATATGAAAATAATGTGATGTCGAGTTCAATGTTGTTGTTGAAAGCAACCAACAAAAGGAAGATAGAGTTGGGGGTGTAGGCTCGTAAGCAAGATGGTGATGTGCGCCGAGTGGCTCACTTTATGCCATCCCTCTTCACTTACACTAAAATAAGCACCCTGTCAGTTTCTCATTGTTCCTTCCTGTCTCCCCCTTTTCCTCTCAATTTTCACTATCCACATTTGAATTGTCCCTTTTTAATTCCCCTTTATTTCTTCATAATTTTCTCAAAAAATTGCTCATACAAAAAATGATGAAATTTCATATGAAAAATTATCAACTTTCAATAAGAAGATTAAATCATTACATATTAATAGAACAACCAATAAAAATAAAGAATATTCTATACAATTAAATTTTATTGTACAAATCTTATTTTACAAATCGACTTGACGTGCAATAATAAAGTAATATTAAAAATGGACAACTCAAATTAAATGATAGGCACGTCATAAAATATCAAAATTCTCTGCAATGGTCTTGTTGTGGTAATCAACAACCTATGTCAATTATTTTTGGATATGGGATTCTGTTATCATTTTATTTCAATTTTAACTATGATAGTTAGATTATATATTTTTCTTACATATCTTGTTATGATAAAAAGCACCGCAAGATCATTGTACTCAATTGGCACGGTCTATAAGAAAAATTTGTTTGTATAGAATTATTCAAAAACTAATGGTAATTGGAAAACTCTTCAATTACAAATCACTAATACTAAAAATAGATATAGACACACTGTGCCACAATGCATTTTTCTTGGATATTTCGATTTGCTTACAAGAAAAGCTACTTATTAGCAGCAATATAATAAGTTGAATAAAAAAAAAAAAAAGGCTAAGCTCAACCATCTTTTTCACTTTGTAGCTATCATGATTGAGTCTTAATCATGATTGAATAAAATAAAAAAATTAGCTAAGGTCAGCAATATAATAAGTGGCTTTCATGATTGAGTCTTACTCATTGAAGTCTTTTAGAAATTGGCAACTAAGCTCAACCATCTTTCTCACTTTGTAGCTATCAAAAGTGTCACAATTAGCAGATTAATATTGCAAGTGTTAGCTGTTGGTTTAAGTCCTCTAATGCTTTATTGAAAATGCTTAAACACCTCTCTGTG
The DNA here is from genome assembly GCA_025200525.1 of Camellia lanceoleosa. Classification (NCBI taxonomy): domain Eukaryota; kingdom Viridiplantae; phylum Streptophyta; class Magnoliopsida; order Ericales; family Theaceae; genus Camellia; species Camellia lanceoleosa. The sequence goes on along the minus strand of CM045766.1, from coordinate 165,101,557 downwards.
CTTCTAATCAGTATGTTAAATTAGGTCTGTGAAGAGGCTTATATGTTAAAAAGGAGAGAGAATCTATGTACAAGTGACCTCGTTAGTGGATAAGAGTGTACTCTTCTCTTACATACATGTGAGAGAGATATCATCATGATATATTCATAAAAGAGTGGATTTTTGTTCAGTATGTAAAAGAAGTGGATCCATTCACTTCAACTATAATTGGGCCCATTCGACTGATTTAATCGACTGAAAATTTTAAAAAATAGATTAATTTAATAAGCATAAATAATATTTTTATTTTTTATTTTGTAATAAATATAATAAAATTGCCATTTTTTATGTGACTATGAATGTGAGTATGTGCCTGTTTGACACAGTTTAAAAGCTGCTTAAAATCACTTTTTGTGTGTTTGGTAAAGGTTAAAATCACTTTTTGTAGCTTAAATTAAGCCAAAAAAATGATTTTTGGTTGAGTGGCCTCCGGAGTGCTTAACTGATTCAGCTTAAGTGGGAAGCTAAAAAGTAAGGGACAAAATTACTTAAATGCCCTTTATTAATTTGAAGTATTACTAAATTGCCATTATATAAACTATAAAGCATTACCGTTCATTCTCTAAGAGAGAGAGAGGGAGAGAGAGAGAGAGAGGTGATTTTCTCGCTTAATCAAGGTGCTCTCTCTCTCTTTCACTTAACCGCTCTCTCTCTCTCTTTCACGAACCAGAGCTCTTTTCTCTCTCTCTATCTCTCTTCACCACCACCATCGCGTTGTAAACCCTAGCTTCGCGATCGAAACCCTAACCATCGATTGCGTGACGATCGCGATTTGAAACCCTAGAGTCACGATCGACTGCATGACGATCGACGGTGACGATCAACCATTTGTTGTCGTCCTCCATCCCCCATCGCCGCTATAGCGATCCCGGTTATCCCTTTACTGTTCAGTTGTATTCCGGACTCGGTTCCGTGAAGTTGTTAGTTATAATTGTTTTGTTGTCATCCTTTAAATCGATTCGTTTGGGTTTTACGATGTGTTGGGCTTGGTTGATTCAGGTTGGTAGAGTTTTGGCTCCCATTGTTGTTGCATAGTTTTTGGATGGTCCACTCGAGCGGGTCTTCTTGCGCTCGAGCGGGGTTTACACTCTTCCAGTATTTTGTGTCCCTGCAAAACTTCTGCAGGTGTGTTTTCTACGCTCAAGCAGGTTTCCTGCGCTCGAGCGGTGTTGTTGGAGCTCGAGCGGGTGGTACATTTTTGGTGTAAGTTGTGGAAGGGGGAAATTTACGAACGACCAGACTGGTTTTCGCGCTCGAGCGGATGTACTTTATTCCTGTGTCTTGGCGCTCGAGCGGGCCTTATTGTGCTCGAGCGGACCTAGTCTTTTGTTCTTGACGCTCGAGCGTTGTGTTCTCCGCTCGAGCGGGAATGTCGTATATCAGTTGGCAGCTTGGTATTTTGAAACCACTTTTTACATTTTCTCTCTCTCTCTCTCTCTCTCTCTTACTTTCCCAAAAGCTTTTTTGAGAGCCTCTCTCTCTAGAAACTCCCTTCTCTCTAGGGTTTGATCTATTTAGAGTGTTTCCCTTCCCTTTGGCTTTTGTAAAAGTTGTGTTGATCATCGAGGGCTTCATCTTGATTCGTGGATCTTGGAGTTTGGAGTATTTTGATCTTCTTCATCTTCTTCCTTGGGCTCCGAAATTTGAGGTAGGGATTCCTACTCACTCTAATGGGTTGTAACCTAGATTATTGAGCATTTGGGTAAATGGTTTGATTTTGGGATCTAGGGTTTCGAAATGTGTAATAGGGGTTTTGTCATTTTGGTTCTTAAATATGTATTTTGGGCTTCAAAATGGTGTTATTGTTGTTGGTTGTTGATTTATGGATTATGGGGTTCTTGTTAGAAAAGGGGGTAGAAAACCCTAAGTTGTAGTATAAATTAATTGATATAATTAATTTGGGAAAAATGTTGTTGTTTGGAATTGAGATGGAAATAATGAAATTGGCTCATTACATTGTAAAATGGTGGAGTTGGATTTATTAATTGCTCACTTTTGAAAACATTGATATTATATCTGTTGGAGCTTTTATTATCTGTTTAGAAATAATTGCTTGGGTTACCGGTGGATGGTAGTTTTGATAATTGTAGACAATGCATGATGATTAGGTAAACTAAAACTAATCAATTAGGTATGTCATAGAGTATGACGGTTGATAGAATACATTAACGTTATGTATTGATTGATTGTGTATATGACCTATGTGTATATACGTTGTGTGTGTAGGAGGAGATAGGGGGTGAACTCCACGGTTTAGGGGAAGATAGAGGATGGACCTCTAAACCGGATGTTGTTTGGGAGGAGATAGGGGATGGACTCCACTGATACAGCTCATATGCTTGTTAGTTAAAGTGTTGATATAGCCCATATGCTTATCTTTGGAAGTGTTGATATAGCTAATATGCTTATCTATTGAAATGTGGATATAGCTTGTATGCTTATCTGTTGAGATGTTGATACAACTAGTATGTTTATCCATTGTAAAACGAGAAGCGTTTAATATGAGTCACTGTCTTATATACGTGGTTGGCCAGGTTCTGAGTCGTTGATGTAAGTTGAGAAAATGATGAGAAATGGAAAATGAAATGAAATATGAACATTGTGATCATGTAATGGAAATGGGTTATGAATTGATTTATGGTAATCGAACATTTATCAATTGCTAATGTCTTAATTCTTTCATATTGTGTTTAGCATTTCTCTACTGGGCGTTGGCTCACCCTACATGGGACACTATTTTCAGGTACAGGTAGCATGCCACCTCCAAGAACATAACTTGGATGATGATAAGAGTTGAAGGCTCTTTTTGATTATTTTGTTGTATTACATGTACATCAAGCCACGGGCTTACTTTGTATAGAGTTAGTACTCTTCTTTTGTGTGACCAAGTGTTAACTTGGAAAGCTATAAGCCTATAGGGCATTTGCTTTTGTTGTTAACATGTAATACTGTTGTAAGAATTATTTTGATGAATGAAAAGGTGTTGATTTCTTTATACCATTGCATGTCTAATATGATGGGATTTATGTATTATTTTGAGGGCGTTACAGCCGCTGTGCCTTCGACGATGACTATTAACAACCAACTCTCTCTCTTCGGCGTTGGTTTGTCGTTGCTGTTATCTTTCTCTAACAATGGATTTCAGTGTTTTTTTTAATAAAAAAATAACAATAATTAAGCATTTTAGCCATTAATGAAATAAATTTTATATTAATTGATACTAATTAATAATTTTAGTATTAATTGATGCTACTTAAGCCATTCATTGACACTAATTAATTTATAATGAAAAAATGAAATATCACTAAAAAAATGATATAAATTGAAAAAAATGAAAGGATTTGTCAAATGAAAAAATGAATTACTAAAAATGAAAAAATGAAATATCACTAAAAAAAATATTTCAATTAATATTGAAATAAATTGTGCACTTTATATCCATTAAATAAATTACACAATTTATTTCACAATTATTGATATAAATTGCACAATTGCACAATTTAAATAAAGAAATGAATTGCACAATTTTGTTTCAATTAAAAAAAATACAGTATACTTCCACTAATGAAAAGAAATACAATGGTAATATTATTAATTGTAATGAAAAAAAATAATAAATTAAAAAAATAAGAATTGTTATATTATTAATTGTGCAATTTATAACAATTGTTATATTATTAACTTCTATTAAATAACTAATTGAAATTAATATATAAAGAAAAATAATGTAATGACATCACAACATTACTACTAAGGAGAAAAGAAAGAAGAGAAAAGAAAATAAAGAGAAAAAGGAAAAAAAAGTATTGATGCTAATTAAGCCATTAACACTAATTAATTGATACTAATTAATTTATAATGAAAAAATGAAATAATTTTATACTAATTGATACTATTAATGAAAATAATAATTTTTGTAATACTTGTTAGGACCTTTTATTGTCAAAATCCATGAATTCAAAACCAAGTTTGTATTGCATTTAGTTTTCCAGATTTTCAGTGTTTTGGTCTCCCTGCTCGAGCGGGGATTACAAGCCCTCAGCATTTTCTGCGAAGACTGACAAGATTCTGGATGGGGTGATTCCCCGCTCGAGCGGGGAAATGGACGCTCGAGCGGGAAGGCTGTATGAATCACAAATATTTGAAGTCTCCGCTCAAGCGGGAAGACCCACGCTCGAGCGGAATGCGCGATGACAGTTTCTATAAATTCGCAGATTGGGTCTTTTTCAAGGACGACTTTTCCTAGATCTGTTTAGGGTTTTCTAGGGTTTTGATTGAAGATTACTTCTGAGGTTTTGTGAGTTTTCTTTGATGTTCTTGAGAGAGTTTTAAACTTATGAGTTAAAGATTCATACATCAAAGAGGTTGATACAACATATTCAAGAGAGTTCTCTTCGGTGGAATCCGAAGGTTATTACGTAGAGTTTCAAAAGGTGTTTGATACTTTACGTAGTCGTTAATTTGACAAGTGGAGTTGTGGTGTGGAATCAACTTCAAGATCAGTTCCGTGACGAAGGCGTGGTGAAAGAGTTACAGAAGATTCAGAGACAAATTGACTGGGTTGGGTAATTTGTATGGTATCTTTGTAATCTTTTAGTTCTTCAGTAGTGGATTGATCAGTGGCGGTTCGCCCGTGGTTTTTGATTACAATTGAAGGTTCTTCAATTGTGGTTTTTTCCACGTAAAAAATCGTTTGTGTCGATTTATTATTTTTTTCTTAAAAACAAACAAACTAAAATCACTCTCGTAAGTGCTTGATGATTTTAGGTTGTGTGTTTTGATTTGTTGGGATTTGGAATTCATTAATCTTGATCTAATCACGAATCACGTAGTTTTTTCAATACTAATTATATTAATTTTTATTAATGAAATAACTTTTTTAAAATTAAAACTAAAAAAAATGACAAAATAATTATTTTTATATCATATAAGGGCAAAAAGGACAATTACACAACAAAAAGTTATTTTAGTGCATATCAACCAAACACTACTCTACTGTTTAAATTTATAATCCCACAACTGCACCAAACAGATTAACAACTTATATTCACAATTATATATTATAATTTATAATTACTTTTTCACAACTACACCAAACAGGACCTATGTGGATGTCCAAGCATAGGGTCATTTGGCTGTTCAGTACCATTTTTGTCTTGGTCACTCACCGGATTTTGATGATATCAGTGGTCACTTAGCAAAGTTTACCCAGACTTAAGTTTGAATTGGTAAATGACAATTGAGAGAGTTCAAAATGACCCTGTAGACACCCCATTTTTGACCGACCTTAAGACTCAGACGTCACCGATTAAGCGCTCGGTGATGTTGCATATTGTGCTCGTTCAGAAGTCTCAGAGTCGCGTAGGCGCCTGCCTCCGGACTAACCCTCTTCCAGGTTTTGCCTCGGTTTATAACCAAACTCGATTTTCTCTTTTTCCCGAGGGAGGGATAGGTCCCGTAGACTATCTCTCAGTGGCCATGGGATACATTTCGTGCCCGTAGGCCATTTTGCCCATTTCGAACTGGTTCGGTTGCTGAGCCGGGCCGTGTGCCTCGGTTGGGACCACCCAACCATCTCCGATTCCTCCAGTTCGGCATGCATCTCATTTACTCCCTTCGAGGGACACTGGGTCTTAGATACCCACTTCGTAGCTAAACACCACTTTGGTGCTTAACGACCGGTTTTGGGACCGAATGCATGTTTGGCCCCGAGCATTTGTTTTGCATCGGTTTTGTTCATTTTTGGCGGTACCTCTGTTTTATCATAAGGAAGGTCCTTTGGAGGGTGGGAGGCCAGCAATTGTCTCAAAGAACAGTTATGCTCCTCCGGCCCGGGCCCTGCTTTTTCTCACTCAAGCTAATGTTGAACACCCTTGGGCCATTTTCTTCGAGCCAAAACCACATATTTGTGTTGTACACACATGGGAGGACCCTAAAAACACATGGCCGGCCAGTAACTCTCATTGACCCTTTTGAACCCCTTTTAAAAGTGACATGTTGTCTCTCCTGTTTCAGAGTTGCCAAATTCCAACCACAGGGTCTTGTTGTACACACATAGGAGGACACCAATCTTTGGTGGCCGGCCATAAATTCTCAAATGACCATTTTGCCCCTAGCCGGCCATGGGGGTGGCTTCACGGCCACCAGAACAAAGGTGCCTAGCCTACCGCTTCTCAAGGTGAGTTCATTCCAGCTGTATCTTGGTTTTCCCCCAAAAAATATCTGATCCGGGGGAACCTTTTGGAGGGAAATAAGAGCTCATTTCCCTCAATTTGGCCAAGGATCCCTCTCTCCCTCTCTTGTCTACATTGGTGTCCTCCCAACTCAAGAGAAGAGATTTCAAGTTTTGGTTGGAGCATATACATACATACAACCTCATTTCCTTCAAGTTTTGGGGCCATTTCTTCATCATCTTCAAGCATCACCACTACTACTCCATTCCAGCAGCAAGGAGAGGCTTTCCAACAGCTAAAAGGCAACAAATTTGGTCCAAGAAGCAACCAAAGTCTTGATCTTCAAGGGTAAGTCCACTTCACCATCTTTTGAGCTTATTTTTGCCTCATTTCCTTAGCCTACTTGCTCACTGTTTTGGGCTCCGACCCTAACTGAAAGGATCTTTCTTTTGAGCCATTCTTCATGTTTGTTTAAGGGCTCAACCCTGTTTGAGCCCTCTATGGTGCACTTGCTTCAATATCATCTTGTATGTCAATATTTTGCATGCTTTTTCTATCCTATGAGTGATCTGTTTTTGAACATAATGTAAACTGTGAGTGGGCCTATTTTGAGCCTCTCTTCAACATTGAAGAAGGGCTCAAACCTGTTTGGCCTGTCTATCATGCACTTGATTCATAATCTCTCATATTTACCGTAAATTTGCATGATTTGTTTTACCTATATGAAGTCTGTTTTAGAGCATGACTTGAACTGTGAGTAAGCTTATTTTGTGTCCCTCTACAATATTGTAGAAGGCATAAACCTTGTTGTGGGCCTCCATGTTGTGCTTGTCTTTATATCCCTCTTTGGCCCCCACTTTTGCATGCTTTTTTAAGCTTATCTAGCTTCTGTTTTCGGCCATTATCAGAACTAGAAAGAGTAATATTTTTACTTTCTTGACATATTTCATTAAGGGTCTTTTCTAGTTTGATGAATTTTTGGCTTACTTCATGTTATATCCTCTTGTGGTCTCAATCTTGCATGGCATTTTTAGCATATTTTCATACTGATTTGGGGGATGACATATACTGTAAATGTGCATGTTTTTGGTCCCTCATCAGTGTTGTAGAAGGGTATTTTTCCATTTGGGCATCGCATGTATCACTTGTTTCAATACCCCTCTCTTGGCCCCCATTTTTGCATGCCATTGTTGTCCTATCTATGCTTACTGTTTCGCCATGTTTTGTACTGTAAAAAATGCTATTTTGGGGCTGCCTTGCTACTGTTTTGCATGTCATGTACCAATTATGCATGTTTAGTATGGCTGTAGGCCATTTCGGGTGCTTAATATCGCATTTCGGGACCATTCCGTGCATTTGGTGTCATTTCCCCACCTTTCGGGACTGTTTTGCATCATTTGTGAATGTTGAAATTCCATTTGCATGTTTGCATGTCATTTCATGCCTTAGGGCCATTGCCTCGGTTTGCGTGCCCGTGTGCACGCATTTCGAGGCACTTCATTTTTATTCATCGACCTCTTACGTGAGTGTGGCTGAGGCTCACTCATGTTAGTATAAGTCTAATTTGCATCCTGAATGTCATTTTTAGTCCTATTGCTTTCCCTATTCCATTTTCTCAGTTCGTGTGCCCATGGGCACGCATTTCGAGACATCTCATTTTAGTCTCATTGTATATCATATTTCAGGCCGTTTCATGCCTTTATACCGTTGCCTCGGTTTGCGTGCCCGTGTGCACGCATTTCAAGGCATCTCACTTTTATCCGACGGCCTCTTATGTGAGTGTGGCTGAGGCTCTCTCATGTTAGTGTAAGTCCAATTTGCATTGCGTATGCCATTTCATGCCTTAGGATCATCGCCTCGGTTTACGTGCCCACGTGCACGCATTTCGAGGCATCTCATTTTCATAGCATTGTGCATGCTAGGATTGCATATTAGTTACATTCCATGCATATCATGCATATTGCATCGTGTTCGGGATAGGAGTTAGCCTGGGCATGGGAAACGAGGCACGTTTCGTATTCCGAGTGACGGAACGAGTCTTAATTCTCAAGTCACTGACACTCCGGATTACCCATGAAGGAGTTAGGTTTTGTTGTACCATTCATATGTATTCATCCCATATTGAGTTGTGCAATCCGACTCCTCGGCCATCATGCATCGATATGCGTGATTGGTGGCACGAGGATCGAGGCATGCATATATTTGTGAAATACATTGCTATGCCCCTTTCCTGCTCTCTGTTGCAGCAAAATGAAGGATTAGCAACTTTTTGGAGTCTGGCATGCATTTCGAGAAACATTGCCAACAGAGGCTAATTGGGGCATCCCAGTGGATTTCCGCGCAAAGCAGCTCAACATGCATCATTTCATTATCCGGAGCGGAGTCAAGGCACCCCCTGGCTTGTATGCCAGTTTACAGCTTTCTTAGTCAACCTGTTAATTAATTAGAAATTTGTATATTATTTCGGACTGTATTATTATTTATTCGGACCCTCTGCGCGAGGGCATAATTGTAATAAGTGTAGGTGAGTGTGATGTATGTCTTCCAACCCCATGTCTTTCTTCCCTTTTATTTACCTGCTTATGATGGTTAGATATAGGGCATATTTCAATTAGCATACAGTATGACAGCATGTTTGCATCATTCATCTATTTTGCACGCACCGGGCTCGGCGCATCATACAAACTGCATTTGTATTTCAATTTCAAATTGAATACATGTTAGTTGTAGCATTCCATATGCCATGTTTAGAATAGCCGAGCTTGCTATAGTTTGTATTTTTGCATGTGTTGCATTAGGCATTTCTGTATACTTTGGATCATACATGATTACTAATGAGCTTATGTTTTGGCTTGGAGTACTCGGTGAGTTTTATGCTTTAGCATCCTTGCGTGCGTGTGAGTGACTGCCATGAATAGCATGCTTACCATGAGGGTATGTGCTTAAGTGATATAACTGCCTTGAATGCCTGTGGGTGGAGGTTGGGTTACTTGAATTGGGACAATTCATCAAATGCTTGTTTTAAGCCCACTAGATAGTGGCAAAATCATGTTTTCTAAGCCCACCAGAGGATGGCAAACTCACGTCTTAGCCTACCTGCGGGTAGCACCATCAAACCATTTTCAAACAAACAAACATGAAATGTTTTGTTCCAATTCAGGCGATTCAGTCTATACTTGTATGCTGTGCGCATCACATAGTAACCTAGGCTAATAACCGGAATAAGAACTCACAATGTTTTCAAAAACAGATATCATGGTTAGTAGAGGCGGTCTTTTGATCGGCGAAGGGGGTGCTCACGAAGTGACCTTCCCCAATCGTACCCAAGTTCCCGAGCCGAGGCAACTTTGGTGATGACGGACACGTGGCCTTTTGGCACCGAGTTAGGGTTTTCTAAATTTTCCATTTTAAAATATTTAGGTGGCGACTCTGTATCTGGCGAAGCAGTCCATGTTTGGCACTTCTTTCAAAAAAAATTGTTTTCTCAAAACGATTTGCCGGATTTGGACTCTTTGGTTCAAGATTAAGAACTGTGACATTTGAGTCCTTCGAATTGTAGTGACCCAATATCGAACCAGCGGGGACTCGAGACTCTCTCCCGGATGTTCGGGATGTGTCTGATTTCTGGCGACTCTACTGGGGATTTAGAGAACTTGACTCGAACTCATGATATCTGGTTTTGACTACACTTGTGTGTTTCTTTGCATTGCATTTGCATTGGTGCGCCTAGGACACCGTGTTTGCCATCTGCTATTCCTGAGCGGTTTGCCGGAGGCTTGTCTTGTCAAGGCATATCCGTAAGGCTGATCGATTACGGGCTCTGCCAGTATGGGAACACAAACCCCGGTTTTACCAGGGCACCCTTTTTGACCATTCGACCTAGTGCATATTCGGATCCATAGTGACCATTCCAAACTAGGACAGGTTGCTTACTCGTTTATAGGTTGTTTGAAGCCGCTGCGTGCGTAGTGAAACCCTAGCTCCTGACAAAATAGGACAGGGAAACCCTACCCCAACATAGGGGTGTTTTCGGCTCTCACTTATCTGCTATGTGCTTGTTAGAGTGTGTCTCTACAGGGAATGCATGTATCAGTTGAGTTTGGGCATCGAGTTCGGGCATCCAAGATTCGAGAATCATTGTTCATGCGGATATCCGATTCAGTTTTGGGGAACAGTGATACAGGAACAGTGATCAGTGATTGAGGACAGTGTATTTTCAGCTTATCAACTGCGTGTTGTATGCCCGACTGTGTGTTGTGTGTATTTAATTTAAGCTGTTATGCTGCCCGTTTTTCTAGTTATTTATTTCCTTTTCGCTTTATTATCTTTTGCTAGGGAAGTTTTTAGCACGATTGCTTCCGAACCAATAGATACCCCCCAAGCACTTTGGACACGAGATCGCCGACTCAACCGATTTGAGGATCTCGTTGACGGACATCCAGTGTTCCACTCTCTACCCCCAGTTATCAGAAGAAGGCCGATGAGGCGTAGTGTGTCGGAACAGGGATTACCGGGACAGAGGGTTGCTTTGACAGTAAACAGTCAGGTTAAGATTTCTGTGTCTACCGTAGAGGTACATTTACCGGCCATTCAGATGGAACAGCAGAACACATCAGGGATGGAGGCGATGATGCGCCAGATGCATGAGAGCATGAAATAGATGCAGGAGGATGCCATCCGCCAAGCGGAATTCTCCAAGCAACAAGTCATAGCTCATGGCCCAAAGAGCCGAGCCGATCACTAGGTACAACAAAGAACGCAGCGTCTGCTTCACATCAGGCTCCTCCTCCACCAGCGGCTCCACTACCTGAGCAGGTATCTACTGGTCAGAATACCCTGCCAAATCCTCAGAATATCCTCCCGAACACCCATAATACCTTACCCGATGTCCGGAACACTCAAGAGGACATAGGTCTTCCAACGGGGCTGGCTCCGCCCTCACTTCTGCCGCAACTGTCCAAGAATCTTACACCTAACCACCCGGACTCTCCATTTGAGTTCGAGGTAGATCATACAGCTCTGAAGCTGAGTAAGCTGGAAAAGCTTTTCAAAAAATCACAGGGGGTGAAGGCCATCCCAGATATTGAAGATGGCTACACTAACGTAGCCGTAACACTGCCGGACAGATTCAAGATGCCACAGATTGATCGTTTTGACGGATCAGGGGATCCTATGGTCTATCTCCGGCTATTTTCAGACATCTTGAGGCCAATGGGCCTAACCCGACCACAAAAGCTTTCTTTATTTGGCAGAACTTTGTCGGGGGTGGCGGCCATCCTGCATAAATTAGAAGATGATGTGAAGAGAAATTGGGATGAGCCGGCCGAGGCCTTCGTTGTACAAGATTTCGTATAATATGCAGATCGAGATTATAACACGTGATCTCGAAACAACGAGGCAGGAACAAAAAGAGACTTTCTCTGATTTTGTAACTCAGTGGAGAACAAAGGCATCGATGATGACCTTGAGGCCAACAGATAAAGACCAAAGTCGGATGATTGTACGCAATCTCCAACTGAAGTTAATGTAGAAAATGATTGTACTCCCTTTTCCCACCTTCTCAGATTTACACGAGATGGGGGTACAGATCGAGGATGCGATGAAACAAGGTTTAATCGACCAGGACCGAGAGCAGCCCTGAAGAACATTCAACCGTAATAACACCGCAGGCCCGAGTGGCGCTGCCAACACAAGGACTTCAGAGGTCGGCATGGTCACCACCACTCCCTCTCTCCAACGAAGGCCCGCAGCGGCCACACCCTTTTCCAGTACCTCCGAGAGCAGTAACCAAGCCCCGAGATATCAATCCAGAGGCCAAAGAACCTTCACTCCACTATATACGCCCCTGTCCAAGGCTCTGGGGGTGTTAATCAAAAAAGCATCCGACGCCTAGAACCGAGGCCACTACGAATCCACTCCCCATTCCCACAACCCACCAAGCATCAGGCGTACCACCAAAGAAGATGGCCATGACACAGATCAATGTTTCTATCATGCCACGAGATTCAAGACCTCGTTGACAAGAATATCATCGTGCCTCCCGAAAGACCCAACGTCACAACTAACCCACTCCCCGCACATAACCAAGATCCACCACCCAAAAGAGTCAACCTCATCCAAACTGGGGTCGTTTCCTACGATCCTAGTATCTATATTACTCCCTCTCACCTACCTAAGCCGGAGGTGATCCTTCCTGATTGCACTGACTTGTGCATGTTGGACACTTCCACAACCCAATCTGAGCCAGAGGTGGTGACCTCCGAAGATGGAACAGGGCAGGTTTCAAAAGAGAGCAGAATTGGTGAGTTTGGGATAGGACAGCCTGGGAATTTTGCTGGAAGAGCTTATGATCCAAGCGGATATATCTTATCAGTGGGCCAGTCTGAGATGAGTGTGAGACTGCCAGAAAAAGCTAAATTGTGCATGATCCGGGGAGACGGACTAGAACAAGGGGCAGATGATCTGACAACTGTGGAAGAAGATTTTGCTAACCTCCAGTTCTTCAACGACCAAGAAGCAGGGGATGCAACAATCAATTGGTTTGAATATGGGGAGTCGGCAGAAATTACCGGGTGGTTAGATGACCAGCCAGATGTTGTGGAAATTCAGCCAGAGCAAGGCCTTGCAGAGGCGGGGGTATCAACGATGGCCGGAAGGGCCGAGAGTCAGAATGAATTGCCGGAGAGCGCCGGTACAAAGAATTTCACTCGGGATCAAGATATTGTGAAAACTGAACAACAAGCCCTACTAACACAGGAGGAGCAAGAAAAGATGTGGAATTCAGAGAGAATCCGGAAAGCCAAGAACCATGAAGAGGTTGAAAGTCTTTGGGAGCATTAAGAGCGTGACATCTTTGTGAGCATGTGGGATGAAAGTACCGAGAGTACAAACTTGCCAGAACCAGATAGGTGTCTGTTGAATGCTAGCGGGATGTGGTGGGAAGACGATGACTTATGTCTTGCCCACACAGACGAAGATTGGGCAGATACTCAACCAGATGATACTTGGTACCTCGATGAGGTGGACCACATGACCAGGAGTGGGTGGTATTTCAAGCCCCCACACCTTGACCAACCTGAGACATCTGGGAAAGATAAAGAGGCAGAAAAGTAGAGAGAGAAGCAAATTGAAGAAGAAGTTGTACTGAGACAGTTAAAGAAGATACAAGCAGACATCTCCATCTGGGGACTGCTTATGGCATCAAGGGTACATAGACAGGCTGTCCTATCTGTCATGGACAAGGCCAAACTCTCCATTGATACTACACCAGAGCAGCTGGTTGGGCTGGTTTTTCCGGGAGGAGGTTCCCCGACATTAACCTTTTCAGACAAAGAATTGCCGCCTGAGGGCGTGAATCATAACAAACCCCTCTACATCTCCGTGGAGTATAGAGATAAGTGGATACCGGTGGTACTTGTTGATACCGGGTCTGCTATCAATGTTCCGCCCAAATAGCGGCATATATGCAATCGGGTTAAAACCCGCAGACTTCATACCAACCACTCAGGTGATCAGAGCTTATGATAATTCCAGCAGGGAAGTGATGGGGACTGTCAAGGTTCAGACCCAGGTTGGTCCAGGACAACATAACATTGAATTTCATGTCTTGGACGTTCCCGCAACCTTCAACTTGCTCTTAGGGCGGCCGTGGTTGCACCAAGTGAAAGAAGTCTCTTCCACTCTGCACCAGATGTTGAAATACCCTCACGGGAAGGGGGTCGCAATTGTTTTCTGAAATTCATCCATCCATCCGCCGCCGGAAGTGTCTACGCCAGTTTTAGAGATCGAGCACGGCACGGAGGACATGTTCTTATCGAGGTTCACTTTGGCAGAGGCCCGGGTAGTGCAAAATATTATGGCTGTGAATGAAGGTGTGTACGTTAGTGCTCAATCCGTCTACCTTATGAACAAGCTACAACATATTCCCGGGATGGGATTAGGAAGAAGCGGCAGGAAAGGAGTCGCAGCATTGGCCGAAGTGCCACACAACCCGCATATCTTTGGGTCAAGTTATTCCGCCCACCAAAGAGGACCGGTGAGGAAAGGAAAGGAAATGGCCGCAGAGCAGAGCGAAGCAGGGAAGCCTTTTGACTTAATGCATGTGCCCATCGGTACCTGAACGGACGCCGTCCGGGGAGGACTTTCTATTTTGCGGCTTCCCGAGCCATGGTTAAACGCGAGAAGAAGCGGCGTGTTTGAAATCTTCTTCGACACGCAACTACCCGGGGATGACGTAGCCACGAGCGCATGCACCCAACATCTGAGGTTGAGCAGAATAAGGCAGTGGATCCTGAGGGCACAGAATTGGAAATGGGGATAGCACTGGCATGTCTCCTCTCTGATCCTCCGATCGACCAAGAGTGCTTGGGGGATAACTTTGCGGTTTCCATGATTGGGGATGAAACGGTTGCGAGCCGACCAGCAGCTATCTTGGATGCATCAATCGCACCCTCTCTCACTTGGCAGTACGAGGAGGGATTTTTGTCCAGCAGTACCGGGTCAGATAGTGAGTCGGAATCTGATTCCACTGAGTCCTGTGAGTCGGAATCAGGTTCCAGCTGGATTGAGTCTGAGTCTGGTACTCCTGGGGATCTTAACCCAGATACCACAGTCCTGTCCAGGTCGTCTTTTTCCTTTTCATTTGAGTCTGTTATAACCAATGAATCGGACGATTTGGATGAACTTAATGAGAATGAGGTGGATGTGGTTTCCGAGTACTTTTTTGTGCCCCTAATTTATTGCATTAATTCAGACTTTCAAAATTTTGATCAAAGCGACGAGGACGAAGTTTCTCCGGTTTTACAACGTTTAATTGAACAAGAGCAAGAGAGATTTGTTAAACCATTAATGGATGAAATCATTACCGTGAACATTGGTACTGAGGAGGACCCGCAGCTGGTCCAGATCGGGTCCACGTTGTCTTCGCGTTTAGTCGCTTTATTAAAAGATTTCAAAGATGTTTTCGCGTGGTCCTACGAAGACATGCCTGGAATCGATCCTGAGATTGTACAACATCGGATCCCCCTTGACCCCGAGGCCCGACTGCCAGGTAAACTCAAGGATCCGCGGATTGGGCTCTTAAGATTAAAGAAGAGGTCACCAAGAAAATCGACGCAGCTTCCTCGTATCTATCTGAATATCCGACTTGGTTGGCCAACATTGTTCGGTGTCAAGAAAGATGGTAGGATCCGTGTGTGTAGACTTGTGATTTGAACAGAGCTAGTCCGGCGACGACTTTCCTTACCGCACATCGATGAGTTGGTAGATTTCACGCCAGGCATTGTAGACGCGCTGCGGGCTTCACTCTACGCCGGACTCAATTTGTGTCACGGTTCTAAATCTGAACCAAAGAGTCCAAATCCGCAAATCGCTTTGAGAAAACAGATTTTGAAAAGTAGTGCCAAACATGGATCGCTTTGCGATTATAGAGTCGCCACCTAAATATTTTAAAATGGGAAATTTAGGAAACTCGACTCGGTCTGAAGGCCACGTGTCAAATCATCACCAAAGTGCTCTTGGCTCGGGTGCTTGGGTACGATCGGGGAAGGTCAGCTATGAGCACCCCCTTTCGCTCGGTCAGAAGACCGGCCTCTACTAACCGTGATATCCGTTTTTGAAAACATTACATGCTCTTATTCCAATTATTAGCCTAGAATTACTATGTGATGCGTGCAACACAAAAGTATAGACTAGATTGCCTAATTTGGAAATAAACATCGCATATCCGTTTTGTCTCGAAAAACGTGTTGTTTTCTTTTGCTACTCGCAAGTAGGCTAAAATGCGGATTTCAATGAGTTGTTCCAACTCAGGCAACCCAACCTCCACCCACAGGCATTCAAACAGTTTATCATGTAAGCACTTAGCCTCATGGCAAGCATACTGTCATGGTAAACATTCACACGCATGTGATATGCTAAAGCCATAAAAACTTACATCGTACTCCGCGCCAAAACAGTAAACTAGTTAGCAAACATGCATGACCTGGTTCATGTTAAGTGGCTAATGCATCACACACAGAGATGTAGTCTAGAGTAGGCTCGGCTAACCCTAAACATGGCACATGAGATGCAACAACTATCACGTATTCAATTTGGAATTGAAAGTACGATGCAGTTTGCATGATGTGCCGAGCCCGATGTATGTAAACAAATGCATGAATGCACGCATGCATTGCATAAGGTATGCTGAAAATAAGTATGCCCTAATCTACCACTGTAAGCAGGTAAATAAAAGGGATAGAAAGAAGTGGGGATTGGAAGACATGCACCCACTCACACACACTTATTACATTTTTGCCCTCGCTCGGAGGGACCAAATAATAATACAGATTAATTAACTACGCAAGCTAATTAAATATTACAAATCAACTAAATTAATTAAATAAATTAACTAATTTAATTAAACAGTAAATCGCCTCGGGATGAGGGCCAAAAGCAGCGCGGGGCCTCGGGCTTCTAACCGCAGTGCTGCAAGTGTGCCTCTGTTTCCTCTCTCCTCTTCGTAAAAATTCCCAAAATCCTAGGAGTGCCTCTCGGGGCCTTTGGGAGTACCCATTTGGGGTAGAACACCACCGTGAAAGAAGAGGCCACCCAATCAATTATTCCATCGTGGGAAAATCTGCGGTCGGCACTAAAAAGTGCCGGCTCACAAAATTCTGCTCAGATCCTACAACTCACAAAGAGAGAAACAACATGCAAGGCAATGCAATTCAAGCCATTTATGCACCAAACACACTCCCTATCATGTTATTGACTCAAGGGGGCATGTGACTCGGTTTCCGGTCCACCAATCGCGTATTTTCATGCATGACGGCCCTAAGCACCAAGAATGGAACTTTACTATAAAATGCATGCAAACCAAATAAACAAACAAGGGTGCCAAACCTCCATCAAACTCACTTCAAGGGGCTTGGCATGCAAGTCAATATGATGAAGCCCTAAGCATGGCAAACTAGTATGCAATATGGATAATGCAAGGTGTTCATGCAAGCATACAAACAAGCATATGAAGCAAGCATGCAAACCAATGGAATAATGGATTTAGACATGAGTTAGGCAACTCAAATGGGCCCCAAAATCAGTGGCCAAAGCGCCTAGAAATGGAAACTAAACAAACTCACGCGCATGCAAGTGTTAAGGTCCAAACCCAAGGCATACAAAAGCAACTCTCATGCACACTTAAGAGGCACAAACATGGACAACTAACATGCATTAAAAGCTCTGAAATCCATGTCAAACATGATGCCAAATCATGCAATGAAGCATGCCAAACAAAGTATGCAAATGGTCTTAAGGCAAGCCAATGGGGCTTTGAACCACACCTAACACAAACACACACGGCATGCATTGAACAACCTAAAATAGATTTTTAGCATGTCAAAATAGGCCCAAAGGACCGCTTAGATGGCATCTAAGAAGCTTGAAATCAAAGGCATGCAACAAGGCCTAAACATGGAGCATGCGACACAAGCTTAGGAAGCAACAAAGAGGCATGCAATGTAAACATACAAGCACCTCTAGGGGACTGAAATAGAATGCAAAATGGTTCCAAACCACCAAAAATGATGCAAGCATGGCATGTTACACACTCATGCTCTTAAGGCCAACAAGCCAAATACAAGGGAGCCATACTAAACATGCTAAGATTGACCAAAATACTTATGGACAGACCTAAAACATGGTAATATGAGCACAAAATCTTCACAAACACAAGTCTAAAACATGCTAGAAATGAAGGCATATCACCTAAGCATGTTAAGACATAAAGAGGCATTACAAGGCAACTATACTAAGCATGGATAGGAGACCAAAACCAACTTGAAAACATGTTATATCATGGCAATATAAGCATGAAAGACAACCAAGGCATGCTCAACACACACTCAAACATAGTGCTCCTTTGGAAGCCAAAACTTGCCCTTTTCAAGGACACCAAGGAGAGGGGTGGCCCTCTCCTTCTTGAGACTTCAAGGCATGCTCTTCACCACTGAAATCCTCAAGATTTCAGTGGTGAAGAGATCCTATCACCAAAATCTCGGATCTCTCACAAAATAGCACAAAAGTGCCCTTTTCAAGGCCTAAGGGTGGTCAAACCTACCCAAACCACTAAACACTCTTAATATACAACAAAGAGGGTTAAAATAAGAACTTTTTGTGCCAAACACTAAGCTCAAAACTGTTTTAAAGCAAGCAAAAATAGATTGCAAGAATGGGGTAAAAAGAGGGTATAGTGTCTTACCCTTGAAGCCTCTTCACAAAGCTTGGTGTTGTGTCTTCTTTGAGCTCAAAGTCAGCCAAGAATCATCAAAAACCAACCTCTAGAACCTCTGTCCCAAGAGAAAGGTGAAGCACTAGGTGCTAGTGTGCAAAAGTAAGGCACAAAACACCTAGTTTAACAAGAGAAGGATAGATATAGGATAGATATATATTTTCTAACCTAAACCAGAGCTTCCTCTCTGTCTAAAAATGGCTAAAAACCTCTCAAGAAAATCCAACCTTAAGCCAAGAGAAGAGAGTTCTCTCTTATAGAACTTGTAAGACTTACAAGCTAAGCAACCAAGGGCTCATCCCTCCATACACGTGTATGGGGAAGCAATTGCACACAGTCTGAAAATATCTCGAAAGCAAGTACAGTGCGCCAGAAAATGTCATTTTGACAAAATTGAGTGCCGACCGGCACAAAAGAGTGCCGGTGGAAACTCTAGCCAGCCGGTGGCCTCTAGTCCCAGCCGGTGGTATGTGGGGATGCCTCACAAAGCATTCCTTGCCCTTCCAAGGCAAAACAAAAGTGTTTGGTGCAAAACCAAACACAAACAGTCGAGTTCGGAGGTCCTGAGGCAAGGCGCGCGCAGCCGAGAACTCCGGGAACTCCAAACGAACACGAACATGGATAATCACCGAGCGTTCCAACGGTGACGTCCAAGTCTTAAGGACGGTCAAAAATGGGGTGTCTACAGGCATGCATTGCTCTCATTCATGGATGGCTTCTCAGGATACAACCAGATAGTAATGGCACCAGAAGACAGAGAAAAGACTGCATTCACCACCCCGTGGGGAACATACTGCTACCGGGTAATGCCGTTTGGGTTGAAGAATGCTGGAGCTACTTATCAACGGGCCGCGACCACAATACAACATGATATGATCCACAAAGAGGTTGAGGTGTATGTGGACGACATGATTGTCAAGTCCAAGGAAAGAGAGGGCCACTACACCGCCTTGCACAAGTTTTTTCAAAGGATCAGGGAATTCCGGTTGTGGCTAAAACCTCAGAAATGTACGTTTGGTGTTACAGCGGGGAAAATGCTAGGGCTTCTGATTACACAAAGGGGCATCGAGGTCGACCCTTCCAAGATCAAGGCCATCCTAGAAATGCCACCACCAAGGACTGAAAAAGAGATGCGAGGCTTTCTGGGTAAAGTGCAATTCATAAGACGGTTTATTTCAAAATTAACCTTGACTTGTGAACCACTTTTTGGCCTCCTCAAGAAAGGAAAGAAGTTCCAATGGGACGGTCGATGTCAAGCTGCATTTGAACAGATTAAAGAATATCTACAGAACCCGCCCGTTTTATCGCCACCAGAACCAGGGAAACCGTTGATTTTCTATCTGTCAGTGATTGAAACTACAATGGGCTGCATGCTTGCACAGGAATCAGAAGATAAGGTGGAAAAAGCCATCTATTATTTGAGCAAAAAGATGCTGGAGTATGAGACCCGATATACACCACTGGAAAAGGCTTGCTTAGCTCTGGTATGGGCTACCAGGAAGCTGCGGCACTACCTGTTAGCTCACTCTGTAATGTTGGTTTCACGACTTGATCCCATCAAATATCTCTTCGAGAAACCAGTGCTTACGGGTAGGCTAGCTCGTTGGTTGCTGTTGCTCTCCGAATTTGATCTCACGTACGTGACACGCAAGTCAGTGAAAGGAAGAGCAGTGGCAGAGTTCCTTGCCGACCACCCGGTTGAGGGGGATGAAGCGGTCGAGTACCTATTCCCGGATGAATCAATTCTGCATATCGACGAAGGAACTTGGACGATGTACTTTGACGGAGCGTCAAATCAATATGGGTATGGGATAGGAGTGTTGCTGATAGCACCCGACAATTCCCGTATCCCTCTAGCCTTTAAACTCCGGTTCAAAGTCTCGAACAATGAAGCAGAATATGAGGCGTGTATTGCTGGTCTAGAAGCAGCCCTAGAACTAGGGGCAAGACGGTTGGACGTCATTGGGGATTCGAACCTTGTTGTGTCTCAAGCTAAAGGAGACTGGAAAGTAAAAGAGGAAAAGATGATGATGTATCACCAAACCTTGGATTTGCTGATTCCTCGGTTTGAGAAGCTAAGTTTTACTCATCTACTAAGAGAGAACAACAGGTTCGCAGATTCTTTAGCAACTCTATCTTCTATGATAGACATCCCGTGTGGAGTCCGAATGCGTCCGGTCATCATTGACCAGAAATTTGCACCTGCTTATGAGTCGATTGCAGCCATAGATGAAGTTCAGGACGAGCACCCCTGGTATTACGACATCTGGAACTTCTTGGAGAAAGAAGCATACCCGCCAGGGGTAAATGCCAAAGACAAGAGGGCAATCAGAAGAATGGCGATTCGCCATCATCATCGCGGGGTAAACTGTACAAACGGGGTCATCTGGGAATGCATAAACTGTGCGTTGATGCCGAAGAGTCAAAGCGTCTGATGAAAGCCATCCACGGGGGTGAATGTGGTGCACACATGAATGGGGTAATGTTGGCACGGAAGATCCTTAGACAAGGTTATTACTGGTCCACCATGGAAGAGGATTGTATTGGCTTCGTCCGGCGATGTCACAAGTGTCAAATTCATGCAAATCGCATGAACATCCCGCCATCAAAGCTGTATAACATGACTTCGCCATGGCCGTCATTCGGGGAATTGATGTAATCGGAGCTGTTACGCCAAAGGGGTCGAATGGGCATGAGTTCATCTTGGTAGCGATAGACTATTTCACAAAGTGGGTTGAGGCCCAATCTTATGCGGTGTTGAAGGCTTCGCACGTAGCAAAATTTATCGAAACAACATTATCTGTCGCCACGAGTCCCAAATGAAATCATTTCGCATAATGGTTCCCACTTCAAAAGGAGGTGATCGATTTGTTAGAGAAATACAATGTGGCTTTTCATAAGTCGCCTACTTACCACCAAGAAACCAACAGAGCAGCTTGAGGCCGCCAACAAGAACATCAAGCGATACTACGAAGATGGTGGAAACCTATCGGATCGCCAGATAAGCCGCCCGCTCTGTGGGGCTACAGACTTCGATCGTAACTTCCACCGGGCGACTCAGACTCATTGGTTTATGGGATGGAGGCCGCTCGCTATTGAGATTGAGGTCCCGCTATTACGAGTGCCAAATAGCCGAGGCGATTGGCAAAGAAACAGATTTGAGGAACTCATGCTTTTCGATGAAAGAAGGTCAAAGCACTGCATCACATCCAAGGTTATCAACGCAGAATCGCCCGGCTTTTAACAAGAAGGTTAAGTCCAGAATTTGAAAGAAGGAGATTTGGTACTAAAGACAACCGAGCTCCCATCCACGCACTAAGGGGCAAGTTCGCACCCAATTGGATTGGTCCCTATATTATCAAGTCAATCTGGTCAGGTGGAGCTGTGGTTCTGATGGACCTAGATGGCTTAGAGTTTTCTCAACCGATCAACATGGACAAGTTGAAGAAATATTACCCCTGAGAGGCTCGCTAGGCCGAAAACCCGAAAGGGCGACCTAGGCAAAATTCAGAGCATAGAAAATTTGAAATTATAAAAACTGAGCTCGCAAGGTTGAAAACCCGTAAAGGGCGGCCTTGGCAAAAGTTAGAGCGCAAAAGGAGAGTAAAAATACCCGAGCGAACCCAAGCCTGAACTACGTAAGGCTTGATTCCCATCTATGGGATACGTAGGCAGCTTCATCCTGAAGTTCAGCCTCAATCTTTTCCCCGATCAACTTTGTCCATTTGATCACCTCAGTCATCTCTGTCCATCAGCACTTATCGTGATCTCCAGTACGGTGTTATTCAGACTAGGGGCAACTTTCCGTTGCGATGAAGTGTTGCGGCACCACCCAAACTAGGGGCAACTTTCCGTTGCTATGAATCACCGAGGCCCTTTTCAAACTAGGGCAACTTTCCAGTTGCTAGGATCTGGGGTTGTGCATCCTAGTGACAGATCTCAGGCGTGTCCAGTTCTGATCCATATCGAAAATAGTTTTGAAAAATTTTAATAAAAGTTGACTTTGTTCAAATTAATCTTTTCACAACTAAGACCATTTTCGGACCAAAAACAGAGAATTTTCAGTACCACAACCTTCAATTTCTTTGATTTCAAAACAGAGTTCTCTTGCTCTTACATACAATTGAAGTTGCTTTTTTATTACACTCATAAAGAAAACTTGAAAGTACTAATAAAGCAATAAATCTGGGGCATAGTCGAGTCAGGTGTCCCTGTGCCCCCTGCCAGAGCTAGTTGAAGCCTCTGACGCCAACCTAGGCCCAATCTGTGCCTCCCCATTGAGCCAATCCCAGCACTCGTCAGATAAAGTGCAACTGAAAATAGGGGCGGGGGGCAGGAGCTCTCTAGTCCTCCAGGCCGTAGTATGTCGAGCAAGGTGTGCACCTCGAACCAGGAAAGTGACCGGGTATTCAATCCCCTCTGGAGGGCAAGTCTGGTCATGACCAAATTGGCGTAGGATACGGAATGGGAAATAGAATACACAATGGGTCAAGCCGATCAAATGGATCCCAGTATCCTGGAACATGGTATAGCTCATCGCCGAAAGGTTAAGCCAAGGACAGCGCCAAGCAATGCGTTCAGCTGACAAGTTGCACATCCATTCAAACCACCATCCCTCATCAAGGGCGTCGACCAGGCATTGTCGAAAGAAGTAGCCGTGAATTTGAGTAAGCAGGGCAAGAGTCCACAACTTGCAATTTATCCATCAACCATATCTGGGGAAGGATGAAAAATGAGAGAATAAAGAATAGAGAGATGTGCGATGAGAAAAAAAAGTGAGATGAAGGTTTTGTGAGAAAAACCGAGCCTGAGGGCCGAGTGATGTGAGCAAATGCATATGTGAGCTTGGGTGGGAAACATTACTGCAGCGATAGTGGACTCCCATAAACTGGTTGTCTCTTGGCGGTAGAAGGCATCCAAACCTAGCAGAGTCTCGGCCAATGTCATGGCGATACAGCTCTTTCCTTCCCTCAAGCCTTGAGCGACTTCAATCAAACGGATGCTAGCCCCTCCGGAGCCCGAGACAAATAGAAAATGAGATAGCATGCACAAGCAGAGGGCATGTTGTCGGAAACCTTGCCAATGATGGTTGCTGCGGTCACCGGCATCAGAGAATCGGTAAATCAGGCTCGGGATATCCAACATGCCATTACCAATCAGAGATCGAGCATCATGCGCGTTGAGACCGCACATCCGCCCTAAAGCTTGGGCATGGCCAAAACGAGACTGAGGCAAGATCTCTTCTGAGCGTTCAGACTCCATCAAAGCTTGAAAATCTTCGAAAGTAGGACATACCTCTTGCCCTCCAAAGCTGAAGACGTGCGTCGCTGGGTTCCAAAATCTCGTCGCGGCATGGAGGAAAGGAAGATGTAGAGGAGTCCGGCCCAGCGTGAATAGTGCATTCAAGCCGAAACCCCGGAAGTTCAACTTTTCCGAGCCGTCCAGAGAAGAGATCCAAGATGTGAGATTTTCTGCGAGAAATGCCTCCATTTTGCACAAAGCAGTGATGAAATGAATGAATTCCAAAGTCGGAGCTTTATAGGGGGTAAAACACTATTCGAGGACACGTGTCATGATTCTAGAAGTTGCAGGAAAGGGGGCCGGCCGGCCATCTTTTCTAGCAGGCCGGCCACCCTCCAATCCCCAAAAGCAAATGTGGCCCACCATGTTCATTGGTCCTGTTTTGCCCTTCGGAAGGAAATTTGAGGCACTTTCACGCATCGGGAACGTCGAAGGCCTCCATTTCTCTCAGTTTCGGATACGTTCCATCGTCCAGATCGTCCGTCCGAAGTACGCTTTGTTGTATTTTTGCTTATCGAGTTGTTGTTTTGTTTATCGAGTTGTAAGTTTTGTCGAGCTGTCGCATTTTGTGTTTTGAGTTATTACCTTTTGTTTACATTTTGTTTACGCGATTTTTGTTGAGTCTTGTTTACTGAGTCGTTAATGTTGTTGTACTTTGCTTATCAAGTTGTAAACTTGCTAAGATTCTGTTATTTCTTAGCGAGCCGAGTTTGGATTTGTTGCGTTGGTTCATTACCTGACCCGGTAAATACACAAGGCACATTTTCATTCAATTCCATTTTGTGCAAAATGATGCGTTGCGATGCTTAGAATTTCAAATACAAACATCTTTTCAAAAAGCTGTTTCATTCTATCATGTTTTACAACAAAATAATGGTACAAGTTTTACAGGAAATAAAACTGCCTAACACTATACAAAGTGCTACAAACTACTAGCAAAAAGTAAAATAAAGCAGGAAATAGCATCAATATTCTCGGGAACGGGAATGAGGAGGCCCTCTCATCATCTTCTGCGGGACAACCTCTGCACCATCATCACCATCCGGATCAGAGCTATCATCTTCCGGATCCCCCTCAGCCTCGTCTCCGCTCCCGGAACCAAGACCGGAACCTCCCTTCCTAGCGGATGCCTCTGACTCACGGTCTGCGACCTCCTCCTCCTTAATAATGGGTGCCCTGCGTTTGCGAGATGACCTTACTCCTCGAGCTCCTCGAAAAGGCCTAGATGGCCCAGCTCCCTGAGAAGGCCTGGATGGCCCAGCTCCTCGAAAAGGCCCAGATGGCCCAGTACCATGAACAGGTCCAGTACCTCGACCTCCCTGAGAAGGCCCGGGTGGTCCGGCCTGCGACGGAGCATACACGGGAGGCATTTGAAAGTGAAAAGTTCAAATACATCAGTTCAAATATGAAAAGCAGATGCGAGTACAATATGCGAGTGGGGTGTGTGTCAGATGTGCTCTACACAGCCTATCAATACAGCAGAATGTTCAAAACCAATATGTCATCAGAAATATGCTAAATGCAGGGAAGATGAACAGTACCTGCACGCCCATAATGGCTAGCTGTGCCTCCCTCCGAAGAATCATGCCCTCGAATGTGGCCAACATCCCAAATATCTCATCTGTGTACTCAACTGGAGGCTGCAAATACAAATGCAAAACTATCAGTAAATGAATGAATGTCCAAATATCTAACTGATAAATCAAAGCTGAAAAACATACCGGGGGTGAATCAGGGTCTCTGACATATCTGTGGTCAGGAAGAGGAGGCTCTAGCGAGACCTGGTAAGGAGTCCCGAACCGCCAACTCGTCAACTCGGTCGGCATGTCCGCCACCGGGATGATGAAGAGGCGGAGGATCGGAGGAATCGAACTACCTCTACCCCGGATGCACCAGCCTGCTAGAGGAGGGATATCCGTGTAAGCCGCACACGACTCGAAGATGGTACATTAGTAGGCCTCCGTGACGGAGCACGCACTCCCGTCAAGGGGGGCATCAGATATATACGACGATAGGTGGCGTAGTCCCCCTCCATGAGATGTAACAAAGCATCGGTGCCCTGCATAGCACTAGTGACCTCCTGGGCAGAGAGTCTATCGGCAGTCCGCATAGTGGCTGGAGGTACAGCAGGAGGGTCCTGAGAATCGTACCCCCACACCTGACGCAGAAAGCGTTCCCTCAGGAACCATGCCCTACCAACTGGTTCTTCGAGCAGGAACCTATACTGGGAATTACCCGATCCTTCGGGATACTGATGTCAGAGACCATCACCAAAGACCGCCCAGGGCTGCCAAGTAATCTGCGGATAACCAGTGCATAAATCGATCAGAAGTCAAGAATATACAGGGCAGGTCAAAGATGAAAATGAAAGGAACTGAGAGTTCTGAAATACCTCTGTCGTCCGCACAGTATCAAAATACTGTCGCAGGTAGAAGAGAGTCTCTCGAGGTCTCGTTCGGTGCTCGCCCTCGAATACTAATGAAAACGGAGTCATAAGGAGTCCTGCCACCTCCATCTCCGGGGCTAATGTGGGAAAATATACGTACACCCATAGCTGAGAAAAGTAGTGCGGAGTGTGAATACAAAGTGCTAAAAGCAGAATACAGAGTGCAAAGTGCGCCGTGTGTGCAATGAACAAGTAATGAGGAGCAGAAATGTAAATCAAGAGGATGAGCATTACCTCCCAGGCTCTCCAATAGCCGCCGAGTAAGTCTCCCCGCCCGCGAGAGGCTGCACTCGTGTAACAATAGAGGGTAGCCAGGCCAGCGCCACCCCAGTCATATCGACTGACCTGTGATAGGTCCACCAAAGAGCTCAAAAGATATAACCCAACAGTGTTCCCCCTATCGGCAAACAGAGTGGTGCCAAAGAGGAACATAAGGAAGCCACGGGCGTACTGCTCAACCTCCTCAGGAGACTCAGGCTCCATCTCCGGCCTCCGAAAATGGGAAGAGAACCAGGTGTACCGAACTCTCCCAGAAGCTCTGTCTACAGGCGAACGGGCCCCCAACAGATATATCCATGCGGCCTCCCACTCTCCCATATCCTCGTCATAAGGTATGGGCCAACCGCCTATGTCTAGGCCGGTGAGTACGGCAAAGTCTAGCGGGGTCATGGTCAGGTCCCCGGTGGCAGAAAAGTGGAAGGAATTGGTGGTGTCCCACCATCTCTCCACCAGCGACTAACAAAGTCCTTTGGCGGGACAACGCGATAATCGCATACCGAATGCTCCAAACCTGCTAGATCAACCAGATCCGGACAACCTCTGGCTTCAGTACCGGTCTCTCGGCCGGTAGAGCCGTATCCTCGTCTGATCACGAGAGCCAACTCATTCGAGAATGAATACATGTGTTTAGTACACAATAAAATGCAAGCTGTGTGCAAATGAAATGAAGTAGCTGTGTGCAAATGAAATGAAGTAGCTGTGTGCAAATGAAATGAAGTAGCAGTGTGCAAATGAAACAAATCAGTGGGCTGTGTGTTCACTTCAAATCTGGGCTGCGTGTTCAGTAACTCTGTGTTTTGGGCTGCGTGTTCAAATCTTACTCAGTGGGCTGTGTGTTCACTTCAAATCTGGGCTGCGTGTTCAGTAACTCTGTGTTTTGGGCTGCGTGTTCAAATCTTACTCAGTGGGCTGTGTGTTCACTTCAAATCTGGGCTGCGTGTTCAGTAACTCTGTGTTTTGGGCTGCGTGTTCAAATCTTACTCGATTAATGTGTTCACTTCAAATCTGAAATGCGTGTTGAGAACTCTGTGTTTGAAATGCGTGTTCAAATCTCACTCGATTAGAACGGGCTGTGTTCACTTCAAATCTGGTGCGTGTTCAAGAACTCTGTGTTTTGAAATTGCGTGTTCAAATCTTACTCGATTAATTTGTGTGTTCACTTCAAATCTGGGCTGCGTATTCAGTAACTCTGTGTTTTGGGCTGCGTGTTCAAATTTTACTCAGTGGGCTATGTGTTAACTTCAAATCTGGGCTGCGTGTTCAGTAACTCTGTGTTTTGGGCTGCGTGTTTAGTAAATCTGTGTTTTGGGCTGTGTGTTCAATCCTTAATCAGTGGGCTGTATGTTCACTTCAAATTTGGGCTGCATGTTCGTAAAATCGAGTTTAGGGCATGTGTTCTACTCTCAATCGGTGTCGTGTGTGTTCACCATCAACTTCAACCGCGTGTTGAAAATCGGAGTTTGGGGTGTGTGTTCTACTCTCAATCGATTAATGGTGTGTGTTCACCATCAACTTGGACTGCGTGTTCAGAAAATCGGAGTTTGGGACTGTGCGTTCTACTCTCTACTCTCAATCAGTGTGGGCTGTGTGTTCACCATCAACTTGAACTGTGTGTTCAGAAAATCAGAGTTTGGGCTGCGTGTTCTACTCTTAGTCAGTGTGTGCTGTGTGTTCACTTTCAAAATTCGGGCTGTGTGTTCGACAAATTAGTGTTTGAGCCGTATGTTCAATTCTTAACTAATGAGTACCGTGCGTTCACAATCAATCAGTCAGTGAGCCGTGTGTTCAGCAATTCAAGTGCTTAAACTACATGTTCAGGATGCAGGCAAAGTACTATGTCATAAGCTAAAACTGTGTGTTCAAGCATGGCAAAGCTACAAAATGCACGAAAAATGCAGAAAATAGAGTAAAATACCTCTCGTGCATCGTGAGAGAGAGTCTTTGCTCACTCTGTGATAAATCCGGTGCGGTCATTGAACCCAGTGAAACGACGAAAAACGGCCCGCGGAAGCATATGTACCGGTGGGGCGTATCTCCCGGGAATATAAGGGTGGACTCTCGGGGGCAGTGTCATGATATCAAAATCACCCCCGGCACCTGGAGGACCTCCGCCATGAGGGTAATCACCCGCCATTTCAAGAAATCTGCAAAAAGGAGCAAAAATGAGCAAAATGAGCCAAAATTGGAAAAAGTCAACAAAAGTCAACTCCCGGGAAATGGAAAAGTCAACAAAAGTCAACTTCCGAGAAAATCTTCCAAATATTGAGACAAACTTACCTCAAGTGGTGAAAATGAGAAAAGAAGCCCCGAAATAGAAATTTAATCGGTCCAAAGTGCTTAAAACTGAAAGATTTCGCGAAAACAACTTGCGTGGAAGGCCGAAAAGCGCGTATAAAGTGCAGATCTGAGGGAAAAAATGATTTGGGGAGCAAGGGAAGGAGTTTTCACAGCTGTGGGAGTGATTTCGGAATGAATGGGCAAGGGAATATATAGAAATGAGGCAAAAGACAAAATTGCCCCTACTTTTGGATAGGTGGCCGGCCGGCCACCTTTTCTAGCTGGCCGGCCATCTGCTTTTTTGTCCCTAGCCGGTGGCCTCCCCTAGGGCAACCACCTGGCTGGTGGTGTTCCCCACTTGCCCACCTAGCTCCCTGCAAATTTTGAGGAAGATCAGAGTTCCCGGGACCTGAAAAAGTTCAAGAAAAGTGCACTTTCTGGCGCGAAATTGCTCCGCCGGAACTTCAGCTGCAATTTCTGACATGTGTCCCATCATTACTCATCAAAATCAAGGTGTGTCCTTTTTGAACATGTCGTAACCTCTCCGGGAGGTGAATCAAAGGCCGCGATCGAGTCGCCTTCGCCGAAATGCGCGTTTTCTTACTCGTTGTTTCATAACAAACGGGCACCCTGATTTATGCTCGTTTTGCATTGTTGTGCATAAAACTTGCATTTTCATGAACATTTTGAATTGACATGCATGTTTTCTTGGTGTACCATACCTCTGTGCTTGAGCATGCATTGTCACGCGCGTTCCTTTCTCGCATTGCGATGCATTCACTCGCCGACACTGCGTGTGTCAAACTTTCGGAACCATAGGAATCGCATTGAATATATGTTGTTAGCATATTGTTCTTGTTGAATTTCTCTCTTTGCAGGTACGATATTGTATGTACGGTTCATTTGAGGCTGGTGCGACCAGACGAATCGCGCAGGTATCGTATCTTCTTCGTGTGAGACGCGACGAGAATTGAATGATTCTCCGCATTCCTAGCTGCATGAAATATAGTTGTTGCTTTGTATTCTTGCTTAAAACTGTTGCATCTATTTGCGAATACTTGCCTCATTACAGCTTGCTGCATTTGCATGATCATTTGGCTCTGTGCATATCATTTTACATTTTGCCCCTGCCTGCGGGCATGCCTGCGGGCACACGTATCTCTGTTTATCTTGTATGATTGTCTAAGTCTTCGGCTTTGTCAAAAATGGGTCGTCTCTGGGCTTTGACATTCACTCCCGTCACTTGTGACTTCCGAGTTCTGTCAAAGAGGGACAACTGTAGACACCCCATTTTTGATCGACCTTAAGACTCAGACATCACCGATTGAGCGCTCAGTGATGTTGCATATTGTGTTCGTTCAGAAGTCTCAGAGTCGCGGCCGTGCGCCCTGCCTCCGGACTTCCGAACCCTCTTCTGTGCCTTGCCTCGGTTTGCGAACCAGACTTGGTTTTCTCTGTTTTCTTTCCTGAGGAAAGGGAGAGGTCTCGTAGACCATCTATCAGTGGCCGTGGGCTACATTTCGTGCCCGTAGGCCATTTTGCCCATTTCGGAGCCCGGTTCCCAATTTTCGGAGCCGTCAGGCCGTGTGCCTCGGTTCGGGACCACCCAACCATCTCCGATTCCTCCAGTTTTTGGCATGCATCTCATTTACTCCCTTTCGAGGGACACTGGGGTCTTAGATACCCACTTCAGAGCTAAACACCACTTTCGTGCTTAACGACGGTTTGGGACCGGCTGCGTGTTTTGGCCCCGAGCATTCGTTTTGCATCGGTTTTTGTTCATTTTGGCGGTACCTCTGTTTTATCATAAGGAAGGTCCTTTGGAGGGTGGGAGGCCAGCAATTATCTCAAAGAACTGCAGTTATGCTCCTCCGGCGCCCCCCGGGGCCCGTTTTTCTCACTTCCGGGCTAATGTTGAACACCCTAGGGCCATTTTCTTCGAGCCAAAACCACATATTTGTGTTGTACACACATGGGAGGACCCTAAAAACACATGGCCGGCCAGTAACTCTCATTGACCCTTTTGAACCCCTTCTAAAAGTGGCATGTTGTCTCTCTTGTTTCAGAGTTGCCAAATTCCAACCATAAGGTCTTGTTGTACACACATAGGAGGACACCAATCTTTGGTGGCCGGTCAGAAATTCTCAAATGACCATTTTGCCCCTAGCCGGTCGGCCATGGGGGGTGGCCGGCCGGCCACCTGCAGCAAAGGTGCCTAGCCGGCCTGCTTCATCAGGGTGAGTTCATTCCAGCTGTATCTTGGTTTTTCCCCAAAAAATATCTGATCTGGGGGAACCTTTTGGAGGGAAATAAGAGCTCATTTCCCTCCATTTGGCCAAATATCCCTCTTTCCCTCTCTTGTCTACATTGGTGTCCTCCCAACTCAAGAGAAGAGATTTCAAGTTTTGGTTGGAGCATATACATACATACAACCTCATTTCCTTCAAGTTTTGGGGCCATTTCTTCATCATCTTCAAGCATCACCACTACTACTCCATTCCAGCAGCAAGGAGAGGCTTTCCAGCAGCTAAAAGGCAACAAATTTGGTCCAAGAAGCAACTAAAGTCTTGATCTTCAAGGGTAAGTCCACTTCACCCTCTTTTGAGCTTATTTTTGCCTCATTTCCTTAGCCTACTTTCTCACTGTTTTGGGCTCCAACCCTAACTGAAAGGGTCTTTATTTTGAGCCATTCTTCATGTTTGTTTAAGGGCTCAACCCTGTTTGAGCCCTCTATGGTGCACTTGCTTCAATATCATCTTGTATGTCAATATTTTGCATGCTTTTTCTATCCTATGAGTGATCTGTTTTCGAGCATAATGTAAACTGTGAGTGGGCCTATTTTGAGCCCCTATTCAACATTGAAGAAGGGCTCAACTCTGTTTTGCCTCTCTATCATGCACTTGCTTCATAATCTCTCATATTTACCGTAAATTTGCATGATTTGTTTGACCTACATGCAGTCTGTTTTAGAGCATGACTTGAACTATGAGTAATCTTATTTTGTGTCCCTCTACAATATTGTAGAAGGGATCAACCTTGTTGGGGGCCTCCATGTTGTGCTTGTCTTTATATCCCTCTTTGGCCCCCACTTTTGCATGCTTTTTTAAGCTTATCTAGCTTCTGTTTTCGGCCATCATCAGAACTAGAAAGAGTCATATTTTGACCTTATTGACATATTTCATTAAGGGTCTTTTCTAGTTTGATGAATTTTTGGCCTACTTCATGTTATATCCTCTTGTGGTCTCAATCTTGCATGGCATTTTTAGCATATTTTCATACTGATTTGGGGGATGAAATATACTGTAAATGTGCATTTTTTTGGTCCCTCATCAGTGTTGTAGAAGGGTATTTTTCCATTTGGGCATCGCATGTATCACTTGTTTCAATACCCCTCTCTTGGCCCCCATTTTTGCATGCCATTGTTGTCCTATCTATGCTTACTATTTCGCCATGTTTTGTACTGTAAAAATGCTATTTTGGGGCTGCCTTGCTACTGTTTTGCATGTCATGTACCAATTATGCATGTTTAGTATGGCTGTAGGCCATTTCGGGTGCTTAATATCGCATTTCGGGACCATTCCGTGCATTTGGTGTCATTTCCCCACCTTTCGGAACTGTTTTGCATCATTTGTGAATGTTGAAATTCCATTTTCATGTTTGCATGTCATTTTCCATGTCATTTCATGCCTTAGGGCCATTGCTTCGGTTTGCGTGCCCGTGTGCACGCATTTCGGGACACTTCATTTTCATCCATCGGCCTCTTACGTGAGTGTGGTTAAGGCTCACTCATGTTAGTATAAGTCCAATTTGCATCCTGAATGTCATTTTTAGTACTATTGCATTCTGTATGCCATTTTTTCGGTTCGTGTGCCCGTGGGCACGCATTTCGAGACATCTCATTTTAGTCTCATTGTATATCATATTTCAAGCCATTTCATGCCTTTATGCCATTGCCTCGGTTTGCGTGCCCGTGTGCACGCATTTCGAGGCATCTCACTTTTATCCGACGGCCTTTTATGTGAGTGTGGCTGAGGCTCTCTCATGTTAGTGTAAGTCCAATTTGCATTGCGTATGCCATTTCATGCCTTAGGATCATCGCCTCGGTTTGCGTGCACGCGTGCACGCATTTCGAGGCATCTCATTTTCATAGCATTGTGCATGCTAGGATTGCATATTAGCTACATTCCATGCATATCATGCATATTGCATCGTGTTCGGGATAGGAGTTAGCCTGGGCACGGAAAACGAGGCACGTTTCGTACTCCGAGTGACGGAACGAGTCTCAATTCTCAAGTCACCGACACTCCGGATTACCCATAAAGGAGTTAGGTTTTGTTGTAGCATTCATATGCATTCATCCCATATTGAGTTGTGCAATCCGACTCCTCGGCCATCATGCATCGATATGTGTGATTGGTGGCATGAGGATCGAGGCATGCATATATTTGTGAAATACATTGCTATGCCCCTTTCTTGCTCTCTGTTGCAGCAAAATGAAGGATTAGCAACTTTTCGGAGTCTGGCACGCATTTCGAGAAACATTGCCAACAGAGGCTAATTGGGGCATCCCAGTGGATTTCCGCGCAAAGCAACTCAACATGCATCATTTCATTATCCGGAGCGGAGTCAAGGCACCCCCTGGCTTGTATGCCAGTTTACAGCTTTCTTAGTCAACCTGTTAATTAATTAGAAATTTGTATATTATTTCGGACTGTATTATTCTTTTATTTCGGACTGTATTATTATTTATTCGGACCCTCTGCGCGAGGGCATAATTGTAATAAGTGTGGGTGAGTGTGATGTATGTCTTCTAACCCCACGTCTTTCTTCTCTTTTATTTACCTGCTTATGATGGTTAGATATAGGGCATATTTCAATTAGCATACAGTATGACAGCATGTTTGCATCATTCATCTGTTTTGCACGCACCGGGCTCGTCACATCATACAAACTGCATTTGTATTTCAATTCCAAATTGAATACATGTTAGTTGTAGCATTCCATATGCCATGTTTAGAATAGCCGAGCCTGCTATAGTTTGCATTTTTGCATGTGTTACATTAGGCATTTCTGTATACTTAGGATCATACATGATTACTAATGAGCTTCTGTTTTGGCTTGGAGTACTCGGTGAGTTTTATGCTTTAGCATCCTTGCGTGCGTGTGAGTAACTGCCATGAATAGCATGCTTACTATGAGGCTATGTGCTTAAGTGATATAACTGCCTTGAATGCCTGTGGGTGGAGGTTGGGTTACTTGAATTGGGACAATTCATCAAATGCTTGTTTTAAGCCCACTAGATAGTGGCAAAATCATGTTTTCTAAGCCCACCCGAGGGTGGCAAATTCAGGTCTTAGCCTACCTGCGGGTAGCACCATCAAACCATTTTCAAACAAACAAACATGAAATATTTTGTTCCAATTCAGGCGATTCAGTCTATACTTGTATGCTGTGCGCATCACATAGTAACCTAGGCTAATAACCGGAATAAGAACTCACAATGTTTTCAAAAACAAATATCATGGTTAGTAGAGGCCGGTCTTTGACCGGGCGAGCGGGGGTGCTCACGAAGTGACCTTCCCCAATCGTACCCAAGTTCCCGAGCCGAGGCAACTTTGGTGATGACGGACACGTGGCCTTTTGGCACCGAGTTAGGGTTTCCTAAATTTCCCATTTTAAAATATTTAGGTGGCGACTCTGTATCTGGCAAAGCAGTCCATGTTTGGCACTTCTTTCAAAAAATCAGTTTTCTCAAAACGATTTGCCGGATTTGGACTCTTTGGTTCAAGATTAAGAACCGTGACATTTGAGTTCTTCGAACTGTAGTGACCCAATATCGAACCAGAACGGGGGGGACTCGCACTCCTTCTCCCCGGGATGCGTTCGGGGACGTCTACAGACCCCAATTTGCTAAGGTGTCCAAGTTAAGAACTGGACCCAAATAGCTAGGACATATGAATGTAGACCCACAACCCAATTGATAGCGGATTTTTATTTTTTGACAAATGGATCTTTTGGGAAGTGAAAAAAAAAATTTTAATTTTTAGATTTTTATTCATTTTGAGTCATATCATCTCTTATATTTTTTATTCATAAAAAAATAAAATAGACTAAAAAAAATTAAAAAGTTGACTTTTTACCAACTTTTCCAAACAACACAAAGTTTTGTAAAAATAAATAAAAATGATTGTAAAACAAGGAACAAGTAGGGCTCCTGTTGTTGTGGTGTAAGATTATAATTTTCACTTTCACGAGAATGTAAATTTATTTATATTTTATTAATTGATAGGAAAATTATTTATAAATATAAAAAAATTATACTAAATTGGATAATCATAATTCAAAAATACATGTGTACAAAGTCTAACAACCAATATTAACAATCAACACAAGTAAATCTCATAATTAGAGGAAATAAATTCCATACAATAAATGATTAATCTAACAGCAACTGACCCAATGATTTATATAACTATCCCTTAAGATAGTGAGAATGCCAGAAGTTCAAGATTCGAGTCAATAGAGTGACTGCGACCCTTTCACTGACTTACTAACTCTTCAAGATTTGAGTCGATAGAGTGACTACGACTCTTTCGCTAACTTAGTAACTCCTTTACATCTTATAAAAATAACGCTCAATTGGTACACATTGATGTGTGTTTGGGAGAGAAAAAATTGAGTACACACTTAACCTTTAACATAATGCACAAAGTGGTAGCTCCAAGATTTAAACCCATAACCTTGAGGTTATTAGGGCAAGTCTTAACTATTGAACCGATGGTCACCCTCCTTTACATCTTATGATACAAATAAAAATAAAAATTAAAAAAAATTATCATAATGTGGTGAAATAACCAGTGATATCCCAACTTAATGTGCGTAAGTGATTAACTGAGCTAACTAAATTAGTTCAAATTACATCCCTACTCATATTTTTATAAATATTATTCGATGTTTGTAATTTTGTGTGGTGATAATTTGTAGGTTTTCTGTACTTAGGCCAACCAATTGTCTAGGGGAATTGTTGTAGTACCCAAAGCTCTTTGTATATGTAAAAATGGATTACGTGTGGACTCTGATGTCCCCAAGTTTTGAAAAATGTTTGGAAGCTCTAAATTATGAGCTCTAAAGGAGCTCTAGAGGGTGGACTCTATTCATTGATGTGATGTTTTGGCTTTATATATATTTTTTTTTTAAATTTCCATCTCATTAGTGCTTAATTAAAAATCCAAAATTAGAAGAATGAATCATTATTGCGAAGTTTTATACTCATCTGATCATCAACATTTCAGCCTCTGACTTTAACTGAAGGGAACATTTAGATGGCTGGTCCTAGATTTTTTTATATTTGCTATATTTCATAGAAGGGAAAGAGAACAAAAAATAATCTAAAAGTAAATTAACTCACTTTTTTTAATAGCTCAATCAATAATTAGTTAATGATTTTTGATGGATAGTGAAAAAAATAACGTGGAAAAATAATGTGCTATTTTAATATAATAAATACCACACTAGTGAAACAATTTCTGACAAATCTGTATCAAGTAATTTTTTTTGTACAAAAATTACACAATCTGAATTGTAAGTCCCCCCCCCCCCCCCCCCTTTACATAAGTGCAAGTGAAAATTGTACATGGGTTATTTTTACACAATGTTTCTGATTTGCTCTGACTTGCCCTCTATTGATTTGCAGATTTTTTTTTTTCTTCTTTTCTGTATCACATTTTTCTAATATTTCCATTCAATTAAGGAATTCATTTTTCTACCCAAAAAATAGATAAAGGGCGGGGGTTCATCATTCTTTTTTTAAAAAATGGTACCCATGTCACCGGTATTAAGTGAACATAATTTGGATGACAAAGGTCTTGTTTGGTAGAGTTGTGGGAAAGTGCTTATAGCTTATGCCTAAACAACTTATAGCTTATAACTATGAACATAAACTGATTTCTGACTTATAAATTAAGCATCTCCTGCCCCACTCAAAGAATAAGCTGATTTCTGACATACAAAAAGTTATAAGCTACAAGCTAAATCAAACACATCAAAATAGTTTAAATTAAGTTAAAAGCTGAAATAAACAGTTTTTAAGCTACACCAAATATGGCTAAAAGATGAAAAGGATTGGGGAGGATAGAATAGAGTATGCTATATGTTTTCAAGAATTTATTTAGAAATTGACTATTTTAATTATTAATTATTACTTTTTAATAAAAAATAAAAATAAAAATATGATAACTTAATTTAAAATTTAAAATATGTTAATCAAAAAATAACTCTCCAAACAATTCCAAGTATTGTGAATGTCCAGAGAGTCCAGAAGAGCAGGACCATGTTGGGAAAAAAATGGGGTACACGAAGGCTTTGGACTGAGCAAAAAACAACATTCTGTTTAAGGAAAATACATCATTCCATTTTGACACCCCAGACATTGTCGGGAACATGCAAACTATCAGATATTGGGAAAAAGCATCCTATGACCCCACCCACCACTCACTCAAATTTATTCACATTTTGCAACCAATCATGCTATTATATTTAGGAAAAATTATTGATTATTTTTGGAACATCATGTTTATATTCCTATATTATTCATTATATATCATGTTTTTTTTTTTTTTCTCTAATTACTCAATACTATTTTTTCCGTCAATCACATTATTTATAAAAGCACCATGTAAACGTATTTCAAGAGTACTCAATAATTTCCTATTTAGTGAGCATTCAATAATAATTAATTGAGAAAATTACATTTCAATTTCACAATAAATGTATATAAGTTCATTTTTTAGATTCACTTTCTATATCTAGTAATGTGTCAAGAAAATAATTGGTTGATAATTAGAACTAATCATCTTCTTGATATATCATTAGATTTGAAAAGTGAATCTAACTTTGGAATCTGAATAACAATCCTCTTTTTATAATGATATAAATCTCTTTTATATATAATGCAAGATTTATATAAAAAATTGCTTTACTTATATTATAATTATTTCAAGTCTGTCTCATTTATTTACATTTTTTCATATTAATTTATTATGTTTGGAAAAATGCATTTCACAGTTCCACAAACAAACACGCCTTCGCATAAAGAAACACATAGACATGGAATGGAATGATAGAGATTGCTCACGTACAGGTACATGTCATTTACATAGTTCTACTAGTTTCTTGCGAGAAACAATTTTTGCTTTCAAAAAATAAAAAGATAAATTATAAATATATTTTTTGAGATTTGTTTAAAATGTAAATAGTTTTTTGTAATTTTAAAAATTACATTTTGCCTATTGAAATTTCTAATTTCATAACAAATGATCAATTTTATTAATAAATCATCAGGTCAATTAATAGTTTTTAATAATATCATAAATAAGTATATTACAATTGTAATAATTTAGATAATTTTATTATTATATAGGAGAAAAGTTCAAGAATTTTATTTTTTCAATTAATTTTCTTAAATAAAAAATTCTAACAGGAGAGTAATTGTAATTTTCTAAATTATATGGGACAATCTATATGTTAAGTAAATTTCAAGGAGCGTATTTATGATTTACCGAAAATAAAAATAAGAAACTATGTTTTCCAATTAGAAGTGGCTCAACCGTAAGATTACTTTGTTTATTATTTAAAATTTTAAAAATATTATTATTAGCGAATTTTTTAAAAGCCTAATTAAGGGGTGGTTTGGCATCCCCTAAATAATCCATCTTTTTATCTTTTTTTCATCACATCACCTCTTTACTTTTCTGCACATCTTTTCGTAAAAAGATAAAAAATATACTTATTTAGATCATTCCAAACAACCCCTCAATAAAATCTTATTTTTATGTTTAACTTAATATCTCAAAAAGAAAATTACTCATTACAGTAGTCAACTATCAAAAGGTCGTTAAAGGTGGCCTACGCAAAGTGGTATAGACTTGTGAGTTACATCAAAAATAAATAAATAAATAAATAAATAAAAATTCTTCTTAATATATCCATTAAATTTGTCAAAGACAGACATATCATTTTTATAAATGATTATATATATAAAAAAAATAAAATAATAAAACACTATAGAAAATTGATATTTTGTGTGGTTGAAAATGTGTAAATTGTGAAATGAGAAAATGCGGAGACCTCATTTGTGAGTGATTTATAATAAGAGATAAATTTTGAAAATGAGGAGATTTTGTAATTCAGTGTTGTTTGGAAAGTGCTAAATAAATATATTTTTTTATTTTTTATAAAAATATATATGAAAAAGTAAAGTTATAATATGATTCAAAAAAAGATAATTAAATATTTTTTTTATTATTTATGAAAAAATATGTAAAAAATAAAAATATAATGTGATAAAAAAAATACGCTAATATGATACTTGAAACAGTCATTTCGTCAAATTTAATTGTGGTTGTGGGTCAAAACCATCATGTTTTTTCTGCACCAATCACAAACTATAACGTAACTCAGAGTAGACTAGAAACAGTGGTAGCACAATGTCGAATTTATCACTGTCACAAAAAACACATGATTACAAGCTAGCCAATCAGATATGTTTCCATAATTTCCTTCCCAATCTAGAGAGGGGCGAAAAGTAGATTCTGAGGTCAAGTTTGACGTCCTCTAAAAAAGTTAAAAAATTAAAAAGTCACTATTTTATTTAAGTCATATTATCTTATTTAAGTCACATCATCTCTCTAACACATCACTTCAAACCCAACCTTAATCCAACTCATATTTCATAAAAAATCAAAAAGTACACTTATTTAGTATTTCCAAACTTGGCCTTATTTTCAAAAGTAAGGGGTGATTTGAGATGATCTGAATAATTATATTTTTTAATTTTTTATAATATATATATATTGGGTATGGAATGGATTTGAAGTGATGTGATAGAAAAATAATGTAACTTAAATAAAATGATGTGACTTAAATAAGATAGTGATTTTTAACTTTTTCAGGACACTCCAAACAAGGCCTAAGTTAAAAATTAATTTTTTAAATTTTTTTTTAAAAATGTAATTAAAAAAAAAAAAAAAAGTTGATGTGATTAAAAAAAAAAAAAATTGACTTTTAACACATTGCCAAAATAGGTCAAATTGAAAGCAACCAAATAGGAAAAGGGTTGAATTTGATTCAGAATCAGGAGCTTGGGTAGTTGCCAAATGGCAATTGAACTCATTAAGTTGGTAAAATATCAGTTTCTAATTTTTTATTAATTTTAAATTACATCACATTTCATATAACTTATCTATAAAAAGACAAAAAAAAGTTAAAAAAAATCAAGAAATTAGTTTTTACCAACTTTCTAAAACACCCCAAAGCACACAGATATAATTTATAAGCCCCCATGACATGCCTTTCTTCTCTGTCTCTACTTTGTCATGGATTAACTTAGTAAAAACTATTCATTACATTTAAATTTCTCTCAGCTTTCTTTCAACAATATATTTGATGGAGGCTCTGTTCGGTTGCAATATAAAAATGAGAGCTATATAATTTTTCACTAAATCACAGCTACCTATGACACCATCTTTTGTTTCTGTTTGGAATCTCTGAAATAAATAACCCCCTGCTTCTCAAATTTTCTCGAGAAAATGAGAAACAAAACAACAAACGCAAAACAACATATGAGTACTATGCTCCCTTCCCTTCTTCAACTTCTGTCGTAGATGCTCTTTGGTTTTATTACTAGGCCAGGTTTTGGCATTTTATAAATAAAATATCATTTTAATAAAATGGAGAGAGAAAAAAAAAAAAATGCACAAACGAAGAAGGTACAAAACTCATGTGATCCATTCCAATTTGTATGCTTTAAATTTTTTTGCAGCTTTGCATGTCAGTCATGTTTGTAGAGCATCTCCATGAATAAATACTCCAAGGTAACCCAAGGGGTTGTGGCATTGTGGTAAGGCCTTGGGATTTAAGTCTCAAGGTCACAAGTTCAATTTCTCTCCTTGGGTCAATTTTCTGAACGAAGCACTGTTGGTTAGGAGGTTGAACCTCAAGGATGCCTAATCAGCTAGTTGGTGTGGGTTTAATACTCCCCCGGCTGTGCGAGTCCTGACTTAATCGAAGCTTGCCTTGGGAGGTCGGGACAAGTTTCCAGGTTATAGTCTTTTACTCGGAACGGACAACAGGACACCCTGGTGATCTCCTCATGAGGCGCTGCCTTGGACCTGCGGGAGGGTAGGAGGATTTCCCTATAACAAAAAAAAAAAAAAAAAAAAAAAAAAAAAAAAATTCCAAGGTGAAACTAACAAATTTATTTCTCTCTTTATTTCATGCCATTGCGGTTAAGCAATTTATTAGAATATCTCCAAATGCGATAACTAACATTATGTGTTACACAGTGTGTTAATTGATAAAAATAATAAAAATGTGATTTAATTTTAAATGTTTATTAATTTAAGGAGTAAATGGATGCTAGCTCGGTTGGGTAATTCAAATGTGTGTTAAATAAATAAATAAAAATTTAGTCCTAGTTCAAAAAAAATAAAATAAAATAAAAAAAATTGGTCACTTTTTTGTAGAACTGCAAACGAGCCGAACTTAATTATAGTATGTTTAGACTTATTTATTAAGATTTTAACGAACTCGAGCTGAAGTTCGAACTCGAACCCAAGCTCAATAAAAATTTAATGAACTTAGCTCGAGTTAAGTTGGCTTAGGCTTGACTTGAGCTCGAGCTTGAGCTCGAGTTTGTTCATGTGCTTTAACGAGTCAAAGAAATTATAAATTCATACTTGCATATAAGACTAAAGTTATAATTGAAATTTTATTATACAATTATATATAAATATATTAAAAAAATCAATATCTTACTAAAATTATAATATCTACTACTACTATTGTTTAAATGTATTATCTATAGTTAGTTATTATTTACATTTATATTATTTAAATATATAATATCTACTACTACTATTGTTTAAATGTATTATCTATAGTTAGTTATTATTTACATTTATATTATTTAAATATGTAAATAACATATTTATCTTATTTTTTATACATATTTTTACATTATTTAATATGTAAATAATACGTTTATTCTATTATTTAAAACAAGCCAGCTAGCAAGCTGAACTAATGAGCTGAGTTTTAATATATTTAGACTTATTTATTAAAATTTTAACGAGTTCGAATATAAATTTTTTTTTAATGAATTGAGTTTAAACAAACCTTTACTAAGTCAAGCTCGAATCTATTCACGAACGATTCTATTCATTTACTGTCCTATTACATGCTACCACTTGACATGACTGGCAAAAATTATTTAGCATTTCAAGACAACGTGATTGTGTACCTAATTAATTATGTTTTATTATTGTCTTATATCGTTCCTATTTTTTTTATTTTTTATACACATTGTTAGATTTTCTGTATGGCGAGTGTGGGGGATATTTCAAAATTAGCCGTCCACCTTATTGATGAAGCAAAATCTGACGGTTGAGATGGAGCCACATCGCATGGAGGATGGAGAGTATACGGAACTGGGCAATGGGCCGATATGGGCCATAATACGAAAGGCCGAATAAAAAAGGCTTTGAAGTTAGTTCGGTCCCAGAGCCGTGATGATTAGTCTGGTCCCAAAAGGCTTTATGTTTTAGTCTGGTTCAG
The DNA here is from genome assembly GCA_025200525.1 of Camellia lanceoleosa. Classification (NCBI taxonomy): domain Eukaryota; kingdom Viridiplantae; phylum Streptophyta; class Magnoliopsida; order Ericales; family Theaceae; genus Camellia; species Camellia lanceoleosa. The sequence goes on along the minus strand of CM045766.1, from coordinate 165,059,163 downwards.
AAGAATACTACGTATGGTTCGGTCACCAGAGTTAGTTCGGTTATGGCATATGGTGCCAAGGTATGCTGAGCCTTCTTCAGGACTTGGTTTTTGGGTTAGTTCGGCTTAACTCTTCTATGGATAACTCGGTCTTGGCATGTGAAGCCGAGGTAGGAGAAAGGCAAGAAAGAGCCGAACTAACAGTTAGGTCGGTCACTCCAGTTAGTCTAGCACAGCAATGTTATTTCGGTCGTATGGTAGTCCGGCTATGTTAAAACCATCTCACTTGGTTTAAGTAGTGAGAGGGGTATTGAAAGATAAACATTATCTTTCAAGAGTATGAATCCTAGGAGGACTCTGCATGGAGGAATAAAACTCCTACTAGGATTGTGCCACACGGAACCTATAAAAGCTCACAAACATCACCTATGGAGAGGTAATGCAACTTTGATTCCCGAATACACAGAGCTTTTGTCTATTTGTCTAATTTGCTGACTTAAGGATCGGAGAGGTTTCCGGCACACACTCGCCGGCTAGCGGACTTGATCATCAGGTAGTAGAACGACGACGTACAGAGGATCGCGGACTTGATCAACAGGATTATACGAGAAGGTTTATTTCTTTCCCGTACAATTGGCGCCGTTTGTGGGAATTCAGACAAGAACAAAACCTCTTGATCAAGCTTTTTCTCTTTAGAATCAATGGCACACAACGAAGAGTTGCCACAGTTCGCCATTGACGGACAAACACCAGAGGGGGGTGCAAGGCGCGAAGGTCTACCTCTTATCCCTCCTATGGTGGATTTAGAGCCACAACGACAGAATCCCAAGAGGGATGCGAGGGGGAGAAGGCGAACCAACAGCCCCCGTCACTCTCGTTCACAGAGTCCAGAGAGACAGAGGCGGAGGATTGATCCTTAAGCTTTGGAAGATTGCGTCAAGGAGCAAGACGAATTGATACGACGGATGGCGGCGGACATGAAATCTCTAAAGTGCCAGGTGAAGGGAAAATGAGTGGCGACAAGAGAGGGATGCACAAACAAGACGCCCCCTTGCCACTCGGAAAATCGTAGTAGAAATACCCCGCCCTCACAAGCAGAGAGCAGAAGCCTCAGGACAGGCGATACTCAATCCAGGTTTTCCAGAACTCGTCACTCCAGGTCTGAGAGGACGAGATCTAAAAGGTCGTACACTGAAGAAAGCACCTATTGGCCCTCGCACACGCACCAAACAAGATCCAGACAGACGGAGTTGCCCAGATCGTCCGACTTACGAACCGTGCTCGAGGAGAAGGCACGATGGAAAGAGGACGCTAGGGCACGCGATCTACACAGAGTTTCTGCCTTACAGCGGTTGGCTCCACGGACGCATGGAAGCGTCGAGGTTGGAATGCCAATACCGCGCCCTACTTACGAACCAACAGACAAGGCATTAGCAAGGCTACAAACCTCGCCGTTCGTTCCGGCGATTGAAAATGCGCCCCTGCCATTAGGCTTCCTTCAGCCCAAATTCACTACATATGAGGAAAAGACGGACCCCTACTCACACTTGAGCCACTTTCGCCAGGTCATGGCTGTATACCGGCGAAACGAGGCTTTAATGTGCATCCTCTTCCCATCTAGCCTTGGCGACCTAGGCTTGACTTGGTTCGAAAAACTTCTAGAAGGCAGCATAGCCTCCTGGGCGCAATTGGCAGAAGCGTTCGTAACAAGGTTACGAACGAAGACCAAAACCCCGGTGGAGATCGATCAACTACTCTCCATTGACATGGGCGATAAGGAGACCCTAAGATCTTACAATAGTCGCTATTGGGAGACCTTCAACCAGATTGGAGACTGTCCCACCAATCTCGCCATTGCACAGTGCAAAAGAGGCCTTCAAGTCGGGAACAGACTAAGGGACTTAATCACCATGACACCGCCCTTCACCATGGAAGCCTTGATGGAAAGAGTGCATCAGCACATCAGGGTGGAGGAGGATGGCGCACGTGCCAAAACAAAATCTGGCATGACTTCAATACCAGAGAAGAAGGCCTCAGCAAAGGTCAATGCGGTAGATCGTCCGAGTAGAAACGGACGTGGTAGACGGGACAACGGAGAGGACTAGGATAAAAGATGGTTGAGAGTCTGCACTGCCGTAACCACGGTATTCAAAAAACTGATCAACCGAATTCTAAGTGAAATACGAGATGAGCCTTTCGTCAGATGACCAGCCATGTTAGGGGAAGCACAGAAGGACTACGACGAAAGGTCATGGTACACCTTCCATAAAGAAAAGAGGCACCGCACTGAGAATTGCACGCCATTGAGGCAGCACCTGGAGGAGTTGGTGGCAGCCAATCACTTGGATAAGTACATTGAAGGAGGGACGCAACCAGTCCCTCAAAACCACAATAACTCCAACGGGATGCCAATCGATGCCCCACCTCAAGGCGTGATCAATGTGATATATGGAGTCTTCGAACCTGAGCGTGTATGCGAGCTCAAAGGATCAATAAAAAAGGCTGAGCACTTAAGAGAGGTACTAAGTGCCCAACCTACCACCAAGAAAGGAAAGACAGAGGCCACGAACGTCATGTCTTTTTCAGATAAAGACTTGCAAGGATATATTGCCCTCACAATGATGCCTTGGTTGTCATTCTCCGAGTCAAGGATTTTGACGTCAAGCGGATTTTGATAGACCAAGGCAGTTCATGTGAAATAATGTACTACGACATCTTCAAACAATTGAAGCTACAAGACAAAGACTTGGCACCAAGGTGTCTCGATTGATTTAACTCGATGTCGAATGGCCAACAAAATAATTCTTCCAAATGAGCAGAAGCGGATTTAAACAAGTAGAGTTCTGGGTGTTGAAGGTCCCCTCCACCTACAACATCATCTTGGGCAGAACATGGCTGCATGCCATGCGATCAGTAGCTTTATCTTACCATCAAGTAATGCGATTCCCTAACGAAGCCGAGGTAATTGAAGAGGTATATGGAGATCAGATCATGTCCAAGCAATGCTTTGTCACGGTGAATGGCAGCCGCGCTGCCAAAGGATACATTCATTCGGTAGAAGAACCTGAGAGCAATGAACTGTTCACAGATGTCGGCAAAGAAGCTAATCAGAAAGCGGTGGAAGACTTGGTAGAGGTAAGAATAGATGATAAGAACCCGGATAAGTTCTTTTTACTCGGTTCGTCGTTGTCCAGTATTGAAAGATTAGAGGTCTTGGAATTTTTGACCTCTAACATCGAAGTGTTCGCCTAGACACCATACGACATGTCAGGCATTGATCCCAACTTCATCTGTCACCAATTCAATGTCCACCCATCTGCCAGACCAATCATTCAACGCATACGCAGATCGGCACTTCACCACGCCGAGATAGTGGCGGAAAAAGTAGGAAACCTGCTGGAGGCAGGGGCAATCAGAGAGGTGCACTACCTAAGATGGATCTCCAACACAGTCGTAGTACCAAAAAAGAATGGCAAGTGGCGTGTCTGCGTCGACTACAAAACAATCAACAAAGCATGCCCAAAAGACAGCTTTCCTCTACCACGGATAGATCAACTGATAGACCTAATGGCGGGGCACAACCGACTTAGCTTTCTGGATGCATACAGAGGCTACCATCAAAGTGCCATGCATGAACTAGACCAGGAAGTCACGTCCTTTACAACTCCAAGAAGATTGTATTGCTACAAGGTCATGCCCTTTGGCCTAAAGAATGCAGGGGCGACGTTCCAACGGATGGTCACCAAGATGTTTGAACCATTGTTAGGTAGAACAATGGAGGCTTACATCGACGACATGGTGGTCAAGAGCAAAGATGAGAATGACCATCTTAAGGACCTAGGTGAAATGTTTGAAATCCTGAAGAAGCACAAGTTGCTCCTCAACGCGTCCAAATGTGCGTTCGGAGTAGGATCTAGCAAATTCCTAGGCTTCTTGGTGACCAACCGAGGTATAGAAGCAGACCCCTCTCAGATCAAGGCAATTCAGGATCTGGAGAGGCCAAACTCCGTAAAGGAAGTACAAAGATCTCACCGCATGGCAACAAGCTCAATCGGTTCATAAGCCGGTCGTCAGACAGACTACGACCATTCTTCCATGCACTAAAGGCCAAATTTGAGTGGGACGAAGAATGCGACCTCGCTTTGGAAAACTTGAAAGAATACATGTCTTCTCTACTACTGCTCGTCACCCCAATACCTGGAGAAGAACTCTTCTGCACTGCGCCTCACAAAGACGCAGTTAGCGCAGTGTTGGTCTGTGTGGAAGGAATCCAACATCTGCCCATCTTCTATGTCAGCAAGACATTACTGGGCACCAAAACATGGTACTTGCCACTGGAAAAACTGGCATTGGCCTTGATGATGGCCTCAAGGAAGTTGTCGCACTACTTTCACGCCCACACCATCATTGTCCTCACAGCCTTCCCATTAAAAGCTTTGTTTGAAAGGGCAAACTTTTCTGGACGAATCTTGAAGTGAGCAGTAGAATTGGGACAATACGACATCAAGTTTCAACCCAGGACCGCAATAAAGGCTCAAGCTTTGGCAGATTTTGTCGCAGAATTCACACCAGGAAGTCATCATATCTGTCCAGTCGACCTGACTGAAATAGCCGAACTAGGGATGGAAGTTGACATCGAAATAGCGCAACCCCTGGCACAGGATAGTCAGTCGGACCCCAAGACAGACCAAAGTAAAGCAAGGAAGGAAGAAGCAAACTATGCTACACCAAGTCAAGACTTACCAACAAATAAAGACTTGGTACAATCAGAAAGTGCGGGGCAGACAGCCAGCATGAACCTTGAAGAAAACGCCAGCAACATGGAAAACCCCAAGGCATCATCTGATCCCTCCACTTGCTGGAAGTTGTTCATTGGAGAGATGTGGAAGCTCTTCGTGGATGAAGCATCCAACCGGCATGGAGCAAGACTTGGCATAGTCCTCATCTCTCCAGACGAGCTAGTAGTGGAACAACCAGTCAATCTTGGCTTCCCAGTATCAAACAACGAAGCGGAGTATGAAGCGCTTCTGGCAGGCCTCAAATCAGCATTCTACATGAAAGCCACCGAGCTAATGGTTTACAGCGACTCACAACTGGTGGTAAACCAAATATCTGGCAACTACGAAGCAAAGGATGACAGGATGGCCAAATACCAAGAGTTGGTCAGAACAGAGATCAAGAAATTTGAAATAGTTAGGATTGAACAAATCGGCAGGGAGGAAAACAGCAGAGCGGACGAACTAGCAGGCTTTGCCTCAATGGCAGATACTTCAATCCCTCATCCATTACTGATCAACTACCTACCTAGACTAAGCATTGAAGACCCCGAAGCAGCAGAAGTATGTTGCGTAGAGCTAGGTCTTTCTTGGATGGATCTCATCATCCTGTTCTTAAAAGACAGCATCTTACCAGAAGAGAAGAAAGAGGCCAACAGAATAAAAGTGAAGTCGTAGCGATTTTGGCTCTCCCCATCTTTGGCATTGTACAAAAAATCGTTCTCAGGACCCTATCTAAAGTGTGTCCACCCCAACAAAGTGGAAGCATTCTTATTTGAGATACACGAGGGTGTATGCGGAAGCCATCAAAGAGGAAGATCATTAGCATACAGGGCAATATCGCAAGGATATTGGTGGCCATACATGCAAGCAGATTCAGAGAAATATGTCAAAAAATGCGAAAAGTGTCAAAAATTTGCACACCAAATACACCAACCTGCCAGAGAACTACTACCATTAACAAGCCTATGGCCCTTTGCAATGTAGGGCTTGGACATTGTAGGGTCACTTCCAACAGCACCAGGCAACAAAAAGTTCTTTCTTGCAGTAACCGACTACTTCACAAAGTGGGTGGAAGTAGAAGCCTTGGCGTCAATCAAGGAAAAAGACGTAAAGAAATTCGTCTGGCAGAATATCATCACTCAGTTTGGCATACCAAAAGCCCTAATATCAGACAATGACACGCAGTTCGACGGCAGAATCTTTAGAGGCTTTTGTGAAGAGTACAAGATAGAGTTATATAATTCTACACCGGCATATCCCCAAGCAAATGGTCAGGCAGAAGCATCAAACAAGGTAGTCTTGGATGGATTGAAGAAAAGATTAGAGAAAGCCACAGGCAAGTGGGCAAAAGAGCTCCCCCATGTTTTATGGGCATATCGCACTACACCTCGGCGGTCAACAGGAGAAACTCCATTTTCCTTAGCCTATGGTATAAAGGCAGTAATCCCACTAGAAGTTGGCCTCCCCACAATTCGAAGCGAGAATTTTGATCCAGACTTGAATGGTGAAGCCATAACATTGGAGCTCGACCTTGTAGAGGAAAGAAGAGACAGAGCACTAGTTCACATTGCCTCATACCAACAAGAGTTATCGAGGAAGTATAACAAGACAATACATCCAAGGAAATTCAAAATCGGGGATTGGGTACTGCACAAAGTGATGGGAAACACCTTGGTACCGGGAGATGGCAAGTTAGGGCCTAATTGGGAAGGACCTTACAAAGTGGTTCGATTAGCAGGCAAAGGGGCATACCACTTAGAAGATGAAGATGGCAAGGCAATCCCCAGGCCATGGAATACAGCCAATCTCAAGTTATTTTATTTTTAGCTTTTTTCTTTTAAATACGTGTAATTTCATCATTTCTCAAATAAAATAAGTAGTTTTCTTTTCAGTATAGACGTTTTCTTCTGTAAAAATTTGTTTTAGAGTTAAGGGCATTACAAACATTTTATTCTAGGTTGGCTGGAAAAACCAACTTAGAGGTTGGCTGGATTAAACCAACACCCTTCCTAAGCCTAGGATGAGGATCCAGGCTGCAGGACGTTTTGGTCGAAATAACCAAACATTTTATTCTAGGTTGGTTGGAAAAACCAACTTAGAGGTTGGCTGGATTAAAACCAACATCCTTCCTAAGCCCAGGATGAGGATACAGGCTGCAGGACGTTTGGTCGAAATAACCAAACATTTTATTCTAGGTTGGCTGGAAAAACCAACTTAGAGGTTGGCTGGATTAAACCAACACCCTTCCTAAGCCCAGGATGAGGATCCAGGCTGCAGGACGTTTGGTCGAAATAACCAAACATTTTATTCTAGGTTGGCTGGAAAAACCAACTTAGAGGATGGCTGGATTGAAACCAACATTCTTCCTAAACCCAGGATAAGGATCCAGGCTGCAAGACGTTTAGTCGAAATAACCAAACATTTTATTCTAAGTTGGCTGGAAAAACCAATTTAGAAGTTGGCTGGATTAAACCAACTCTTATTACTCTTCAGCCGAAGTAAGGGTATAGGCTGAAGAGTGGTTGGCTGGATTAAACCAACTCTTATTACTCTTCAGCTGAAGTAAGGGTATTGGCTGAAGAGTGGTTGGCTGGATTAAACCAACTCTTATTACTCTTCAGCCAAAGTAAGAGTATAGGCTGAAGAGTGGTTGGCTGGATTAAACCAACTCTTAGTACTTTTCAACCGAAGTAAGGGTAAGGGCTGAAAAGTGGTTGGCTGGATTAAACCAACTCTTTGTACTCATCAGCCAAAGTAAGTATATCGGGTAAAGAGTGGTTGGCTGGATTAAACCTACTGTTGGTACTCTTCAGCCGAAGTAAGCATATCGGCTAAAGAGTGGTTGGCTAGTAAGCTCAGTTAGATTGCTCATCTAAGACTGAAATTAAGTATCTCGGCCGAAAAATATTATGTTTTGTCCAAGTTGCAGTTAGAAAACAAGAACAAATAGGATTTTAAACCGAGATAACAGTTGGAGCAAAAGAGTTCATTGAAAATCCATTACAAATGCAAGCATACAGATCAAACCGGAGTAAGTGTTGAATATAAAAGATGATTTTCATTGATCAAGTTCAAGGCAAATACAAAGGAAGGGCCTCAGCCCGGCTACAAGTTAAAAAGAAAAAAGAAACAAGATTACATAATCAGTTGAAAAGATCATTAAGATCAGCATCAATGTCAACACGAAGACCGGTTGCAGTCAGGAGATCGGTCTCGGTTGATAGCACGGTGTCTACTGGAAGCACAGTTTCAGTCGTTAGGTCTTCAACCGTCGGCTCCAACCGAACTGATTGATCGTTGGCTTGCTCATTGACAACCAGGGTATTAGTTGGCTCATTTTCTTCATCATCATCTGACGTTTCAAGGAATTGCTTTTGAAGGTCAGCAGTATACTCAGCTAGTGAGCTCGGAATAAAGTAGGGAGGAGGATCGAAGACCACGGTTTCAGGACCGTGACCGAGCTGCGTCGCAGCCCCCTCCAACCGCACTTAAAGAAAAGGTCCTTCGCTACTTCACACTGCTAGATGTAAGCTGCTTCGCCTTCCTTAAAACCTTTCAGCTCGGCGTCATCAGCTTTCTTTTTCAGCTAGGTAATCTCAGAGTCCTTGCCTTCAAGTTTGGGAAGCTCACGAAAGTACTTGTCCTTCATCACGGTTAATGCCTTTTGTTTGTCAGCATTAACTGAGGTAACCAGTCCAGTCAGACGGGCTACCTCGGCCTCTAGCTCGACATTCTTCTGTTGGACGTCTTTCAGTTCGGTTGTTTTTTCTTCAACTTCCGCCATGGCTTGCCTTGCTGTCTTCCTGAGCTCCAATACCTTTTTATGTGCAACTTGGCTCTTTTGCATGGCCTGCAAAATAATGGAAAGAAACCAATGACAAAACCGAACAGAAAGTTTGAAAAAATTGAGAGGCAAGAAGGGCCACTTACCAGGATCATGGATTTCGTCACTGACCGGATGGCTTTAAGCTTGGTCAGGTGTTTGTGGTGCTCCATGTCAGGGGGCAGACACACACTCTTAGCTAGATTGAAGGCTAGCATGTGGTCTTTGTCTGCCACCACTAAGTCAGTATCGTAGATAGCACGGTTCTGGAAAGACAATTTTGGACTCCATTTAGAGGAGCTAGCTCGGTCGGCAGGCTCCAGCTGAGGGCTCGGTAGAGGGCTTGGTGGAAGAATTGTTTCATCTTCATTAACGAGACACTGCTCGGCTGGGGTAGTCCGGGCGTGCTTAGCTGGGCGTGATGAGGAGGGTTGTTGTGATGGTAGGGCCACCACGGTTTCCTGTGTCTGGGGCGGTGGCGGTACTTCGGCCCGGTTTGTTTCGGTGAGAAGGACCCTTACTCTGTTCCTTTTGGCCATCTCTTATTCGGCAGTTAGAGGGACGAGATTGATCTGGGCCAAAGTGGGGTCCGGTTCAGGGGCGTCCTCTAGTAGAAAGTCTATTACTCTGGCCTTGCGTCGACTGCTATATCGGTATGTCGGCTCAAAATTCAGAAGTTTGGCCCAACTTGTTTCTGGGAAGCGTAGTGCGGCACGGAGAGTATTCAGGTTGGGGTAACTGTACAAGGATTGAAGATGGGTTGAATCTGCAGAAAGAAGACAACTGTTAGTTCGGTTCAGAATGAGAAACCGAAATAAAAGAGAAGAATGAAAGGAAACCGAAGTAATTATACCAAGGATTCCTTTATTCTAATTTATACTGCGGCCTGGGATCTGGGCTTGGTGGTCTTTAAAATTCCCAGATACCCAGAAAAAATCGTCGTCATTCAAGTCTTTATCCGGTGTGTGTTTTATTATTTTCTCTCGGCGGCGGCGTATTCTTAAATAGTAAACCCACCCGTTTTCTTTAGAGCCTATAGATTATTGGTGGAATAGTTCGGCTAAGCCAAGGTTAATACCAGCTCGGTGGTTTAGTTTGGCTATAGCATTTATTATACGATATGAGTTTGTAGAAAGCTGGGTTGGGCATATTCTGGTTTGCCTAAGGAATTCACAGAGCAAGGGTTGAACGGGGAATCTTAGTCCGGTTTCAATTATGGACAGGAGGGTAAAGGGTACAAAGCCTTCATTTTCCCATGGTATGGTATCTTGTTTCGTTAGGGTGAGGTGGACATCGTCAGGGATGTTATACTCCCTTTGGAATTCGGCTAAACCACCTGGTGTCTCTACTAAGAATCTATATTTCCCCATTTATTTTTTAAGTTATGAATAAATTAGATCGGTTGAAGATTTGTGCCCAGTAGCTCAGTTGAGCGCTCAGAGGAGTGCCTGGGCAACCTAAGTCTGCAAAGTGGAAAACAAAGGTGTTAAGCACAGATCGTTGGACTGTGCTACAAAGTAAAAACAAGATAAAAGAAAGTCCTACTTCGACTATGTGAAATGCTACAATTCCTATCTCGGTTTCAGTAAGATGCTTGGTAGCTCGATTTTAACAAGGGATTTATTAGTCCGATCGAGCCTCTAGGGGCAGTATTCTCAGTTCAGTCTGAACTAAGAAGGCTGGTTTAGCCCCTAGTTGTAGCTCAACATGCTTACACAGATCTAGTACAGTTTTTTCTAGCTCGGCTAAGTTGAATCACAAGATGGTGACTTATTGAAACTACTGGTATGTACGCAAGTCCTAGTTCGGTTGGATAGTCTGCCTAAACTACAAACAGCTTTCTAGTCCGGTCGCATCATGATTCTGGATCGAAACTAGTGTTTCTCAGGTTATTGCATGAATTCAGAGTGTTCTATTGCTAAGTTTTTTTCTAGAAAAGCACAAGACCAGCAGAAAATGGAATCAAAAAGGTGTTTTTCAGAAACAAACACAAAATGCTATGGATTGTAAAACATAAAAGTACAAAAACAAGGCAAGTTTGAGAAAACTTACCAGGTTAAGAAGAATGAGATGAAAGCAACAGCAGCAAAAACACGAGCTTCGAAGTTGCAGGATTGAAAAGCAATGGAAGTTTCACAGGTTTGCAAGAGAGAGAAGGAAAAGTTTGGTAAATGGTTCCAAAAATGAAGAAGATGTTTTGTGTAAAAGGAAGGATGAAAAATGAAAAGGTGAGAACTGTTCAAATTTTGCGGAGTACGAGGGTGGCATGATAGCTACAGTTGACCAATACCAGCGTGCCACGTGTCATGGGGAGGAGAAGCGATTCAGTTGCTATGATTGAAGAGATGTTTTGACCGGATAGGGATAGCTCGGCTGGAAAGGCTAAGAGTTTTTAGCTCGGTTGGATAGGCTAAGGGGAGTTTTTAGCTCGGCTGATAGAAAAGTAATCCCTATCATGCTACGCAGATGAAATTTAGGGCAATTGAGAGGGTAATTTATGTGAAAAATTGGGCCGAGCTGGCCAATGGGCCGATATGGGCCATAATACGAAAGGCCGAATAAAAAAGGCTTTGAAGTTAGTCCGGTCCCAGAGCCGTAATGATCAGTCCGGTCCCAGAAGGCTTTATGTTTTAGTCCGGTTCAAAAGAATACTACGTATGGTTCAGTCGCCAGAGTTAGTTTGGTTATGGCATATGGTGCCAAGGTATGCTGAGCCTTTTTCAGGACTTCGTTTTTGGGTTAGTTCGGCTTAACTCTTCTATGGATAGCTCGGTCTTGGCATGTGAAGCCGAGGTAGGAGAAAGGCAATGAAGAGCCGAACTAACAGTTAGGTCGGTCACTCCAGTTAGTCTAGCACGGTAATGTTATTTCGATTGTATGGTAGTCCGGCCATGGTAAAACCATCTCACTTGGTTTAAGTAGTGAGGGGGGTGTTGAAGGATAAGCATTATCTTTCAGAAGTATGAATCCTAGGAGGACTCTGCATGGAGGAATAAAACTCCTACTAGGATTGTGCTACACGGAACCTATAAAAACTCACAAACATCACCGATGGAGAGGTAATGCAACTTTGATCCCGAATACACAGAGCTTTTGTCTATTTATCTAATTTGCTGACTTAAGGATCGGAGAGGTTTCCGGCACACACCCGCCGGCTAGCGGACTTGATCATCAGGTAGTAGAACGACGACGTACAGAGGATCGCGGACTTGATCAACAGGATTATACGAGAAGGTTTATTTCTTTTCCGTACAATTGGTGTCGTCTATGGGAATTCAGACAAGAACAAAACCTCTTGATCAAGCTTTTTCTCTTTAGAATCAATGACGCACAACGAAGAGTTTCCACAGTCCGCCATTGACGGACAAACACCAGAGGGGGGTGCAAGGCGCGAAGGTCTACCTCTTATCCCTCCTATGGCGGATTTAGAGCCACAACGACAGAATCCTAGGAGGGATGCGAAGGGGAGAAGGCAGACCAACAGCCCCCGTCACTCTCGTTCACAAAGTCCAGAGAGACAGAGGCGGAGGATTGATCCACAAGCTTTGGAAGATCGCGTCAAGGAGCAAGACGAATTGATACGACAGATGGCGGCGGACATGGAATCTCTAAAGCGCTAGGTGAAGGGAAAATGATTGGCGATAGGAGAGGGACGCACAAACAAGACGCCCCCTCGCCACTCGAAAAATCGTAGTAGAAATACCACGCCCTCACAAGCAGAGAGCAGAAGCCTCAGGACAGGCGATACTCAATCCAGGTCTTCCAGAACTCGTCACTCCAGGTCTGAGAGGACGAGATCTGAAAGGTCGTACACTGAAGAAAGCACCTATTGGCCCTCACATATGCATCAAACAAGATCCAGACAGACGGAGTTGCCCAGATCATCCGACCTACGAACCGTGCTCGAAGAAAAGGCACGATAGAAGGAGGACGCCAGAGCACGCGATCCACACAGAGTTTTTGCCTTACAGCGGTTGGCTCCTCGGATGCATGGAAGCGTCGAGGTTGGAATGCCAATACCGCGCCCTGCCTATGAACCAACGGACAAGGCACTAGCAAGGCTGCAGACCTCACCGTTCGTTTCGGTAATTGAAAACGCGCCCCTACCATCAGGCTTCCTTCAGCCCAAATTCCCTATATATAAGGGAAAGACAGACCCCTACTCACACTTGAACTACTTCCGCAGGTCATAGCGGTATACCGGCGAAACGAGGCTTTAATGTGCATTCTCTTCCCATCTAGCCTTGGCGACCTAGGCTTGACTTGGTTCGAAAAACTTCTAGAAGCGGCAAAGATAGCCTCGGTGCAATTGGCGGTTGCGTTCAGAATAAGGTTCTGAATGAACACCAAAACCCCAGTGGACATCGATCAACTACTCTCCATCGACATGGGCGATAAGGAGACCCTAAGATCTTACAATAGTCGCTACTGGGAGACCTTCAACCAGATTGGGGACTATCCCACCAATCTCGCCATTGCACAGTAAAAAAGAGGCCTTCCAGTCGGGAACAGACTAAGGGACTCAATCACCATGACACCGCCCCTCACCATGGAAGCCTTGATGGAAAGAGTGCATCAGCACATCAAGGTGGAAGAGGATGGCGCATGTGCCAAAACAAAATCTGGCACGACCTCAGTACCAGAGAAGAAGGCCTCAGCAAAGGTCAGCGCGGTAGATCGTCCGAGCAGAAACGGACGTGGCAGACGGGACAACGGAGAGGACCAGGATAAAAGATGGTTGAGAGTCTGCACTGCCGTAACCACGGTATTCAAAAAACCGATCTACCAAATTCTAAGTGAAATATGAGATGAGCCTTTCGTCAGATGGCCAGCCAAGCTAGGGAAAGCGCAGAAGGACTACGACGAAAGGTCACGGTGCCCCTTCCATAAAGAAAAGGGGCACCGCATTAAGAATTACACGCCATTGAGGCAGCACCTTGAGGAGTTGGTGGCAGCTGATCACCTGGATACGTACATTGAAGGAGGGACGCAACCAGCCCCCCAGGACCACAATAACCCAAATGGGATGCCAATCGACGCCCCACCTCAAGGCGTGATCAATGTGATACATGGAGTCTTCGAACCTGAGCGTGCATGCGAGCTCAGAGGATCAATAAAAAAGGCTGAGTACTTAAGGGAGGTACTAAGTGCCCAACCTACCACCAAGAAGGGAAAGACAAAGGCCACGAACGTCATGTCTTTTTCAGATAGAGACTTGGCAAGGATATATTGCCCTCACAATGATGCCCTGGTTGTCACTCTCCGAGTCAAGGATTTTGACGTCAAGCGGATTTTGATAGACCAAGGCAGTTCATGTGAAATAATGTACTACGACACCTTCAAACAATTGAAGCTACAAGACAAAGACGTGGCACCTGCCATGTCTCCCCTGATTGGATTTAACTCGATGTCGGAATGGCTAGTCGGCAAAATAATTCTTCCAGTCAGAGCAGGAAGCGTGACGAAACAAGTGAAGTTCTGGGTGTTGAAGGTCCCCTCCACCTACAACATCATCTTGGGCAGAACATGACTGCTTGCCATGCGATCGGTAGCTTCATCTTACCATCAAGTAATGCGATTCCTTCAAACAATCAAATCATGTCTAAGCAATGCTTTGTCACGGTGAATGGCAGTCGCGTTGCCAAAGGATACGTTCATTCGGTGGAAGAACCTGAGAGTAATGAACTGTTCGCAGATGTCGGCAAAGCAGCTAATCAGAAAGCGGTGGAAGACTTGGTAGAGGTAAGAATAGATGATAAGAACCTGGATAAGTTCTTTTTGCTCGGTTCGTCGTTGTCCAGCACTGAGAGATTAGAGGTCTTGGAATTTTTGACCTCTAATATTAAAGTGTTCGCCTGGATATCATACGACATGCTAGGCATTGATCCCAACTTCATCTGTCACCAACTCAATGTCCACCCATCTGCCAGACCAATCATTCAGCGCACACGCAGATCGGCACTCCACTACGCCGAGATAGTGGCGGAAGAAATAGGAAACCTGCTGGAGGCAGGAGCAATCAGAGAGGTAGACTACCCAAGATGGATCTCCAACATAATCGTAGTGCCAAAAAAGAATGGCAAGTGGCGTGTCTGCATCGACTATAAAACAGTCAACAAAGCATGCCCAAAAGACAGCTTTCCTCTACCACGGATAGATCAATTGGTAGATCTAACGGTGGGGCACAACTGACTTAGCTTTCTGGATGCATACAGAGGCGACCATCAAATTTCCATGCATGAACCAAACCAGGAGGTCACGTCCTTTACAAGTCCAAGAGGACTATACTGTTACAAGGTCATGCCCTTTGGTCTAAAGAACGCAAGGGCGACATTCCAACGGATGGTTCCCAAGATGTTTGAGCCATTACTAGGCAGAACAATGGAGGCTTACATCGACGACATGGTGGTCAAGAGCAAGGATGAGAATGACCATCTCATGGACCTAGGTGAGATGTTTGAGATCCTAAAGAAGCACAAGTTGCGCCTCAATGCGTCCAAGTGTGCGTTCGGAGTAGGATCTGGCAAATTCCTAGGCTTCCTAGTGACCAACCGGGGTATCGAAACACACCCCTCCCAGATCAAAGCCATCCAGGATTTGGAGAGACCAAACTCAGTAAAAGAAGTGCAGCATCTCACCGGTATGGCAGCTGCGCTCAATCAGTTCATAAGCCGATCGTCAGACAGACTACGACCATTCTTCCATGCACTAAAAGCCAAGTTTGAGTGGAACGAAGAATGCGACCGCGCTCTGGAAAGCTTAAAAGAATACATGTCTTCTCCACTGTGGGGAAGTGGATTGGAAATACTCCTCCGATCCTGGAAGACGTCAGTGATCCTCAGCCGGTCACCTGAGAAGATATGAAGACTCCGGTCGGGGGTTGCGGAATTAGCACTCTGGTGTACGAATCAGTTTCTTTGTTCCAGAAAGTTTGGTGGTTTTGTTCTCTCAGAGATCCCCTCTCGTGTCTGTAGTTCTCGTATTTATACACATTTCCTATGCCTCGGGGACAGAGCTTATTATTCTTTTATTATTATTTTGTTTGCCTTGATATGCCTTCTCAAATCCGTTCGGCCCTAAGGATGTTATTCGGCATCCCAATCGAGCGGAATGGAGCCGTTAAGCTCCTGGCTCTTCAGATGCTCCAGATTGCGTTCTTCTAATTATTCGGCTCCCACAGTTGCCCCCCAGGCGTTTTGCCAATGATGGCTGGGTGAAACGCTTGGTTCTATTTCTCAGATACTTTGAACCGAAGTTAGGGGTCGAGAAAAACTCTTATTTATTTATATTTCTTATTTTTATTTATTATATATATATTATTTTATATTTTATTTTATTTATTTATTTATTTATTTATATATTTTTTTTTTACGTGGGGGTTTAATTACCCGCCCTTTTAGTCGATGCTTCAACTTCCACACCCTTCGAGCACGCCCATTTACTATGATTTGAAACCTGGTGTCTTTTCGGATCCATATTCTATGATTCCGTTGGATCGCTTCTCAAATTGCTCTTGCGACTCTTTCGTCTGCGATAATCTTCATTTTTTATAAGTTTTTCCTTCCTCCTGCTGCGAAGCTTTTCCTAGCTTGTTTGTTCCGTCATTTGTTCTCATAGACAATAGGATTTGGCGAAACACCTGAGAGACCTCCTTTCATCGGATTGAATTGTTGGCTTTAGACGCCATTTCTCTATTCCTGGTGATGTCCATATGTCGTTCGTGGCGGACAGCACTCTTGACATAGAGGGAGGATCAAACCACGATTGTCTTTCCCCTTTTGTCGATCGTAGAGGGTGGAGTCCGCTTTCCCCTTAACCCGTTTCTAAGGGCTGTTCTTCGCCACTTGGATTTGATCTAAAGAAAATCCGTGCTTCAACTGTCGGGCTATTATTTCGGACATCAGGATTGCTCTGAATTACTTTGGTCGTCGCAGTTTCCATAAGCAGGGAAGGGCGGCTCACGTTCTGCTTTGCTCCGAGCCTACATACGCGGCCTTTTCGGCCGCGAAAAACATACCGATTCCGAAGGGGAGAACTTGAGACAGATAGGTTTCGAGAGGTCTCATTCGGAAGTATCCGAATCTGCCGAATCGGATCAGTGTGAAGCCAAATCTGAGAAAGTGTTAGATTCTGCCAACGTTCCTCTAACCGCAGGCGGATCTTCCATCTCGGTACCCGCTGATATGGCTGAACTGAGCCTGACAAAGCTCGCCAAGAAGGCAAATGTAGAGAGGTTAGCTGCACGACGGAGAGCGGAAAGCCTTTTGGCTGAACCGACCACGAATGAACCTCATTCCCCGCCGGTTGCCGAATCGAAACGGTCGGGAACTATTGAGGCGGCTGCAGATAAGAATGCCGAATCTGCGTTGGTTTGGAAGGCCGTTCAAGACGTTGAGGCAAAGGCGGAGAAACGCGCCGGGGATCGTGAGATCGATTCAGATGATCACGCATAAACGTCCCGAGTGGGGGATCGAGTGAGGCTCATCCTTCGTGATTCAAATCGCAAGAAATATGCGGTTCTTCGGATGCCTCGGTAACTTAAGGACCCCGAGGTCGCGTTCGGCATGGCAACGTCTCTGTCGTTGCCATGAGATATGGAGGCTTTCCGGTTGGAATCGGATTTGAATGCAACAATGTTAGCCGCGCAGTCGGCACTTTTGGTGTGTATTTTGACTTTTTCTTTTGCAGACCGTTGGTAGGATAGCTGACGTAGGCCGCCGTCATCTTGACACCGTCAAGCAGATTGGTCATTTACGGAAGGAAGCTGAAGGCCAGAGGAAAAGGGCCGAGAACGAATTTTTAAGAGCGAACCGGGAAGCTTCAAGCGAGGATGAGGTGGGAGAGCTCGTCTCGCGGATAGGCTAAGAGCGGAGGCCGACAAGAAGGTCGACGATATGCAAGCCGCATAGTTTGTCCCAAAAGGCGGTTCTCGACTTAGAGGTGGGTTGGCGAAATCAAGGCGGCGAAGGAAATTGCCGATTCAAAAGGATTCGAAGCCGGGAAGAAGGCTGGCCTTGCTGAATATGTGGACCAGGTCTCTCGGTTTGAGAATCGGGGCTTCAAACATGGTTGGCACAAGGCCCTTGCTGCAGCTGGAGCTTCGCTGAATGTGCCAATACCGTATGAACAAATCGACATCGATCCATTGGAGACTGATTCGGAGGGTTGATCTTTATCATACACCATTGTTATGGGCTCGAGAAAGTATTTTGTTTTCTGTTTCGCTTGTTTTTGTTGCTTTGTATATGTTTGTTCGACATTTTTAATGCGGGTTGATATTATAAAAGTTATGATACAGAAAATTATAAAATGTTATGAATTATGAATTCTGCGCAATGTGCTGATGTTCCCATAATTTTATGGGGATGTTTCTTGATGGATATAGTCTTTGCCTTGGTCAGGGCGCGAGCGTGAAGAGCCGAATGGTTCATGCTCGTAGGCTGGCCGAGGCATTCAGATAATGAGGCCGAATAAAAAATGGGCCGCCGAGATTAATAAATCTGCCCTTGCTTTGGCTAGGGTACGAGCGTGAAGAGCCGAATGGTTCATGCTCGTGGCTGGCCAGGGCATTCAGATAATGTGGCCGAATAAAAAATGGGCCGCCGAGATTAATAAATCTGCCCTTGCTTTGGCTAGGGTACGAGCGTGAAGAGCCGAATGGTTCATGCTCGTGGTGGCCGAACATTCGAATAATGTGGCGAATAAAAATGGGCCGCCGAGATTAATAAATCTGCCCTTTGGCCAGGGTACGACCGTAAAGGGCCGAATGGCGCTCCGAATTCGGAGACTTGTTTTGGCCAATCGTGACATCCACGAAGGGCGCTCCGAATCCGGAGGCTTGTTTTGGCCAATCGTGACATCCACAAAGGGCGCTCCGAATCCGGAGGCTTGTTCGGCCCTAGGGTGTCGTGCACCGAAGGGGGCTCCGAATTCGGAGACTTGTTTTGGCCAATCGTGACATCCAGGAATGGCGCTCCGAATCCGGAGGCTTGTTCGGCCCTAGGGTGTCGTGCGAAGGGGCTCGGTCGGAGACTTGTTTGTGCCAATCGTGACATCCACGAAGGCGCTCGAATCCGGAGGCTTGTTCGGCCCTAGGGTGTCATGCATCAAGGGGCTCCGGTCGGAGACTTGTTTTGGCCAATCGTGACATCCAGGAATGGCGCTCCGAATCCGGAGGCTTGTTCGGCCCTAGGGTGTCGTGCACCGAAGGGGGCTCCGAATTCGGAGACTTGTTTTGGCCAATCGTGACATCCACGAAGGGCGCTCCGAATCCGGAGGCTTGTTCGGCCCTAGGGTGTCGTGCACCAAAGGGGGCTCCGAATTCGGAGACTTGTTTTGGCCAAAAACGCTGAGCTCAAACACGTAAAAACGCGAGATCTTTCATTACGACGAAATGTTTACAACTATCAAGCCCACAGGTCGGGTCATTGATAAAATTTACGTAGATGTGTCGAATTCCACGGCCGGGGCAAGCTTCTCCCTGACATGTCTGAGAGCCGATATGCACCTACGCCTGCAACGGAATCTATCTGATAGGGACCGTCGATTCGCCAAGTTTTCCATCGACTGACCTCGTCATTTGGTAATACTTTCTTTAGGACCAATTCTCTGGATTATGTGGCCTTGTTGAACCCGCCGACAGTATGACTTTGCGAGCTGCTGCTGATAACGTGCCATGGATGCTAAGGCACGGTCTCTTCGTTCTTCAATAAGAACCAGGTCCAGGGCGAGCATCATGTCATTTCGGCCCGTGTTAAAGGCTTGCGATCTCAAAGTTGGTAAGCCAATCTCTGGGGGTAAGATTGCCTGGGTCCCGAAGCATAATGCAAACGGCGTTTCTCCGGTAGATCGTCTCGGCGTTGTGCGGTGGGCCCACAGTACACTTGGCAATTCTTCAACCCATCTGCCTTTGGCATTTTCCAGCCTCTTTTTGATGCCGTCCAAGATGGATTTGTTTGAAGCTTCGGCTTGACCGTTGCTTTGGGGATAGGCTGGCGTAGAGAAGTAGGGTTCAATACCGTACTTGCTGCACAATTCTCGGTATACGCCGCAATCGAACTGGGTACCATTATCCGAGATCAGTGTTCTTGGAATGCCGAATCGTGTAATGATGTTCCTCTACACAAAGCGCTTGATGTCGGAATCCCGTATGTGGGTTAGAGCCTCCGCTTCGACCCACTTTGTGAAGTAGTCAGTTGCCACGATCAGAAATCGCTTATTCCCTGGGGCCCTCGGCAATGGTCCTACGATGTCAAGTCCCCACTGAGCAAACGGCCAGGGGCTTGTAATTGAATTCAGAGCTTCTGCAGGCTGATGGGTTAGTGGGGAGAACTTTTCGCATTGTTCGCGTTTCTTGACATAATTTTCTGCGTCGGCTCTCATCGTCAGCCAATAGTATCCTTGCGTTATCGCCCGGTGGGCCAGGGAGCATCCCCCCGAATGGGCACCACAACTGCCCTCATGTATCTCAGTGAGTAGCTCCTCTACCCTGTCCGGGTGCACGCATTCCAAGTATGGACCAGAGAGGGACTTTTGTAAAGCCTTCCTTGTGGATCTAAGTAGTACCGCAGGGCCTTGTTTCATAGCTTTATGTGCTTCTTTCTTTTCCTCGGGAGTTGCTCGGAAGGAATGCAAAGAATGGGATCCTTCCAACTTGGAGCGGGTTCTATAATGTTAATGTGGGTTTCCTCCAGTCGGCCGATACTTGGTTCTGGGACGAAACCTACTTCAATGGTACGCTTGAGCTCGGAATTGATGGCGGAGGCTAAGCATGCCAGGGCATCCACGTGCGTGTTTTGGTCGCGTGTTATTTGGTTTAGTTCGTGATGGTCGAATTTCGTTAGCAGGGTGTTAGCCGTTTTCATATAGGCCGCCATACGCTCGTCTCTTGCCGCGTACTCCCCCTTTAGCTGGTTGATTACCAATTTTGAGTCGCAAAATACCAACAGCCGCATACCAGTGAATGTGCGTTCCGCGATCCGACTAACGATGCTTCATATTAAACCGTTATTTGATGCTTCGCCGAGCGAGCAACAAATGCTCAATTCTAGAGACATGACATGAGCCCGCGCCGCTGCTGGTTAGACGCTCCATCACAATATAACTGCCAAATGTCCCCAACATAAATTCTCCAATCTGGGTTTGACCGAACTTCGGCTGCCTTTTGCAGGGCGTCATCAGGCTTGAGGTCGGCAAGCCCTCCTGTGAATTCGGCGATAAAGTCGGCAAGCACCTGCCCCTTGATTGCAGTTTTGGGTAAAAACTGAATGTCGTATTGGCCGAGTTCAAGGGCCCACTTCGAAACACGCCCTGATGCTTCTGCGTTCCTTAGTACTGATCGAAGGGGATAGTCTGTTAGGACCCTAATGCTGTGTCCTTGAAAGTAATGTATCAGTTTTCTTGCTGCCATGATCAAAGCTAGGACGAGTTTTTCAAGCGGTAGATAACGTGTTTCGGCGTCCACCATTGCCTTGCTCACATAATACATATTCTTTGCCCTTCCTCCTCTTTTAATGTCTGGCTTGTACTGGAGGCTGCCGGATATAGAATGAGGGGTCACCGTGGCGGGTGTTGTTAGAAGAATCTTGTCAGGAGATATGTCTTGAGCAGATTAAAAGTCGCCGCGATTCGGCGGACCATTAAAGCTCTGCCTGGCGTAATGTCCGAAAGAATTGTCCGCGGTGATGCGTGGATCGACTAATGAATCTGTTGAGTGCAGCGGCCATTCCCATCAACTTTTGGACTTCTTTGACCGAACGGGGGGAACTCAGCTCCAAAATTGCTGTGACTTGCCTCGGGTTGGCTTCGATTCCACGGTGGTTGACGATATAACCCAGGAATTTGCCGGAGCCGATCCCGAATGCGCATTTAGAGGCGTTTAACTTCATTCTGTATTTGCGTAGGGTGTCGAATGTTGTTTCCAGGTCGGCTATATGGGATTGTTCTTCTTTGGATTTGACCACCATGTCGTCAATGTATACTTCCATAGTGTGTCCGAGCTGTTCTTTAGTCCGTTGCCCCTGCGTTCTTTAGTCCAAAAGGCATAACCTTGTAGCAGTAGGTCCCTCTTGGAGTAAGGAACGCAGTCTTGTCCTGATCATCCGGATTCATGGCGATCTGATGGTAGCCTCTGTAGGCGTCGAGGAAACTCATACGTCGGTGGCGTGCTGTCGCATCTACGAGTTGGTCAATTCTTGGTAAGGGGAAGCAATCTTTGGGGCAAGCTTTGTTCAGATCGGTGAAATCGACACACACTCGCCAAGTTCCATTTTTCTTTTTCACCACCACTGTGTTGGAGAGCCACGTGGGGTAGGTGACCTCCCTAATTGCCCTGGCGGCAAGCAATTTGTCGACTTCTTCTACAACGGCGGCAGTGTGTTCTGCGGAAGATCGCCGACCTTTTTGGATGATCGGCTTGCGAGGATCAACATTGAGATGGTCTTTGGGGAGGTAGCGGGTCTATACGGCATCGTATGGAGTCCATGCGAAAACGTCGAGATTGCCGAGTAAGCGTCGATTCTTTGTCGGTCTATCTCGCTCAAGGCGCCGATCATAAAAACTTCTCGGGTTCCCATCAATGTCAACTCGGTCCAATCCTTCCTGGCCTTTTCATCTGGTTGACGTCCGACGCCGCCCGTGATTCTCGATTAGGCGTTTGATGGAGTGGACTTGCGGTCCTTTCGGCTTATCGGCGAGAAGGTAACATGCGTGTGCTGACTGTTGAGAGCCACGGATCTGCTCAACGCCATGTTCCGTCGGGAAACGTAACAGCTGGTGGTAAGTGCTTGGGACGGCCTGCAGGGTGTGCAGCCATGATCGCCCCATGATGAGGTTGTACGGTGACGGTAACCTGACGACCAGAAACTCCACATCCACCGTTATGGAGCCAGCGCGAACGGGTAGACTGATCTTTCCCAATGGGTACTCTGGATTGGCGTTAAAGCCGAATAATGGATAAGGAGCTGGAGTCAGATCGGACTTGTTGAACCCGAGTTTGATGAGAGTTTTATAGTACATAACTTCTGAAGTGCTTCCCTGGTCGATAAGGACGCGTTCGACGATAAACCTGTTCACGCGTAGCGCAACAACCAGAGGATCTATGTGTGGGAGTGTTACGCCGCGCAAATCGGAGTCGTCAAAGGTAATGGTGGGCATTTCGCGAAGTCGGGGTCGCTTAGTTGGTGTGAGCTGGCGCTGGGGGCTCGGAAGTGATTGAATTGCATGTACAGTCGGGGCTAGTGGTAGGCTGTATATCATATGTACGGTGTTATGCGGGGCGCCTCTTGGGCGACGTGCGTCCTTGGGCACTTCTTCAAGGCCATCGGTCAAGCGCTTCTGATGCGTTCTGTCATGCGGTTGGCCCCGAGGTCTCTTCTGGCGATGGCTCAAAGACCTTGAGCCCTGCGCGTCCGGACTTTGCTTTTTCTAAGGCCAGATCGCGGCGAAGGCGTTCGTTCTCGGTGATGAGGTTATCTAAATTCTGTTGGGTCTGTCGGGCTCGTTCCATGGTCACTTGCATCATCGCCTTTGTTGCAGTAGTTGGTGAGTTAGAGTTCGAGGCGCGTTGGTGCGCGATGGGGTCCTTTCGGAGCGCAGTTAACGGAGTGGAGTCATCTCTTGGTGCGATGCCGCCGGTGGCCACCGGAGGATCTACGTTCACGCCTTTCATGGATATATCGAGTATTCCTGACGGCGCCAATTGTGGAAGTGGATTGGAAATACTCCTCCGATCCCGAAGACGTCAGTGATCCTCAGCCGGTCACCTGAGAAGATATGAAGACTCCGGTCGGGGGTTGCGGAATTAGCACTCTGGTGTACGAATCAGTTTCTTTGTTCCAGAAAGTTTGGTGGTTTTGTTCTCTCAGAGATCCCCTCTCGTGTCTGTAGTTCTCGTATTTATACACATTTCCTATGCCTCGGGGACAGAGCTTATTATTCTTTTATTATTATTTTGTTTGCCTTGATATACCTTCTCAAATCCGTTCGGCCCTAAGGATGTTATTCGGCATCCCAATCGAGCGGAATGGAGCCGTTAAGCTCCTGGCTCTTCAGATGCTCCAGATTGCGTTCTTCTAATTATTCGGCTCCCACATCCACCATTGTTTGTCACCCCAGTACCTGAAGAGGAACTCTTCCTGTACCTAGCAGTCTTTCAGCATGCCATTAGCGCAATGTTGGTCCGTACGGAAGGAATCCAACATATGCCCATCTTTTATGTCAGCAAGACATTGCTGGATGCCGAAACAAGGTACTTACCACTGGAAAAATTGGCATTGGCCTTGATGATGGCCTCAAGAAAGTTGTCGCACTACTTTCACGCCCACACTATAGTTGTTCTCACAGCCTTTCCAATAAAAGCTTTGTTTCAAAGGGCAAACTTTTCTGGACGAATTCTAAAGTGGGCAGTAGAGTTGGGACAATACGACATCAAGTTCCAACCTAGGACCGCGATAAAGGCTCAAGCTTTGGCAGATTTTGTTGCAGAATTCACACCAAGAAGTCATCATATCTGCCCAGTCGACCTGACTGAAACAGCTGAACTAAGGATAGAAGTTGGCGCCGGAATAGCGCAACCCCTGGTACAGGATACTTAGTCAGACCCCAAGACAGACCAAAGTAAAGCAAGGAAGGAAGAAGCAAACCGTGCTACACCAAGTCAAGACTCACCAAAAAATAAAGACTTGGTACAATCAAATAGCGAGGGGCAGACAGCAAGTATGGATCTTGAAGAAAACACTAGCAACGTGGAAGATCCCAAGGCATCATCTGATCCCTCCACTTGCTGGAAGTTGTTCATTGGAGAGATGTGGAAGCTCTTCGTGGATGGAGCATCCAACCGGCATGGAGCAGGGCTTGGCATAGTCCTCATCTCTCCAGACGGCCTAGTAGTGGAGCAGGCAATCAATCTTGGCTTCCCAGCATCAAACAACGAAGCGGAGTATGAAGCGCTTCTTGCGCGCCTCAAATCAGCATTCTACATGAAGGCTACCGAACTAATGGTTTACAGCGACTCACAGCTGGTGGTAAACCAAATATCTAGCGACTACGAAGCAAAGGATGACAAGATGGCCAAATACCAAGAGTTGGTCAGAACAGAGATCAAGAAATTTGAAGTAGTCAGGATAGAACAGATCGGCAGAGAGGAAAACAGCAGAGCGGACGAACTAGCAGGCTTTGCCTCAATGGCAGATACTTCCATCCCTCATCCCTTACTGATTGACTACCTACCTAGACCAAGCATTGAAGATCCCGAAGCAAAAGAGGTATGTTACGCAGAGCTGGGACCTTCTTGGATGGATCTCATCATTCTGTTCTTAAAAGAAGGCATCTTACCAGAAGAAAAGAAAGAGGTCAACAGAATAAGAGCGAAGTCGCAGCGATTTTGGCTCTTCCCATCTTTGGCGTTGTACAAAAAATTGTTCTCAGGACCCTATCTAAAGTGTGTCCACCCCAGCAAAGTGGAAGCATTCTTATTCAAGATACACGAGGGCGTATGCGGAAGCCATTAAGGAGGAAGATCACTAGCATACAGAGCAATTTCGCAAGGATATTGGTGGCCATACATGCAGGCAGACTCAGAAAAATATGTCAAAAAGTGTGAAAAGTGTCAGAAGTTTGCACACCAAATACACCAACCTGCCAGAGAACTTCTACCTCTAACTAGCCCGTGGCCCTTCGCAATGTGGGGATTGGACATAGTAGGACCACTTCCAATTGCATCGGGGAATAGGAAGTTCTTTCTTGCAGCAACCGACTACTTCACAAAGTGGGTAGAAGTGGAAGTATTGGCATCAATCAAGGAAAAAGACGTAAAGAAATTCGTCTGGCAGAATATCATCACTCAGTTTGGCATACCAAAAGCCCTGATATCAGACAACGGCACACAGTTCGACGGCAGAATCTTTAGAGGCTTTTGTGAAGAGTACAAGATAGAGTTCTACAATTCCACACCGGCATATCCCCAAGCAAATGGTTAGGCAGAAGCATCAAACAAGGTAGTCTTGGATGGATTGAAGAAAAGGTTAGAGAAAGCCAAAGGCAAGTGGGCAGAAGAGCTCCCTCATGTTTTATGGGCTTACCGCACCATACCTCGGCGGTCAACAAGAGAAACTCCATTTTCCTTAGCCTATGATATGGAAGTAGTAATCCCACTAGAAGTTGGCCTCCCCACAATTCGAAGCGAGAATTTTGATCCAGACTTGAATGGCGAAGCCATAGCCTTGGAGCTCGACCTTGCAGAGGAGAGAAGAGACAGAGCGTTGATTCACATTGTCTCATACCAAAAAGAGTTATCCAGGAAATACAACAAAACAGTATATCCAAGGCAATTCAAAATCGGGGATTGGGTGCTGCGCAAAGTGATGGGAGACACCTTGGTACCGGGAGATGGTAAGTTAGGGCCTAATTGGGAAGAACCTTACAAAGTGGTTGGATTAGCAGGCAAAGGGGCATACAACTTAGAAGACGAGGACGGCAAGACAATTCCTAGGCTATGGAATACTACCAATCTCAAGTTATTTTATTTTTAGTTTTTTTTTTCCTCTAAATATGTGCAATTTTCTTCTCTCTCAATAAAACTAGTAGTTTTCTTTTCAGCATAGACGTTTTCTTTTGTAAAAGTTTGTTTTACTGAGTTAGGTGAGTTAGGGACATTAAAAACACAGTTGGCCGGAATAACCAACTGCGAACTATCCTAAGCCCAGGATTAGGATCCAGGCTGCAGGACATTTGGTCGGAATAACCAAACATTTTATTCTAAGTTGGCTGGAAAACCAACTTAGAGGTTGGCTGGATTAAACCAACACTCTTTGTAACAACCTTCATACTGCTTACCGATTAATTACCGATTACTGCTAAACTGAGAATGATTATGATTGGTGATTGAACTGGCCGATCACCGAACGATCGACCGAAATCAAATTGAATTGATTGCTCAGATCTGCTTGAATTGTAATTCTATCTGCTTGACTATTTGATTATCTGCTCAGCTTTGTTTTGTTAAACTGCTAATTGAAGGCCTTATCGGCGGCCGAACCGGAAATCGTTTAGTGAGTTATAATCATGGGAATTTATGTGATTTTATGGTGTACTTGTCTGAAATGTGATTTAGGATGATTAAATTAGATTAAAATAAGCCAATTGCATGAGTTGCATTAATTACAATTTTGCCACTTAGTGGCCCATTATCTTGCACATACTTTTGAGCCTTACACTTGATCACCAAAGCACATTTCATCAGCCATTTGTTGCCTACAACCGACTATAGAGAGAGAGGGAGAGAATTGAGGGAGATTTTGGCTTCAACCTTGTGTATTGTTTGGGAACTTGAAGGAAATTGAAGTGTAGTTGCCAATTGAGCTCCTAAACCTTGAATACAAGACCTAAGGTAGAATAACTACCCTTTTATTTGCAATTTTGTTAGACTCTTGCATGATTTAGAGCTAAGTTGAAGTCTAGAGCCAATGTATGGCTTGTAATGTTGTATTGTAGCTCATTTCATGCATGCATGTGTGTATTGATGAATTTTGAGTTGATTTCATGGCAAATTATCACATGGATGTTCATAATTAAGCTTAGGTCCATGCTTTCAACTTGTTTTGAAAAGAATGAGCTCATTAGAGCATGTTTTGAAGATGTAAAATGATTTAAATTCATGCATGTTTGCATGTTCTTCATGTTCATGAAAATTGATTTGAAATTGAGTTTGAATTAGACACCCTTGGGCTTTGATTTACCAAATTGATCTTTGAAATACGTAATGTTATGTGTTTACAAGTGTTTTTCCAGGTTTTTAGACCAAGAGGATCAAAAATTTGGCTTTAAACTTGATTTTGAGCTTGGGACTCAAATCTGGAATTTCCAGATTTTGAGCCTACGCTCGAGCGAGGAAGTCCACGCTCAAGTGTACACTCTATGATTCTGCCTTCCACTCGAGCGAGAAAAGTTACGCTCGAGCGTGAAATGCGAGCATCCAGTACTTTGCATGAGTTCACAGTCCGCTCGAGCGAGGAAACTCACGCTCGAGCGAGGACTTGTGTCTTACGCTCGAGCGGAGGTCGAGCGTCCATTGAGCGTAAATTTGGAGCATCCAGCATTTTCACTGTAGCACACAGTCCACTCGATCGACGGAATTGATGCTCGAGTGGAGCTTCTTTGTCTGCATGTCCGCTCGAGTGTAGAAAGCCACGCTCGAGCGAGACCCCTGTTTTCAGCAAATTTTGTAAAGTGTTCAAAAGTGCATCTTTGCATCTTCTTTCCATCCTAGGCATTCCTAGGGCATATTTAAGGCATCTTAAAGAGGATATAGATGTAGAACCACACCGAGGCAAATTAGGGATTAAGTTATTATCTTTCCTAACTGTGTAGCTTAGTGTGTGTTCAATTTGTAAACTGTGTAGGGTTGGCTTCCCGAGGAGACGCTCTAGTTCACTGTAGCCCAGAACTCTGTGAGTAACAATTGTGTAAAGATATGTTCAAATGATTATCTTTGAATACTGAACTGAATTGCTTACTAAACTGATATTGATTATTGAATGAATGTATGTCCTTTATTTCTGAACTGTACTGTGGTATCCTTAGCACCTACTATTTATTTATTCTTCATAGAGATCTCGCTTGGTTCCTCGTGGAACCACTCATTCATCGATTGATGGCCATCATTCCGCTTGGTCTTTTAAGACCCATCTATCGTTATGCTAATGGATGTACCACATATGACTGTTTACTGTATTGAACAACTGATACACTGATTGAATTGAACTGTTTTTATTACTGTAAGGACATTCATTCTAAGCCTCTTTACGCATTATGTTATTCACTGGGCTTTAGCTCACTGCTCATATATATATGTAGGTGTACAGGCACCGGACCAATGCTAGAGGCGTCGGGGTAAACTCCAGTTTTTTGAGGCCAACCAATGTGCCTCATCATGAGGTTCCACCGCCAAGCTAAGGCTTAGGGTGTTTTAGTTTGCCTCCCCTGCATCGCTTTTGTTTATTGTATAGACTATATAGACTACATCAGATCGTTAATAGGGACTTGATCCTCATCTGAATGCTTGTAAAAGTTTTACATAATCGCTCGTTCAGTATATATATGTGAATGTATGAAAAGTCTTTTTTGCATACAGACTGTCACAGCTCATTGGGCATTATTTATTTACTGTATTGGCTTCCACCATGCCCTTACTGCTCTTTATCAGACATTAGCGGGCCTTCGGTAATCTAGGATTACTGACCGGTTACGGTGCTAAACCCATAGGGGCGGGTTTGGGTCGTGACACCCTTTCTAAGCCAGGATAAGGATCCAGGCTGCAGGACGTTTGGTCGGAATAAACCAAACACTTTATTCTAGGTTGGCTGGAAAAACCAACTTAGAGGTTGGCTGGATTAAACCAACTCTTAGTACTCTTGACATTTAAGTAAGGGTATCAAGAGTGGTTACTGGATTAAAGCAACTCTTAGTACTCTTTAGCCGAAGTAAGGGTATGGGCTGAAGAGTGGTTGGCTGGATTAAACCAAACTCTTAGTACTCTTCAGCCGAAGTAAGGGTATGGGCTGAAGAGTGGTTGGCTAAATTAAACCAACTCTTAGTACTCTTCAGCCGAAGTAAGGGTATAGGTTGAAGAGTGGTTGGCTGGATTAAACCAACTCTTAGTACTCTTCAGCCGAAGTAAGGGTAGGGGCTGAAGAGTGGTTGGCTGGATTAAACCAACTCTTAGTACTCTTCAGCCGAAGTAAGTATACCGGCTAAAGAGTAGTTGGCCAGTAAGCTCAGTCAGATTGCTACCAATGCATCGAATAAAATATCTCGACTGAAGAATATTGTGTTTCGTTCAAATTGCAGTTAGAAAGCAAATACAAGAGCAAACCGAGGTAACAGTTAGAGCAAAAGAAGATTTTTTCATTGATAGAAGTTCAAAACAAATTACAGACAAGGGGCCCCCAGTCCGGTTACAAATCCAACAAACAAAGAAAAAGAAAAAACAGAATCAGTCAAAAAGATCATCAAGGTCAGCGTCGATATCAACCCGAAGACCGGTTTCAGACTGTACGGTCTCGGTCGGGAGCTCGGTGTCTACTGGAAGCACAGTGTCAGTCAACCGGTGGCTCCAACTGAGTGGATTGATCGGCAGGTTCATTGACAACCGAAGTATTATTGGGCTCAGTGTCCTTATCGTCATCTGAACCTTGAAGAAATTGTTGCTGGACGGATGCAGCGTACTTCGCCAGTGAGCTCGGTATGAAGTACTGAGGAGGATTGTATACCTCGGTCTCAGGTTCACAACCGAACTGCACCACTACTGCCCTCCAACCGCACTTGAAGAACAAATCCTTGGCGGCCTCGCATTGTGGAATATAGAGGGCCTCCCCCTCCTTGAAGCCTTCAACGTTGGCTTCATCCACTTTCTTCTTTAGATCGGTGATCTCTGCGTCTTTTTTCCCTTCGAGCTTGAATAGCTCACGAAGGTACTTGTCCTTCATCACGGTTAATACCTTCTGTTTGTCAGCATTAGCCGAGGTAACCAGTCCGGTCAGACGAGCTACCTCGGCCTCTAGCTCGACGTTCTTCTGTTGGGTGTCTTTTAGTTCGGTTGTTTTTTCTTCAACTTCAGCCATGGCTTGCCTTAGTGTTTTTCGAAACTCCAACACACGCTTGTGTGTAACTTGACTCTTTTGCATGGCCTGAAAAAGAAGTAAGAGAAACTAATGACACAACCGAATAGAAAGTTGGAAAAAATTAGAGAGACAAGAGGAGCAAACTTACCAAGATCATGGATTTCGTTGTTGACCGGATAGCCTTGAGCTCAGTCAAGTGCTTGTGATGCTCCATGTCAGAGGGCAGACACACACTCTTAGCCAGATTGAAGGCTAGCATGTGGTCTTTGTCTGCCACCACTCAATCAGTGTCGCAAATAACACGGTTTTGGAAAGTCATTTTTGAACTCCATTTTGAGGAGCTAGCTCGGTCGGCAGGCTCCGGTTGCGGACTTGGTGGGTGGCTTGGTGGAAGTGTAGTTTCGTCTTTGTCAACATGGCGTGGCTCGGTTAGTGTAGTCCGGGCACGCTTGCTGGGGCGAGATGAGGAGGGCTGTTGAGATGGGAGGGCCACCATAGTTTCCTGGTTCTAGATCGGTGGTGGTACCTCGGCTCTGTTAGTTTCGGTCAGAAGGGCCCTTACTCTGTTCCTTTTGGCCATTTCTTGTTCAAATTGCCGAGGACAAGATTGATCTGGGGTAAAGTGGGATCCGGTTCAGGGGCGTCCTCTAGCAGGAAGTCTGTTACTCTGGCCTTACGTCGGCTGCTATATCGGTATGTTGGTTCGAAATTCAGCAGCTTTGTCCAACTTCTTTCGGGAACCGAAAGGCGCGGAGAGTGTTCGGGGTGGTCAGAAGAGATTGGAGATAAATTTGAATCAAGAAATGTAAGACAACTGTTAGTTCGGTTCAGAATGGAAAATCGAAATAAAAGAGAAGAATGAAAAGAAACCGAAGTAATTATACCGGGGGTTCCTTTCTTCCAATTTATACTTCGGCCTGGGATCTGAGTTTGGTGGTCTTCAAAATTCCCAGATATCCAGAAAAAATCGTCGTCATTTAAGTCTTTATCCGGTGTGTCTTTTATTATTTTCTCTCGGCGGCGGCATATTCTTAAATAGTAAACCCACCCGTCTTCTTTAGAGCCTATAGAGTATTGGTGGAATAGTTCGGCTAAGCCAAGGTTAATGCTAGCTCGGCGGTTTAGTTCGGCTATATCATTTATTATACGGTATGAATTTGTAGAAAGCTGGGTTGGGCATATTCTGGTTTGCCTAAGGAATTCACAGAGCAAGGGTTGAACAGAGAATCTTAGTCCGGTCTCTACTTTGGAAAGAAGGATGAAGGGAACAAAACCAGGGTTTCCCCAAGAAACGATATCTTATTTGGCTAAAAGAGTTGGACGTCATCAGGGATGTTGTAATCCCTTCGGAATTCGGCCAGGCCACCAGGTGTTTCTACCAAAAATCTATACTTCCCCATTTATGTTTTAAGTTACAAATAAATTAAAGCCAAGTGTTAAGTCGGTCGCAGAAGAGGGTTGAGTAGCTCGGTTGAGCGCTCAAAGGAGTGCCTGGGCAACCTAAGTCTGCAAAGTGAAAAAGAGAAGTGTTAAGCACAGCTCGTTGAACCGTGCTATGAAGTAAAAGCAAGATAAAAGAAGTCCTATTTCGGTTATGAGAGTTGTTACAGGTCCTATCTCGGTTTCAGCAAGGTATTTCGCAGCTCGGTTGGAGCAATGGGCTTGTTAGCTTGGTCTTGGCAAGCTGTTTGTTATCTCAATTAAGAAGGTTTTGTGAGACCGGTTGAGCTTCTAGGGGCAGCTTTCTGAGTTCAGTCTAAAAACTAAGAAAGCTGGTTTAGCCCCGAAGACATAGCTCGGTCAAAATTGAGGTTTCCCAATACACTAAGTGCAGACTTAGTTCGGTTTTGTTATCACGGCTGAGGGAAATCAAAAGATGGTTTGACTTATCGGAGCTAATTGGGTAGCATAAAGTATTAGTTCGGTTGGATAGTCTGCCTAAAATCAACATCAACTACAAACAACTTTCTAGTCCGGTTTGGATCATGATTTTGGATCAAAAACCATTGTTCCTTAGGTTATTATATGTATTCAAGTGCACTATTGCTAAGTTTTTCCAGAAAATAAAAGGCACAACAAAACAAAAAGTGTTTTTCGAAAATACAGACCTAAAGCTATGGATTAAACAAAATACGAAAAACAAGAGAAATAGAACAGATTTGTGATGCTTACCAGATCAAGAAGGAAGAAACTGGAGATGGGACGGCAGCAACAGTGAAGAACACGAACACAGGGAGCTCAGGGGTTGGAGAAACAGAGGCACAGAGAGTTGAAATGGAGGAGATGAATAGTGTGAAGTAAGATTCAAAATGAAAAGGCTTGTCTTGTGTAAAAGGAAAGACAGAAGGGCGGGAACTGTTCAAAATTCACGAGACACGAAGACGGCGTGACAGCTACGATTGGCCAATCGTAATGTGCCACGTGTCATGAGGAGGAGAAGCGATTCAGTTTCTGTGATTGAAGAGACGTTTTGACCGGACAGGTACAGCTCAGCTTCAGTTTAGCTCGGCTGGAAAGGCAAAAAAGGTTTTTAGCTCGGCTGGAAAAGCTAAAAGGGTTCTAAGCTCAGCTGGAAGTGCTTGAAAGTTTAAATTCAGCTGGTAAACAGGTAATCCCTATCATGCTACGCAGATGGAATTAAGGGGCAATTGAGAGGGTAATTTACATAGAAATTAGGCCGAAATGGGCAATGGGCCATTATGGGCCACAATACGGAGGACAGAGTGAAAAGGCCCTGAAATTAGCTCGGTCCCAGACGGCCCTGGGTTAGTCCGGTCCAGGAGATCCTATTTCTATCTTGGCCCAGGAGAGTACTACGGGTAGCTCGGTCGCCGGTTGCCACATGTAGAGTTAGTCCGGTCGCGCATAGTATGGCCAGCTCGGTCATATGTAGCTAATTGTTAGTGCAGACTAAACCGTACTATGGTTAGCACGGTCTATACAGGAAGGACCGAGGTAAGTTCAATGAAAAGAAGAATCGGACTAAGTATAGTTAGGTCTAGTCTGTGGCTCAGCATAGCCGTGCTTACTTCGATCATATAGAAGTCCAACCATGGTAAAACCATTTTACTTGGTTCAAGCAGTGAGGGGGTGTTGAAGGATAATCATTATCTTTCAGGAGTTTGAATCCTAGGAGGACTCTACATGGAGGAGTAAAAGTCCTACTAGGATTGTACCACACGGAACCTATAAAAGCTCACAAACATCACCTATGGAGAGGTAATGCAACTTTGATTCTCGAATACACAGAGTTTTTGTCTATTTGTCTAATTTGCTGACTTAGGCATCGGAGAGGTTTCCAGTATACACCCGCCGGCTAGCTCACGTTTGTATTTTCAGGTAGTAGAACGACGACGTACAGAGGATCGCGACCTTGATCAACAGGATTATACGATAAGGTTTATTTCTTTCCCGTACAGTCTTATATCGTTCCTATTTTTTTTTATTTTTTATACACATTGTTAGATTTTCTGTATGGCGAGTGTGGGGGAGATTTCAAAATTAGCCGTCCACCTTATTGATGAAGCAAAATTTGACGGCTGAGATGGAGCCACATAGCATGGAGGATGGAGAGTATATGGAACGACATTTTTTTCAACAAAACATGCAGATTATTCTCACAAACGGAAATTAACGCCGTTTACAATAAAATGGAAACTCTCATGGACCCAAGGACTCCAACACCGGCCTTGTTTGGAGAGTTCTATTTTAACTAGCTATTTAGTTTTTTTTGATAATTTTAACTTAGATAAAATAGTTGTGTTTAGAAATATAATTAGTTTTTATTATAGTTGATTTAATGATTATGAGAGAAAAAAAAAATGATTATGAATTAAATGTGACATTCTATTTTAATCTATTTTACTTTTGTTGACTATTTTAATCCAAAAAAAACTAAAAAAGCCACTTGCACCCTAACAACCACGTCAAAAGTGTTGACAAACAATGTATAGGCTGGAAAAGAAAAAGAAAATCTATGTGAAGGTACCCAAATTTTCCTTAAAATTCATGAATTTTAAGGTTTTCTTTTAAAACAGAAAATAAAAAGGAAATTCAAGAGAAAATAAAGAACTATAAATCTAAATAATGAAAAAAAGAAGTAGCCACAATCAATAGCTTAGATTTGACCTAAAATAAGAAAATCTAACAATTTTTTTTGTTATTCAGTACTAAATAAAACGATCCCTAAAAAGATATTTAGTAATAAAAATATAAAAAATTGAAAATCTTGACTGTATTATTTTGTCCAGGCTTCATAAATCTATATGTATGGAACTGCATGTTAGAACACGGGCAACTAGATCAGTTTATATATATGAGCCAACTGGGTTGTGTTGTTGGATTTCGGTCAGCTCATTACGTGTTTCTTGTTAATAATTTAAATTATTTTTTTTGTAAAATTTTTTAATAGATCATTTACGTAAAAAATTAAATTAAAATAGTCACATGTGTTGGGTATATCTCTTTATTGGAGTGTGGGACCCAATTAATTTGGTAAAGAATTTTAATTTAGCTTGGTTTAAGTATAATATATTTTTATATATTATATTTGTGGAGAATCAATTCAATTTGGATACAATTAAGATTTGATTATAAAACCCAAAATTTAATAATATATATATATATATATATCTAATATATATATTATTTTTGGTTCCATACACACAAAAAGGTGCGGCGGCCATACTATTTCATTGGCTTCGGTGACAGTGCCGAAGATTCATATATTCATTCAATTTCGGTTTTTTAAAGCTTGGTTTGGGACATCTTCGGTTAGTGTTGGTTTCGTTATTTTGGATCTTCTTCAACTCTGGCTTTGAAGATTTTGGTTCATTTATTTGGTGAGGTCTTTCCTCTTATTTATTTGTGATTATTTGAAATTCACCTAAGGGTGTCGTTTGTAATCGTTTGGAACTTATTTGGTTGATAGTGGAATCGGATTTCGATCCCGTGGACGTACCTCACATTGAGGGAACTACGTAAAATTCTTGTGTTGCCTTTGATTTAATTTTTCTGCATTAGTTTTTATTCCCATTGATTGATTTACTCATGGAGAATCACATATTTTCCCTAACAACTGGTATCAGAGCATACGGTTTATTGGGATTTATTTATTTGTGTAAATCAATGGAGGGGAATGTGGGTCGTATGTCTAGCTTCAATGGAAGCAATTGGGTAACTTGGAAAACTAAAATGGATGACCTATTATTTTGTAAAGACTTGTGTGGGTCTATTGAGGGTGATAGTGGCAAACCTGATGATATGAAAGATGATGAGTGGAAGAGGTTAAATCGAAAAGTTGTTGGTGTTATCCGTCAATGGATTGATGACAGTGTGTTTCATCATGTTGCCACTGAAACTTCGGCACATGATTTATGAAAAAAATTAGAGAGTCTTATGATAGAAAATCAGCCACAAATAAAGCCTTTCTGTTTCGTAAGTTGGTTAATTTAAAATATAAAGAGGGCAGCCCTATTTCGAAACATCTGAATGAAATAAAGAGTATTGTTAACCAACTTGCTTCTATGAAAATTATTTTTGATGATGAGTTGCAGGCTTTGATGCTACTTAGTTCTTTGCCCGAAAGTTGGGAGACTTTGGTTGTGACGGTTAGTAATTCGGCACCCGATGGAGTTGTCACAATGGGCCAAGTCACTAGTAGCCTGTTGAATGAAGAAACCAGAAGAAAATCAGCGGGTTCCTTTCATTCGGAAGCATTTGTTGTGAGAGGTCGAAGCAAAACAAGGGGGAGGAGTAAAACTCCTCATGGTCGTGATCAAAGCCGTGACAAATCAAAAGATGGTTCTTTTTCAAAGAAAGATATTGAGTGCTATTATTGCCATGAGAAAGGGCACATGAAGCGGGAATGCCGAAAGCTCAAAAATAAGGAGAAAAGGCGTGACAAAAGTGTGGATAAGAAGCAAGAAGACACAATGGCAGTTACTACCGATGATCTCATGGTCGTTTGTGAAGATGATTGTATCAATTTTGTGGGCCAAGAGAGCAATTGGGTGATTGATTCTGGTGCTTCTTTTCATGTGACTTCTCGTGTTGATTTCTTCACTACCTACACCGAAGGAGATTATGGTTCTATTCGAATGGGTAATGAAGGTTTGTCCAAGATTATTGGTATGGGTGATGTTTGCTTGGAAACAAATTTGGGCTGCAAGTTGTTGCTTAAAGATGTGAGGTATGTTCCTGACATTCGCCTCAATTTGATCTCTACTGGGAAGCTAGATGATGAAGGCTTCAACAACAAATTTGGTGATGGAATATGGAAGCTCACAAAGGGTTCTTTGGTGGTGGCTAAGTGCAAAAAGACTCATACACTTTATTCGATGCAAGGAAAAATTTGTAAAGGTGTTGTCAATGCACTTGAAGATGATACTTCTACTGAATTGTGGCACAGGCGATTTGGGCACATGAGTGAAAATGGGCTACAAGTTTTGTTCAAGAACGAGCTTCTACCCGGTTTGAAAGGTACACATCTTAAAACTTGTGTTCATTGTTTGGCGGGTAAACAACATAGAGTTTCTTTTCATAAAAATGTTGCTTCTAGAAAAGAAAAGGTTTTGGAGTTGATTCATTCGGATGTTTGTGGTCCTTTAAAAGTTAGAACACATAGTGGTGCACTTTATTTTGTTATTTTCATTGATGATTATTCAAGGAAAGTTTGAGCTTTTCTACTAAAAACTAAAGATCAAGTTCTAGAAGTATTTAAGCATTTTCAGGCCATGATTGAAAGAGAAACATGGCAGAAATTAAAGTGCATCCGAACAGACAATGGTGGTGAATACATTGGGCCATTTGATGAGTATTGTCGCAGCTAAGGTATTCGCCACCAAAAGACAGTTAAGAAGACTCCTCAACAAAATGGCGTTGCTGAGAGGATGAACCGCACAATTGTGGAAAGAACAAGGTGTTTGCTTTCACAAGTTAAATTGCCAAGATCCTTTTGGAGTGAGGCAATGAGTACAGCGGTTGACGTGATCAATTTGTCTCCTTGCTATCCTTTGAATGGTGATATTCCTGAAAGAGTTTGGACTGGCAAAGATGTGTCTTATGAGCACTTGAGAGTGTTTGGTTGTCGAGCTTTTGTTCACATTCCAAAGGATGAGAGGTCCAAGCTTGATAGTAAGTCAAGACAATGTATTTTTCTTGGCTATAGGCGTGATGAGTTCGGGTATAGATTGTGGGATCCGGTCGACAAGAAAGTTATTCGAAGCCGTGATGTTGTGTTTCTTGAAGACCAAACAATTGAAGACTTTGGCAAAGGTGATCAACCGAAGCCAAAAACTAGTGATCTCATTGACATAGATCCATCTCCTTCATCTTCAGTTGATGATGAAAATGGGGAAGATGTGCAGCTACCTATTGAAGATGTAGAAGATGATGCTAATCCTAATGACGTTAAGCTAGAAATTGAGGAAGAGCATCCAACTCAAAAACCGCCGCCACAACTTGAGTTAAGGAAATCTACAAGGGACCGACAACCTTCAAGAAAGTATCCTCCCAATGAGTTTGTGTTGATTTCTGATCAAGGGGAGTCGGAGAGCTACCAAGAAGCAATTAAGCATGCAAAGAAAGGTGATTGGAAAAAGGCCATGGAAGAGGAGATGAATTCTTTACTTGAAAATCACACCTATGATTTAGTGAAGTTGCCTAAGGGGAGGAAAATTCTGAAAAATAAGTGGGTTTTCAAACTGAAGA
Organism: Camellia lanceoleosa; assembly: GCA_025200525.1. Classification (NCBI taxonomy): domain Eukaryota; kingdom Viridiplantae; phylum Streptophyta; class Magnoliopsida; order Ericales; family Theaceae; genus Camellia; species Camellia lanceoleosa. The sequence goes on along the minus strand of CM045766.1, from coordinate 165,021,256 downwards.
ATGATGGCAAGAATCTGAAGTACAAGGCACGTCTTGTTGTGAAAGGCTTTGGACAAAAGAAAGGTATTGACTTTGACGAGTTTTTCTCACCGGTTGTAAAGATGTCTTCTATTCGGGTTGTACTTGGCATGGCTGCAAGTATGAACCTTGAAGTTGAGCAACTTGATGTGAAGACCACATTTCTTCATGGTGATCTTGAAGAAGAAATTTACATGGAGCAACCGGAAGGTTTTGTAGAAAAAGAGAAAGAAAAATTTGTTTGCAAATTGAAGAAAAGTTTGTATGGCCTCAAGCAAGCTCCACGGTAATGGTACAAAAAATTTGACTCTTTCATGATGAATAATGATTTTTCTAAAACCACTTCGGACCATTGTGTGTTTGTGAAAAATTTCCTGGATGGTAAATTTATTATTCTTTTGCTTTATGTTGATGACATGTTAATTGTGGGTCAAGATTCTACCATGATTAACAAGTTGAAGTTGGAGTTGAGACTCAGACGTCACCGATTGAGCGCTCGGTGATGTTGCGTATTGTGCTCATTCAGAAGTCTCAGAGTCTCGGCCGTGAGCCTTGCCTTCGGACTTCCGAACCCTCTTCTGTGCCTGGCCTCGATTTGCGAACCAGACTCGGTTTTCTTCTGTTTCTTTTCCCAGAGGGAGGGAGGGGTCTCGTAGACCATTTCTCAGTGGCCGTGGGCTACATTTCGTGGTCGTAGGCCATTCTTCCCATTTCGGAGCCCGGTTCCCGGTTTTCGGAGCCGTCAGGCCATGTGCCTCGGTTCGGGACCGCCTAACTACCTCCGTTTGCTCCGGCTTTTGGCATGCATCTTATTTACTCCCTTTTGAGGGACACTGTGGTCTGAGAGGCCCACTTCGTGGTCAAACACCACTCCCGGTGCCTAATGACCGATTTTGGGGCCTTGATCAGCGTTTGACCCCGAACCTTCATTTTGCATCGGTTTTCGTTCATTTTTGGCAGGGACCTCTGTTTCATCACCAGGAAGGTCATAGAAGGGTGGGAGGCCTGTAATTGTTTCAGCAACCAGTTATATTCCTTCATCGCCTTCCGACGCCTATTTTTCTCACTTCAAAGCCAATGTTGACCACCCTAAGGCCACTCTCTTCAGCTCCAAACCACATATTTGTGTTGTACACACCTGGGAGGACACAAATATCACATGGCCGGCCAGTAATTCCATTTGAACCTTTTGAACCCCTTTGAAAAATGGCTTGTTCTCTCTCCTGTTTCACTTCCTCCAATTTTGGACCACAGGGCTGTGTTGAGGGCATCTGGGAGGACACCAATTTGTGGTGGCTGGCTACTATTTCACCTTGCCCTTTTTGACCCCTGGCCGGCCGGCCATGGGGGGTGGCCGGCCGGCCACCTGCAGCTCCAATACTTGGCCGGCCTTGATCCTTACAGGTGGTACATTACAGCTGTATACTTTTTTTCCCCCCAAAATCTGTATCCGGGGGGGAAACTTTTTTGGGGGAAACTTGGCTTGTTTTCCCCCTCATTTTCCCCTCATTTTCTCCTCCTCTTTGGCCAATATAACCAGCCTCCCAGGTCTGGTTTAGAGGTTGGAAAAATTGCCTTGAGCTTGCATATACATCCCTCCTCTCTCTCTCTCCCTTGAAGCTTCAAAACATCAAGTTCTACACCCCTTTCTTCATCACCACCTAGCACTACACTACCAATTCCATTTCCAGCAGCTTGGAGATCTTCTCAAAGGCTAGGAGGCACCATTTTTCAGCCCAAGAGGCAGCCAAGGCCTGGTCTTCAACGGTAAGCACCATTTCCCCATTTTCTAGCTCATTTTTGTACCATTTCTTAGCCCTCTTTGCTTACTGTTTTGAGCTCCGGACATAACTGGAAATGTCATTTTTTTGAGCTCATTTTTCTGTTTCATTAAGGGTCTTACCCTGTTTGGGACCCCCATCTTGCACTTGCTTCATTACCCTTCTTTATGCCATAATTTTGCATAGTATTTTTGGCCTATGTGTAATCTGTTTTGGAGCATGATGTAAACTATAGATAGGCTTATTTTAAGCCTTTCTTCAACATTGAAGAAGGGATCACCACCGTTTGGGACCTCCATGTATCACTTACCATTGTACCCCTCTTTGGTCCCCATTTTTGCATGATTTATTAGCTTATTGAGCTTCTGTTTTTGGACCTTGGTCCGAACTTAAAAGAGGCTGATTTTGACCCCCTATTCATGTTTCATTAAGGGTCTATGGATTTTTTAGACACCCTTTGTATACTTCATGTTATAGCCCTTTTGGTGGCCTCATTTTGCATGATATTTTGAGCCTATTTGTACACTGTTTTGAGCTCGGCCATCAACTTTAAAAAGAATTATTTTGGGTCCCTCTTTAACATTGTTGAAGGGCCCTCACTTTTTTGAGACCTGCATGCACCACTTGCTTCTTTGCCCCTTTGTTGGCCTATTTCTTGCATAGCATTTTGAGCATACTTGTATCTGTTTTTGGAGTTTGTCATAAACTGTAATACATCATATTTTTGGCCCCTCTTGAATATTGTAGAAGGCCCTTCTCTGTTTGGGGCCAGAATTTGTGACTTGCTTCATTACCTCCGCTGCGGAGCCATTTTTGTATGCTAATTTAGCCCTACTTGGGCCCACTGTTTGGCCTCACTCTAAACTATAAAAATGCTTGTCTCGGGGCTTCCTTTCTTCTCTCTTTTCATTTCATATCCAAATTATGTATGCATTGTATAGTTACAGGCCATTTCATGCGCCAAAACCCGTGTTTCGGGACTCGTTTCATGCATCGGGTTTCATTTTACCGGGTTTTGGGGCTGTTTTACATCTCATTTTACCTCTGATTTTTGCATGATAGTATGCCATTTTTTTGTTTTGCCATGTCTTGTTAGAGTGGCATTCCGTGCCATGGTTCGGTTCTCGGGTTGCGTGCACGCATGCACGCATCTCGAGTTGTCTCATTTTCATCATTATGGCCTCTCATGTGAGTGTGGCTGAGGTCCACTCATGTTAGTGTAAGTCCATATTGCATTGTGTATGCCATTTCATTCCATAGCATTGCGTATGCTAGGCCGTATATTAGCGCATTGTGTATGCCATGTTTCCTCGTGCATCGTGTATGCCATTTCATAGCCTTTTGCATGTTAGGTTGTATCTTAGTTACATTTCGTGCATATCATGCATATTGCATCGTGTTCGGGATAGGAGTTAGCCCGGGCACGGGAAACGAGGTACGTTCCGTACTCCGAGTGACGGAATGTGTCTCAATTCCCTAGTCACCGACACTCCGGATTATCCATGGTAGGGTTAGGTTTTGTTGTATTTTCATATGCATTCATTTCATATTGAGTTGTGCAATTTGACTCATCGGCCATCATGCATCGATATGCGTGATTGGTGGCACGAGGATCGAGACATGCATATATTTGTGAAAATACATTGCCATGCCCTTTTCCTGCTCTCTGTTGCAGCAAAATGAAGAATTAGTAACTTTTCGGAGCTTGGCACGCATTTCGAGAACAGGTGCAAATAGAGGCTAATTGGGGCATCGTCATGGATTTCCGCACAAAGGCAACCCGAACATGCATCATTCATCACCCGGAGCGGAATCAAGGCAGTCCCTAGCTTGCATGCCAGTTTTACAGCTTTCTTAGTTAATTTGTTAATTAATTAGGAATTTGTACATTATTTGGACTGTATTATTTGGATTGTACTATTCTTTTATTCGGTACTGTATATTTATTCGGACCCTCTGTGCGAGGGCAAAATTGTAATAAGTGTGTGTGAGTGTGATGTATGTCTTCCAATCCCACGTCTTTCTTTCCTTTTATTTACCTGCTTATGATGGTTAGATTAGGGCATATTTCAATTAGCATACGGTATGATAGCATGTTTGCATTCATTCATCTGTCTTGCATGCACCGGGCTCGGCGCATCATACTAACTGCATTTGTATTTCAATTCCAAGTTGAATACATGTTAGCTGTAGCATTCCATATGCCATGTTTAGAATAGTCGAGCCTGCTATAGTTTGCATTTTTGCATGTGTTGCATTAGGCATTTCTTTATACTTAGGATCATGCATGATTTCTAATATAGTTTCTGTTTTGGCTTGGAGTACTCGGTGAGTTTTTATGCTTTAGCATCCTTGCATGCATGCGAGTGACTGCCATGAATAGCATGTTTACCATGAGGCTAACTGCTTATGTGATATAACTACTTGAATGCCTGTGGGTGAAGGTTGGGTTGTTTGGATTGGAACAATTCATCAAATGTTTGTTTTAAGCCCACTAGACAGTGGCAAAATCATGTTTTCTGAGCCCACCCGAGGGTGGCAAAATCCGCATTTTAAGCCTACTTGCGAGTAGCAAACCATTTTCACAAACAAACATGAAGTGTTTTGTTCCAATTCAGACGACTCAGTCTATACTTGTATGCTGTGTGCATCACATAGTAACCTAGGCTAATAACCGGAATAGGAGCACACAATGTTTTCAAAAATAGATATCATGGTTAGTAGAGGCCGATCTTTGATTGGGCGAGCGGGGGTGCTCACAAAGTGACCTTCCCCAATCGTACCCAAGTTCCGGAGCCGAGGCAACTTTGGTGATGACGGACACGTGGCCTTTGGCATCGAGTCAGGGCTTCCTAAATTTCCCATTAAAAAACATTTAGGTGGCGACTCTGTATCTGGCAAAGCAGTCCATGTTTGGCACTTCTTTTCAAAAAAATCTGTTTTCAAAATCGATTTGCCAGATTTAGACTCTTTGGTTCAAGATTAAGAACCGTGACATTTGAGTCCTTGAACCATAGTGACCCCAATATGAACGGAACAGGACTTAACCCTCCCGGGGCGTTCGGGGACGTCTACAGATTCTGGCGACTCTGCTGGGGATTTAGAGAACTTGACTCGAACTCATGATATCTGGTTTTGACTACACTTGTGTGTTTCTTTGCATTGCATTTACATTGGTGCGCCTAGGACACCGTGTTTGCCATCTGCTATTCCTGAACGGTTTGCTAGAGGCTTGTCTTGTCAAGGCATGACCATAAGGCTGACTGGTTATGGGCTCTGCCAGTATGGGAACACAAACCCTGGTTTTACCGGGGCACCCTTTTTGACCATTCGACCTAGTGCATATTCGGATCCATAGTGACCATTCTAAACTAGGACAGGTTGCTTACCCGTTTATAGGTTGTTTGAAACCACTGCGTGCGTAGTGAAACCCTAGTTCCTGATAAAATAGGATAGGGAAACCTTACCCCAACATAGGGGTGTTTTGGCTCTCACTTACTTGTTATGTGCTTTAGAGTGCGTCTCTACAGGAATGCATGTATCTGTTTGCGAGTTTGGGCATCAGGCCTGCGGGCACCAGTTCAGTTATTTTGGGAATCAGTTATCTGCGGGTATCAGATTCAGTTTTTGGGGCAGTGACTTGGGGAATAGTGATCGTGTCGAATCTGATTATGCGATTATGCCTATATGCATTACGATGAAATTGAGTGAAATGTCGCCAATTTTCTCTTCGGGGGTTCAGAGATTTAGTTCGAGAATAGCGATTCTCCTTCGAAGCAAGACAAACGTCCGATCCGTTAGTCACCAGTCACATCACTTCCGTTCAGCTCAGCGGATTCATGATGACCCAAAATTCAGAGGAAATTGTGGTTATGACAGCCGCATTAGACCAAGGAATCATCTTGAGATGAGACCAATGTTAAAGTGCCACATCCACCCAGTCACCGTGCTACCGATTTGGGGAGCCCAGTTGTTTCAGTCTGGCCACCACATTTGAATTAATGGGAATGATTGGTGACCTTCAGAGGTCCGTGGCAGATCTGGCCTACGGAATGTCGGCTTCATCACCAGCTGCATCATATGCCGAGAATTTTGCACCGCAGGAGCCCCCACTACTGGGGCGAATTGTGATCGAGCTCAGCCAACCCGAGGCTGTCTCAAGCTATGGCAATGACATGTCAACAGCAACCCAAACCCATGATCCAGCTGAGGCTAGAGGTAAGAATAAAATGAAGGCAGACACCGATCCCATCAGGCAACTGCTGTGGGTAGTCGAGGCTTTGAAAGCCGGGGGGATGAACAAACAGCAAGTATTCGCGATCGTGGCCAAAACTGTGGATGATGCTTTCTCCACTCTAGCCGAGGGCAGTTCAAGCCAGGCAGAAAACCGGGATAGGCCCCGTAATGCCAGAACAGTTCCTTCCACCCCCAACTCTGCATCCGGAAAAGATCAGAAAGCCAAGACGGTGCTTGCCGACCCTTTCGCTAGTACGTCTAGCAAGAATCCTCAGACTTCGAAGTATCCTCCTCGAGGGCGCAGAGTCTTTCATGCCCTCTACATGCCTCTGTCTAGGGCATTTCAAATTCTGGTTAACAAGGGGCATCTCACACCCCTCGAGCCTCGACCGCTGCCGAAGAATCTCCCTCTCACACATGATGCTACCTTATATTGCGCATACCACCAACAGACTGGTCACAACACCGACAAATTTTAGCCTTAAATCACGGCGCAAGATTTGATCGACAATGAAGTCATCCTCCCACCTACCTCGGCAAAGTCATCCTCTTTGGCTGTTGGACTTCAGGATCTTGTGAGTATGTGATCGGGGGTTGGACCACTATGGCGGCTTTTCGGCGTATTCGGATGTGGCGTTTGGCGCACTATTTTGAGCATTTGCAAATGCTAGTTTTGTAATTTCGCTTGGGTGTCGAGTTAGTCCTTTGTTTTGAATCTATCTCATCGCCTTAAGTCGGTTCTTTTTGCTTAAGGGTCTGCTCTTGTTATATCGAGTCGGTCCGGTTGTACAAAAGGTCGGGTAGTTAAAGTGTCACCTCGGCGTCACCATTTTGTTTTGTGTTTGTCTTTTCTTTTTGTTTTGAGTCTGTTTCTGCGTTGGACCCAGTGATGCCAACAGATTTGAATAAGCGTGATGATTTTCGCATTCTTGTGTTTATACGCCTTGTGCCGCTTATGCCGCGATTCAATGAGATGGCAATATTTGACTAAGAACTCTGCCTTTTCTGTGCCTTGAAGTCATTATAACGACCTAAGTTTTTCAAAACCTTTTGAACACTACAGTGAAAACGAAGAGGAAGGAATTCCTCGGGATTTGCAAAACTTTGATCAATTGAAAGGAAGAGAGGCGTGTTAAGCCCTTAATGAATGAAATCATGCTCGTTAGCGTGAGTACTGAGAAGGACCCTAGCTTTGATCCAGATTGGTTCTACACTGTCTTCAGCGCGAGCGATTTGTCACTTTCTTAAAAACTTTCAAAAAATGTTTTGCGCGGTCCTGCGAAGACCTGTGTGGAATCGCTCTTGAGATTGTGCAGCCTAGGATCACTCTCGGCCTCGAGAGTCAACCCCTTTGTTTCCAAACCTTGAACTTGAATTCAGAATGTTCAACGGTCAACTACAATGTGAGGCCTGTGTGGCCAGATTTGAAGTAGCCCTCGAACAAGAGGCCAGGAAATTCGAATCAAAAAGATCAGAAGATCAGAAGAAGCTTGCAAAGCTAGAACAGAAGTACCCTTTGAACTAGGGGTGAAGATGTCAGATGAGCTCGAAGAGCTGAAGATGAGTCCTCTTGCAAATCAACAGCCACTCTCCTGGATACGGATGGCTTCGAAACCCTACAACCATTTGGCATAGACCAAGCTACACTTTTACCCTTGAGAGGCTCGCTGGGCCGAAAACCCAGAAGGGCGACCCAGGCAAAAGTTAGAGCAAGAAAAAGAACAAAAAGAACAAAAAAGAACAAAAAAAGAAAAGAAAAGAAAAAAAAAAGAAGAAATGCAAAAAAAAAAAAAGAAGAAAAGAAAAGAAAAGAATATCAAAAAAAAAAAAGAAGAAAAGAATTGAAAAGAGAAAGAAAGAAGAACAAAGCTCACAAGGTCGAAAACTCGTGACGGACGCCTTGGCAAAAGTTAGAGCCTAAAAAGGAGAGGTTAATACCCCAGTGTACCTTAACCCCGAACTACGTAAGGCTTGATTCCTATCTTTGGGATACATAGGCAACTTCATCCTGAAGTCTAGCCATAAAACACTTCAAATTGGATTGTGTCCATACAATGGTTCTGACCATCTTTGTCTTCTCTGTATCCGAGAGTCCGGTTGTGATCATCACTAGGAAGACTGATTACAATGCGTTGCGGTGCCATTCAGACAAGGGGCAACTTTCCGTTGCCATTCAACGCGCCGCGGTGCCATTCAAACAAGGGGCAACTTTCCGTTGCCATTCAATGCGCCATGATCTTGGTTCAAACAAGGGGCAACTTTCCGTTGCCATGCAGCTCTCTTCAAGCACGGTGCAGTTTTCCTTTGGATCCGAGGTTGTGCATCTCAGGAGTAGGTTTCATGCCCGTTGAGCAAGTGGTCGTTTGCAAAAATAGTTTTTGAGAATTTTTACTGAGATTGACTAATCTTCTCAAAAAGTACTCCATTTTTCAAAACTGGACCATTTATTGGACCCGAAAAAGGAAAATTTTCAGTGCTCATAGCCTGACTTGCATGATTTTAAATCAGAAAATTGAACAAGCATGTTAATCTAACTCTCATTTTGGTCAAAATTGTTTTAGTAGAAAGCCAAAAACAAAAAATGGTCGAAATGATGAACTAGGGGCACAGTTGAGTCAGGAGTTCTGTCTTTTCCCCTTTATCAACGTACTTGCCAGAAAGGGCACTCTACTTGCCAGAAAAGGGCACAACTGAAGCTAACAGCAAAGTGCCGAAGGTTCTCTCACCCTCCAAGTAGCGAGGTATCAAGCCAAGTGCGAAGCGCGAACTGGAATGGGGCAAGATATTCCACTCCCTCATCTAAACGGATCTGATCATGTCCAAACTCCCCAGCAGAGCATCGTCAACTAATGCCAGCTGCAGATTTGCTACACACCCAGATGTAGCGCAACCCCTCTGTGGGAGGAATTCACTAGCTGCGTGCAGAAGAAGAAGAATCTAGCTGAGTGCTAGAGGCAAGAGCCTTCAACTTCCTGTTTATCTATCAACCACCTAGGGGAGGGATTAACAAATGAGAGATTAAAGAATAGAGAGATGCGCGTGGAGAGAAAAAGTGAGAAAAGGGTTTTCAGAGAAAAACAGAGCCTGAGGGTCAAGTGATGTGAGAATCACAAATAAGAAACGGTGGGAAACAATACCTGAAGAAACTGGCTCCTCGCGAACTAAAAGGTCTCTCGCCATTGGAACATGTCTGAGTGCCGTGTCTCTTGTTTTTTTATCTTGTCTCGATTCTTGTTTTGAGTCGTTTCAAGTGTTACTCGATGTGTCTAGGTTGTGTGCCTTTTATTTTCTTGTTGAGTCGTCTTGCTGTGTTCAGTTGTAGGCTCCATACCCAGTCGAGAATTCATTCTCGCTCTCAAAATTTAAAAAAAAAAAAATTGTTTTGTGCTCAGAGTGCCGTGCCGTTCTCCACATTTGTACAAAATAAGATTCTTTCTTAAACCGCAGGGTTCAACCCAGGTCATGTGAGAGCAGTAGAACCAGGAGCTATCTGAAGCTATATAGGTTCCAGACTTCGAAGCAAAAGAAAAAAGGAAAGATGTCAGGGCATCTGAGTTTATTTCAACTTCGCAGAATTCGATAAATGCATCTGTATGTTCAGAATGAGCGGAGTGTTCAAACTTAAAAGAATACTGTGTTATGAGCCGTGTGCTCAGATCAAGTAAGGTCGCGTTATGAGCTGCGTGTTCAGATTCAAATGTATGAGCTGCGTGTTCAGGTTCAAATATATGAGCTGTGTGTTCAGGTTCAAATATATGAGCTGTGTGTTCAGAATTGAAGTGTGTGAGATGCGTGTTCAACATGAGGTATATGAGCTGCGTGTTCAGAAGAGAAATGTGTGAGCTGCGTGTTCAGAATTGAAGTGTGTGAGCTGCGCGTTCAACATGAGGTATATGAGCTGCGTGTTCAGAAGAGAAATGTGTGAGCTGCGTGTTCAACATGGAGTATATGAGCTGCGTGTTCAACATGAGGTATATGAGCTGCATGTTCAGAAGAGAAATGTACGAGCTGCGTGTTCAACATGAAGTATATGAGCTGTGTGTTCAGAATTGAAGCATGTGAGCTGCGTGTTCAAACATCAAATATTTGAGTTGTGTGTTCAGATTTCAGAAACAGTGGGCTGTGTGTTCATCTCAGTGTTTGGGCTGCGTGTTCAACCTTCTACAAAGTGTGTACTGCGTGTTCACCTCAAGATTTAAGCCGTGTGTTCAGAATTCAAGTGTTTGGGCTGCGTGTTCAACTCTCAATCAGTGTGTGCCGTGTGTTCACCTCAACAACGAGCTGTGTGTTCGACATCAAGTGTTTGGGCTGCGTGTTCAACTCTCAATCAGTGTGTGTCGTGTGTTCACCTCAACAACGAGCTGTGTGTTCGACATCAAGTGTTTGGGCTGTGTGTTCAACCTTCTACAAAGTGTGTGCTGCGTGTTCACCTCAAGATTTGAGCCGTGTGTTTAGAATTCAAGTGTTTGGGCTGCGTGTTCAACTCTCAATCAGTGTGTGCCGTGTGTTCACCTCAACAACGAGCTGTGTGTTCGACATCAAGTGTTTGGGCTGCGTGTTCAACCTTCTACAAAGTGTGTGCTGCGTGTTCACCTCAAGATTTGAGCCGCGTGTTCAGAATTCAAGTGTTTGGGCTGCGTGTTCAACTCTCAATCAGTGTGTGCCGTGTGTTCACCTCAACAATGAGCCGTGTGTTCAAAATTCAAGTGTTTGGGCTGTGTGTTCAGAAAATCCGAGTTAGGGCTGCGTGTTCTACTCTTAATCAGTGTGTGCTGTGTGTTCACCTTCAATTTGGGCTGTGTGTTCAGAAAATCCGAGTTAGGGCTGCGTGTTCTACTCTCAATCAGTGTGTGCTGCGTGTTCACCTTCAATTTGGGCTGTGTGTTCAGAAAATCCGAGTTAGGGCTGCGTGTTCTACTCTCAATCAGTGTGTGCTGCGTGTTCACCTTCAATTTGGGCTGTGTGTTCAGAAAATCCGAGTTAGGGCTGCGTGTTCTATTCTCAATCAGTGTGTGCCGTGTGTTCACCTCAACGACGAGCTGTGTGTTCGACATCAAAATATGGGCTGCGTGTTCATCTCAAATGTTTGGGCTACGTGTTCAACTCTTAATCAGTGTGTGCCGTGTGTTCACCTCAACGACGAGCTGTGTGTTCGACATCAAAATATGGGCTGCGTGTTCATCTCAAATGTTTGGGCTACGTATTCAAGTCTCAATCAGTGTGTGCCGTGTGTTCACCTTAACAATGAACTGTGTGTTCGACATCAAAGAATGGGTTGTGTGTGTTCATCTCAAAATTCAAGTATTGGGCTGTGTGTTCAATTCCCTACCGGTGTGTGCCGTGCGTCCATAATCAATTTATGGGCCCAGTGTTCAGAAATTCAAGTGATTGAACTGTGTGTTCAGAATGCAAACAGGATGCTGTGTCATGAACTAAACATTCTAAATAAGCTGCTTACTCAAAATGAGCAGACAAACATGGCAAAGACACGAAGTGCATGAAAAAAAAAAAAAAAACGCAGAATACCTCTCGTGCCTCATGGGAGAGGTGATACTCTGGCTCCCGCAGAAGCAGATCTCCGAGTGCTCGCTCATTAAAGTCAGTGAAGTGACGAAAAACGGCCTGCGGAAGAACGTGTGCCGACGGGGCGTACCTCTCGGAAATGAAGGGTCGAACCCTCGGAGGCAGAGTCATGACATCAAAATCATCCCCGGCACCCGAAGGACCTCCGCCGTGAGGAAAATGACCGGCCATTTCAGAAAATCTGCAAAAATGAGCCAAAATTAGAAAAAGTCAACAAAAGTCAACTCTCGGGAAATGAAAAAGTCAACAAAAGTCAACCCCCGAGAAAATCTTCCAAATATTGAGACAAACTTACCTCAAGTGGCGAAAATGAGAAAAGAAACTCCGAAATCAAAATTTAATCGGTTCAAAGTGTTTAAAACTGAAAGTTTTCGCGAAAACAACTTGCGTGGGGGGTTGGAAAACGCGTATAGAGCTCAGATCTGGAGAGGAAAATGGTTGGGGAGGGAGGATAAGATGATTTCGGGCCTGAAGTTATGAGCTCAAAGTGTTTGGGTAAGTAGATTTAAAGAAAAGAATGTGAAAAGACCAAAATGCCCGTGGATTTGGGCAAGTGGCCGGCCGGCCACCTTTTCTGGCTGGCCGGCCATCCTCTTTTCAAAAAGTGGCCGGTGGCCTCCCCTGGGGAAGAAAAGTGGCCGGTGGTGTTCCCCACATGCCCACCTAGCTCTCTGCAAATTTTGAGGAAGATTAGAGTCCCTGAGATCTGGAAAAGTACAAGAGAAGTGCACGTCCTGTTGCGAAACCGCTCCGCCGGAACTTCAGCTTCAACTTCTGACATGTGACTCATCATTACTCATCAAAATTAAGGTGTATCCTTCATGAACATGTTGTAACTTCTCCGGGGGGGTGAACCGGAGGCCGTGATCGAGTCGTCCTCGCCGAGACACGTACTTCTCTGCTCATGGTTTTGTGACAAACATGCATTCTAGTTCGCGCTTATTCTGCATTGTTGTGCACATAACTTGCATTCTCATGAACATACTTGCATTGTTATGCACGTTTTCTTGATATTACCATGCCTCTGTGTTTAAGCTTGCATTGTCACGCACGCTCCTTTCTCGCACTACGATGCATTCACCCACCGACACCACTTTTGTCGAGCTTTCGATATCACATTGGATATATCTTGCTAAACATGTTGTACTTGTTTAGTTTCTCTCTTTCGCAGGCACGATATTGTATGTACGGTCCATTTGAAGCTGGTGTGACCAGACGAATCGCGCAGGTATCGTATCTTCTCCGTATGAGACGCGACGAGAATTGAATAATTCTCCGCATTCCTAACTGCATGAAATGTAGTTGTTGCTTTGCATCTTTGCTTAAAACTGTGGCATCTATTTGTGAGTACTTGCTCCATTACAGCTTGCTGCATTTGCATGATCATTGAGTTACCTCTGGCCTTGTGCATATCTATTTGCATTTTGCCCCCCGCCTGCGGGCATATCTCTGTGTATCTTGTATGATTGTCTCAGTCTTCGGCCTTGTCAAAAATAGGTCGTCTCTGGGCTTTGACATTCACTCCCGTCACTTCTTGACTTCCGAGTTCTGTCAAAGATGGGCAACTGTAGACACCCCATTTTTGACCGAGCTTAAGACTCAGACGTCACCGATTGAGCGCTCGGTGATGTTGCGTATTGTGCTCGTTCAGAAGTCTCAGAGTCTCGGCCGTGAGCCTTGCCTCCGGACTTTCGAACCCTTTTCTGTGCCTTGCCTCGAGTTGCGAACCAGACTCGATTTTCTTCTGTTTCTTTTCCCAGAGGGAGGGAGGGGTCTCGTAGACCATTTCTTAGTGGCCGTGGACTACATTTCGTGGTCGTAGGCCATTCTTTCCATTTCGGAGCCCGGTTCTCGATTTTTGGAGCCATCAGGCCGTGTGCCTCGGTTCGGGACCGCCTAACTACCTCCGTTTGCTCTGATTTTTGGCATGTATCTTATTTAATCCCTTTTGACGGACACTTTGGTCTGAGAGACTCACTTCGTGGTCAAACACCACTCCCGGTGCCCTAATGATCATTTGGGCCTCGCATGCTTAGCTGCCCCGAACCTTCATTTTGCATCGGTTTTCGTTCATTTTTGGCAGGGACCTCTGTTTCATCACTAGGAAGGTCATAGAAGGGTGAGAGGCCAGTAATTGTTTCAGCAACCAATTATATTCCTTCATCGCCTTCCAACGCCCATTTTTCTCACTTCAAAGCCAATGTTGACCACCCTAAGGCCACTCTCTTCAGCTCCAAACCACATATTTGTGTTGTACACACCTGGGAGGACACAAATATCACATGGCCGGCCAGTAATTCCATTTGAACCTTTTGAACCCCTTTGAAAAATGGCTTGTTCTCTCTCCTGTTTCACTTCCTCCAATTTTGGACCACAGGGCTGTGTTGAGGGCACCTGGGAGGACACCAATTTGTGGTGGCCGGCCACTAATTCACCTTGGCCTTTTTGACCCCTGGCCGGCCGGCCATGGGGGGTGGCCGGCCGGCCACCTGCAGCTCCAATACTTGGCCGGCCTTGATCCTTACAGGTGGTACATTACAGCTGTATACTTTTTTTCCCCCCAAAATCTGTATCCGGGGGGGGAACTTTTTGGGGGGAAACTTGGCTTGTTTTCCCCCTCATTTTTCCCTCATTTTCTCCCCCTCTTTGGCCAATATAACCAGCCTCCCAGGTCTGGTTTAGAGGTTGGAAAAATTGCCTTGAGCTTGCATATACATCCCTCCTCTCTCTCTCTCCCTTGAAGCTTCAAAACATCAAGTTTTACACCCCTTTCTTCATCACCACCTAGCACTACACTACCACTTCCATTTCCAGCAGCTTGGAGATCTTCTCAAAGGCTAGGAGGCACCATTTTTCAGCCCAAGAGGCAGCCAAGGCTTGGTCTTCAACGGTAAGCACCATTTACCCATTTTCTAGCTCATTTTTGTACCATTTCTTAGCCCTCTTTGCTTACTGTTTTGAGCTCCGGACATAACTGGAAATGTCATTTTTTTGAGCTCATTTTTCTGTTTCATTAAGGGTCTTACCCTGTTTGGGACCCTCATCTTGCACTTGCTTCATTACCCTTCTTTATGCCATAATTTTGCATAGTATTTTTGGCCTATGTGTAATCTGTTTTGGAGCATGATGTAAACTGTAGATAGGCTTATTTTGAGCCCTTATTCAACATTGAAGAAGGGCTCACCACCGTTTGGGACCTCCATGTATCACTAGCCATTGTACCCCTCTTTGGTCCCCATTTTTGCATGATTTATTAGCTTATTGAGCTTCTGTTTTTGGACCTTGGTCAGAACTGAAAAGAGGCTTATTTTGACCCCCTATTCATGTTTTATTAAGGGTCTATGGATTTTTGAGACACCTTTTGTATACTTCATGTTATAGCCCTTTTGGTGGCCTCATTTTGCATGATATTTTGAGCCTATTTGTACACTGTTTTGAGCTCGTCCATTAACTGTAAAAAGCATTATTTTGGGTCCCTCTTCAACATTGTTGAAGGGCCCTCACTTGTTTGAGACCTCCATGCACCACTTGCTTCTTTGCCCCTTTGTTGGCCTATTTCTTGCATAGCATTTTGAGCATACTTGTATCTATTTTTGGAGTTTGTCATAAACTGTAATACATCATGTTTTTGGCCCCTCTTCAATATTGTAGAAGGCCCCTTCTCTGTTTGGGGCCATAATTTGTGACTTGCTTCATTACCTCCGCTGCGGAGCCATTTTTGTATGCAAATTTAGCCCTACTTGGGCCCACTGTTTGGCCTCACTCTAAACTGTAAAAATTCTTTTCTCGGGGCTTCCTTGCTTCTCTCTTTTCATTTCATATCCAAATTATGTATGCATTGTATAGTTACAGGCCATTTCATGCGCCAAAACCCGTGTTTTGGGACTCGTTTCATGCATCGGGTTTCATTTTACTGGGTTTTGGGACTGTTTTGCATCTCATTTTACCTCTGATTTTTGCATGATAGTATGCCATTTTTTTTTTGCCATGTCTTGTTAGAGTGGCATTCCGTGCTGTGGTTCGGTTCTCGGTTTGCGTGCACGCATGCACGCATCTCGAGTTGTCTCATTTTCATCATTATGGCCTCTCATGTGAGTGTGGCTGAGGTCTACTCATGTTAGTGTAAGTCCATATTGAATTATGTATGCCATTTCATTCCATAGCATTGCGTATGTTAGGCCGTATATTAGCGCATTGTGTATGCCATATTTGCTCATGCATCGTGTATGCCATTTCATAGCTTTTCGCATGTTAGGTTGTATCTTAGTTGCATTTCATGCATATCATGCATATTGCATCGTGTTCGGGATAGGAGTTAGCCCGGACACGGGAAACGAGGTACGTTCCGTACTCCGAGTGACGGAACGTGTCTCAATTCCCCAGTCACCAACACTCCGGATTATCCATGATGGAGTTAGGTTTTGTTGTATTTTCATATGCATTCATTTCATATTGAGTTGTGCAATTCGATTCCTCGGCCATCATGCATCGATATGCGTGATTGGTGGCACGAGGATCGAGACATGCATACATTTGTGAAAATTTATTGCCATGCCCTTTTCCTGTTCTCTGTTGTAGCAAAATGAAGAATCAGTAACTTTTCGAAGCTTGGCACGCATTTCGAGAACAGGTGTAAACAGAGGCTAATTGGGGCATCGTCATGGATTTCCGCACAAAGGCAACCCGAACATGCATCATTCATCACCCGGAGCGGAATCAAGGCAGTCCCTGGCTTCCATGCCAGTTTTACAGCTTTCTTAGTTAATTTGTTAATTAATTAGGAATTTGTATATTATTTGGACTGTACTATTCTTTTATTCGGGACTGTATATTTATTCGGACCTTCTGTGCGAGGGCAAAATTGTAATAAGTGTGGGTGAGTGTGATGTATGTCTTCCAATCCCACGTCTTTCTTTCCTTTTATTTACCTGCTTATGATGGTTAGATTAGGGCATATTTCAATTAGCATACGGTATGATAGCATGTTTGCATTCATTCATCTGTCTTGCATGCATCGGGCTCGGCGTATTATACTAACTGCATTTGTATTTCAATTCCAAGTTGAATACATGTTAGCTGTAGCATTCCATATGCCATGTTTAAAATAGTCGAGCCTGTTATAGTTTGCATTTTTGCATGTGTTGCATTAGGCATTTCTGTATACTTAGGATCATGCATGATTTCTAATATAGTTTCTGTTTTGGCTTGGAGTACTCGGTGAGTTTTTATGCTTTAGCATCCTTGCATGCGTGCGAGTGACTGCCATGAATAGCATGCTTACCATGAGGCTAACTGCTTAGGTTATATAACTACTTGAATGCCTGTGGGTGAAGGTTGGGTTGTTTGGATTGGAACAATTCATCAAATGTTTGTTTTAAGCCCACTAGACAGTGGCAAAATCATGTTTTCTGAGCCCACCCGAGGGTGGCAAAATCCGCATTTTAAGCCTACTTGCGAGTAGCAAACCGTTTTCACAAACAAACATGAAGTGTTTTGTTCTAATTCAGACGATTCAGTCTATACTTGTATGCTGTGTGCATCACATAGTAACCTAGGCTAATAACCGGAATAAGAACACACAATGTCTTCAAAAATAGATATCATGGTTAGTAGAGGCCGATCTTTGATCGAGCGAGCGGGGGTGCTCACAAATTGACCTTCCCCAATTGTACCCAAGTTCCCGAGCCGAGGCAACTTTGGTGATGACGGACACGTGGCCTTTGGCACCGAGTCAGGGTTTTCTAAATTTTCCATTAAAAAACATTTAGGTGGCAACTCTGTATCTAGCAAAGCAGTCCATGTTTGGCATTTCTTTTCAAAAAAATATGTTTTCAAAATCGATTTGCCGGATTTGGACTCTTTGGTTCAAGATTAAGAACCGTGACATTTGAGTCCTTGAACCGTAGTGACCCCAATATGAACGGAACAAGACTTAACCCTCCCGGGGCGTTCGGGGACGTCTACAGAGACCCAATTCAATTTGGATACAATTAGGGTTTGATTACAAAACCCAAGATTTAATAATATATATATCTAATATATATATTATTTTTGGTTCCATACACACAAAAAGGTACGGCGACCATACTATTTCATTGGCTTCGGTGACAGTGCCGAAGATTCATATATTCATTCAATTTCGGTTTTTTGAAGCTTGGTTTGGGGCATCTTCGGTTAGTGTTGGGTTCGTTATTTTGGATCTTCTTCAACTCTAGCTCTGAAGATTTTGATTCATCTATTTTGTGAGGTCTTTCCTCTTGTTTATTTGTGATTATTTGGAATTCACCTAAGGGTGGTTTGTGAGACCATTCGTGTTTCGTTTGTAATCGTTTGGAACTTATTTGGTTGATACACTACAACAAAAAACACTTTCGGCGACCAAAAAATCATTTTTCGTCGCTAAAAGTAGGGGAATTGGCGACTTTCGCCGACTAAACTCTTTTAGTCTCCAAATATAATGCTTTTAGCGACTAAAAGGCAATTTAGTCGCCACATGTAGGGCTTTTAGCGACTAATGGTTGTTTAGTAGCCAAAAGTCACGGTTTTTGGCGACTAAAATGATTTAGTAGCCAAAAGTCACGGTTTTGGCGACTAAACTTCAGTTTCGTCGCCGATTATAGGTGTTTTGGCGACTAAAAAATGTTTCGTCGCTTAAAGTGGACCTTTTTGGCTACAAAAAAAAAAATAGTAGCTGAAAGGTGGTTTTGGCGACAAAACTTCAGCTTTAGTCGCCAAAACAGGTCCTAGGCCTAAGTCACGGTTTTAGCTTACGAAATAAGAATTAGTAGCCGAAATTTTATAGCATTGGCGACTAAAAATTAATTTTAGTGACCAAAAGTGGGCCAAATTTTTTTTTAATAAATCATTTATTTTTTACATAAATTATATTTAATAAAAATAATTTTATTTATAAATATTGTTTTGTATTAATACCGGACAATATACTATATAAATAATATATGTTTCATATATATTCATGTGATGTGTAGTGGCATAGTGGAGGGAGTGTGTGGCTAAAGGTGTGAAATGTTAGAGGGCGGCAGTTCGAAACTCAGAAACAGCAACAAAAGTGGGAATTTTTTTTTTTTTGGACGAAACACCTTTGGCGACTAAAAGTTTAGTCGCCAAAAGGTTTTATTTTGGCGACTAAACGGCTTAGTCGGCGTTTGCTCGAGTATTCGCGACTAAACTATTAGTCGGTAAATGTGTGATTTTGAAATGTGTAAAATACTATTGACGACTAAATTATTGGTCACTGAAGACGTCATTTTTGACAACTAAAACAGGTTTAGTCGCAATACCTCCCGCGACCATTTATTGGCGACAAAAGCAGCGACTAAATTTTTTTGTCGGGGAAACCGAAAACTGGGCTTTTAGCGACTAAAAGTGGACCTTTGGCGACTAAAAATTTAGTCGCCAAAGGTGATTTTTCTTGTAGTGATAGTGGAATCAGATTTCGATCCCGTAGATGTACCTCACATTGAGGGAACTATGTAAAATTTTTGTGTTGCCTTTGATTTAATTTTTCCGCGTTAGTTTTTATTCCCATTGATTGATTTACTCGTGAGGAATTACATATTTTCCCTAACAACATGATCATATCATAATTTTTATCAAAAAATTTAATAATATGTATGATTTTGAAAATAGATCTTTTTGAAGACTAATGCAATTTAATCATATGTCTATAGTTGACAAATGAATCTAATTTTTGCATAAATAATCTATTTAGAAAACCTTAAAAGATAAATTATTCAAATTATCGAAATGAGACCCATGGAGAGCTCACTAAGTCTTAACAACACAGTCTAATTTGCAAAGACAACTTAAAAGAATTTGAATCTTCTAATGTTTGTTTGAATGTATAAAGCAAGAGCGGGAATTGTGTTGTTTTAATCGTGTTATGTTATGTCGTCTTGAGTTCATGTCAAAATGTTCACAATGCTATCATTTAATTTTTTGGTATTACTGCATAATGTCAATAAAATTATACCCTTAAGTTAAAAAATAATAAATAAATTAAAAAATACTCATCATTTTTACATTATTTTTTTTTGGTACACCAATAATTTTTTAAAATTTTAAAAAAATCTTTTTTTGGTTGTTATTTTCATATTATATAATTGACTTATTAGTTACGCCATGATTTTGGCGAATTAGAACTCTGCCCCAACTCAAGAGGTGGCAAGTGACCCATCTGTTTGGCCATTTGGGAACATAGGTTAAAAATCAAAAGTCAGCTTTGAATTAATTTTGACTCAAATCACTTTTCACAAAAAAAAATTAAAAAAATCAGAAAGTCAATTTTTAACTCTCTTTCCAAAACATCCCTGGTCAAACTCTTATTTAGAGCTGCAAATAAATGGAGTTGTTTATGAACAAGCTCGGCACGGTTCGTTAAGGGCTCGGCTCGGCTTGGTTCATTTAGTAACAAGTCGATCTCGAGCTTGACTATTAGGCTTGTTTAGTAAATGAGCCAAGCTTGAACTCGCATAAACTCAGCTCGTTTACCTTTATTTAAATTATATAATAAATATATTATTTATATATTAAATAATATATAAATATATAAAAATAATATTTATAAAAAAAATTATCGAGCCAAGCTCGAACTTAATAAACGAGCTCGATAAGTAAATGAGCCGAGCTCGAGCTCACCAAAATTCGGCTCGGCTCGATTCGTTTGTAGCCTTACTATTATGCATCGTTTTGCCATTTTTTTATTCATATGCTATATGCACCCTGGAGGAACTCGGGTTGTATTAGATACCTCAAAAAAATTATTTGATAAGTCTGACTTATCCTGTAATTGTGTTCACCTTATATCAAAAGGACACATAATCATGTTATTTTGCACTTCCTCATATCTGTTGATGTAATATATATAGTTGTACATTTTTTTCATCAATGGAGTTTATTTTTGTTGGTCCAAAAAAAAAAAAAAACATAATTTTGTTATTTTAAAACATTGAAAAACAAGTAGGAATAATCAATTATATAGACTTATTTTGACAATAAAGTTAGTTTTTTTGAGTCAAATCATTTTTCTATTTTGTACACATTTTTTTTAAAAAAAAATTAAAAATTAAAAATTAATTTTTAACATACTTTCCAAAATAGGTAACAATCTTACACAATTGTTATATGATTAAAAGAACATATCCCATAAGATATAGACTAGACCTACTTAAATAATTTCTAAATACGATGGGATTGGAGGGATGTTTTTTTAACACTGATACCCCTAATTCGGCTAAACAAACATGGTCGAAAAATTACACCAAAGCACATTTACCACAATCAGAACATGAAGGTAGAATACTAAGCCATTGTTTGGCAACAACTTTCTTAGGTTTTCAGTTGAAACTTATTTATTTATTTTTACAATTTTTAGATAACATAAAAAAGAAAAAATTATGGAATTTTAGCCGCAAATGAAATATTTTTAAAAGCTTACAAGATTGTTGTTTCTGATGCCTTCATTGAGATTTATATACATATGACATATAAAAAAGTATATTAAAAAAAAAAAAAAAAGCTATATATATAAATATGGTGAGAGTTTTTGAAAAAATAGATGAGAAGTGATGCAATGATACCATCTCCAGCTAACGTTGGAAAGCCAAAGAGAAAGAGAGAGAGAGAGAGAGCACTGAGCTGAGAACACCCTATTAAACAATTACACAAGAATAAGCCCACACCGTTCTATATAAAGTAAGTGCAAAATCAGTACATACATGAATATACTCTTATGTTAGCCACTTTTAATAATTCCAGCCCCTCAATCATCATTCACGGATGCTAGTTTTTATTCAGAATTCTTGACTCAAAATTCAATTCATGTGAATGTTTGTCAAAGATTTTTGAACCACTTCATCTGCTCATTTTTGCAGTTTTCTGATATGGTTGTTGAATTCAGTAAATAGCAGTCTGATATCTGGGTAATCAATGATCTCAACATCTTATCTTAGATTTTATGATGGGTCAAAAAAAAAAAAAAAAGGAGTTCAAACCATTTGGGACACTAGGAGTGTTGTGTACCATGAATCCAAATAAATTTAAGTGGACAGATCTAGATAAGTAGTAAATTCCACCATTGATTGGTAACGAGTAAAATTAGATACAAAAAAAACTCAGTCAACTTAGGACAACGAAATGGCTTTTGTTATCTAATTATCATTGGAATTGGATAACTAATCAATCTTATTAATCCTACTACACAA
Source organism: Camellia lanceoleosa (assembly GCA_025200525.1). NCBI lineage: Eukaryota > Viridiplantae > Streptophyta > Magnoliopsida > Ericales > Theaceae > Camellia > Camellia lanceoleosa. Next base: position 164,999,415 of record CM045766.1, on the reverse strand, counting down.
TGTAAACTAAAAATTAGAATCTAATTGACATTAGAACTAATCCTAGTTATTATATTATTGAAACTGATTCTACTTGTCAAAATTTTTGGTATAACGTCATTAGACCAAATCATCTCAAGTGGTTCAGGCAGAACAAAACAAATTATTTTGTACATGTAAATTTTTTTTATTTATTTTTTATATTCAATAGATCTAGTATATACCCATTATGAACATACATAAAAAGTAAAAATAATCTTAGTTAAATTATCATTCTTTATTTTTTACCTTAAAATAAAATTTTAAAAAAAATTTCATTCAGAAAAGTGGTATATGTATATTTGGCAAAAAGGTATAATAACCTAGCAGGACGAGGTTCCACATATAGTAAGTAGTGACGAAACATAGAGGACATTTGCAGGTTAAAACCCTCCTCCGACGAGACTTTCAGCTTCTGGCTTAGATTTTGATGGCCTCTCCTGCAACCCTCTTCATTACTACTCTCTCTCTCCTCCCTCTCAATACTCTCTCTCATCACTTCAAATCCAACTCTTCATCATCTCCACACATCTCTGGTAAATGGGTAAGTGCTCTCTCTCTCTCTGTCAACTTTTAAAAGATGGATTTGTTTCCTTTCTCCTTCTTATTGACATGATATTACCTAGACTGTTTCTTTGTCTTTTTATTTGATCTTTTGCTAGGTCTGACTCTGACTCTATCAAAAGCTATATAGAATATATGGAGAGGAACAGTTTGAGCAATAACTTGAAACAACACAGCATTGGTGGAAGATCCATGAAAGGCAACAAAAGTGATAAAGATTCATGGGAAAATTATAATAGCAGCAGTGACAGTCATGGTGGAGGAGATTTGCCGAGTGGGTTTTCATGGCCTCCAAGATCTTACACTTGTTCCTTCTGCAAAAGGGAATTCAGATCTGCTCAAGCCCTTGGTGGTCACATGAATGTCCACAGGAGAGATAGAGCCAGGCTGAGACTATCACCTCCAAGGGATGGTCAGCAGTACCCTTTCCTTAACCTTGACCTTAACCCTAACCCTCCTAACCCTAACTCTGACCCCAACCCTAGTCAAAACCCTAATGACCCATCTCCTTCATCACAATTGTCACCACCTCCTTCAACAAGGTTCCCTCCAATCACTTCCACATCTCTTCCCTCTTTGTCTTCACCATCTTCTGCTTCTCCAAGTGAAATTAGGAAATGGGTGATGAACAATACTCCAAGCCATCTGTTCAGCAATAGGGTTGGAGATTTGGCGAAGATCAAGTCTTCGAAAACCCTTTTCGGGGTAACAGAATTTGAAAGCATAAGACAAGAAAAGGAATGCGAGGTTGTGAAGGAGGCAGAGATTGTTAGGTTGGACTTGGAGATCGGTTTTGTTAGTAACTCAAAGGAGGATTTGGATTTGGAACTTCGCCTTGGACGCCCTTAGATGAGCTTTTTGAAGCTTCATTTTCTAGTGTTTCTAAGGTTGGTGGCCCTAGATTGACTTGTTGCACCACCTTGTGATATTAATTAATTAACTATGCGACGAAATTATGAATGTGCATGGAGATTTTAAGTGCTCACGGCAATGTTAAGACTGTTAACTTCATATTTCTATTAAATCATCATGTTATTTTCTACCTTTATTAATTAGCTGATGGATATATACTTATCTTCCCCATGACCGTGAGATTTGTTAATGTGTTTTTTAAAACAACAAAATTAGTTTTTCCAAACACCTGCAAGTACTGCTTTGTTCTCCTTTCTGTCATGATGAGATGCTTTTAAAGCTTTGACTGATGTCTGTGATTGTAGAGATATAGGGAGTGATCTCTTTTTTTTTTTCTTTTTCTTTTTTTTTCTTTTTTTTTTTATATCACGGCACATACTTTCTCAAATAGTTCATCCCATTTCTATGGATTTAATTGTTAATCTATTCCACTTCATTGAAGTTTTTCTTGCTAATCTTTCCACTTCATTGAAGTGTTATATATATTTATGATATGTTTTACCTAGTTTACTCTAGTTATTATGGTTGTTGCATGGTTGTTTGTTTTCTTGTTAGGTTAACTGTAAGAAGGCTTTTTGGAAATAAAAAAAGATGGCCTCTGTTGTGATTATTCTAATCAGAAGATAACCAACTAGCTAACTCTTGTATGGTAGTCTTGGCCGGAGGATGTGCCAACATAGAAAAAGAAGAAGAAAAAGGTTATTTATTAATTAGCAAAATTACATTAATAGCCTCTATACTTCATCGTTGTGTCATTTTGGTCTATTTCGCTCTAATTCTCTCGATTTACATATTGATTTTTTTTATTAATTTGGTCCAATTGATAACCCTCATTAGGGTTTTTGACAAACTCCATCGTTCTTCTTGAAACCCCATGATTTTCATTCTGATTTTGATGGTTATGATGGTTATTGGGTAGTGGAGGGGTAATGTGACATGACGGTGGGGTGGCGAGTGGGGGGGTGTTCGATAGTGTGAAGTGAATGTTATTGATTAGGCCAAATTGATACAATTTTTTTTTTAATTTTTAAAAATGATTAAAATTGAGCAAAAATTCAAGATCAAATTGACACAAAAGACAAATTACTGGTTTACTAGTGTAATTACCTTTTTTTTTTTTATTGGCAAAGAAAAATTTCATTTAACATTAAGAGTACAGGAAGATGACTTGCTTCGAGAGAGATTCGGAAGTATAAAAATACCCCTACTACTGCTACTCGCAACTATACAACTAACCCCTAAACCTCTCGATTTTTTTAAAAAAAAACAACAAAAAAGTTAAGAAGAACTTAACTAGAAAATAAAATACAAGATTCCCCACATAATCAACCCAACCAAAACACCTAAAAAAAACTAAAAGAACTACACCAACCCCCAAAAGGAACTAACAGATAAACTAAACCAACTCAAAAGGAACTAGTGTAATTACCTTGTTAATTATAAGTAGAAAGGTGGTCATTTGTTACTAACAAAAGTAACACTACAACAAATGACACTTTTGGCGACTAAATTTTTAGTCGCCAAAAGTACTTTTTTAGTTGCTGAAAGGTTTTACCGACTAAATTATTTGGTTACCAGCTTAGTCGTTGAGTAATTGTCAGGAAAAGTAATTAGTTACTAATTTTTTTTTAATTATAATTAGCAAGATATCCACACAAAATTGTTGGCTAACATAACACTAAACAGTACTAATGTCATGCGCATTTATAAAACATTTTACAACACGAGAAGTGAGATAGATAGATAAATAGATGGGTGGATGGAGGAAAACTACCAATTTTTTAGCACAAGTGTGGATATGAACTAGATTAAGTACTATTTTTTTATTGCTTACAAAACAGAAAATTAGAAAAATAAAAATAAAAATGTTGCATATGTTTCTTGTCTATTGTGAAATTTTTATCTTGTAGCCTTCCACCAATCATAGACCAAAAAAAAGTCACCTTATATTAAAATAGGCACATATCAATTAACATTAAGATAGCAAAGACATGCACATGGGGAAATAATGCATTTAAACATAGATAAGGAAGGATACCAACTACCAATTCCATGTATATCTATATATATATATACATTTTTTTTTTTGATGCACTGTTGGGTGTTGCACCGCTGATGTTGAAGCTTTGTTGATTGGCTTCTTAATGCTGCTTGTATGCTTGTTGATGCTTTGTTGAAGCTTTGTTGATGTTTCTTTCTTTGCTGCTTGTTCTGTTCTTCTTTGGGTGTTTTTAATTAGTTTCTCACCAATCTTGAGTTAAGTGCTAGCATATGATCATACTTCCTTTGCGGTGCCAACCTAGTTGGGATTGTTAAGATTAGTTATGATATTTTTTACACTTCCTGCTTTGTTGATGTAATGTTGCTTGTATTTTACCTCTTTCATCAATAAAGTTTCGTTTTTGCTGATCAAAAAAATATATATATACATTTTTTATAAAAAAATTTTTATTAAGGTATCTAGGATTTTGTCCCAACATTATTTTTATTTATATAGTCTCTCCGTGTCACATGTATTAAATTTCTAAAGATAGCTTCAAGAGAAATAGAACCATTTAACTATTGATTCTCTAAAAAAAAATTAAAAAATTAAAAAAAAAAAAAAAAAAAACTTTGACAGTTACCCTTTGAGATACCATGATTTTTATTTTTATTTATTTATTTTAATGAGAGTTACAGATCTGATGAACTGAGACAACCTGTTGATTTCAATATAAATTGTCTTGTTGGATCCATGTTCCAAGTTCTAGCACAAAATGCACAAACATGAATCCCAATATGCTATATATGTGTTTCAATTCCACCTTCTCCATAAATCATGATATCAAAACAACCAAAACTTTGACAGCAATTGCACATCACAAATATTCTGTGTTTTGAATTTTGCTGACGTTAACTTTGTTTAATTGCACTCAATTCGCCTACAAGTTCCAACACTGCAATCATGCACTTAAAATAAAACCCAAGCAATTCTAGCTTTAATTTAACAGTAATGATTTAGACCCCCACAAAACATTACCCCCATAACCCCCACTCACTTGTAATTGGTCCAAGTAAGAAAGAGAAAAAAAAAAACCAATACAAACACATCATTGGTCCACATCACTGTGGGGGTGGTGGGGGTCTTCCCAAAATGGGGTCTCAAACATTATTCTTAATTTAATTTTTTTTAAGGTTTCGGTGTTAAATTTTTGAATTTAGGGTAAATTTGAACAGAAATTCCGAAATTCAAATTAAATTTGAGTCAAGCTTGGACAGAAACAGAGAACAACCTAAGCAACTTGAAATCCGAATTATACATACATATATGTTATTAACCGATAAATAATGTTTAAAAATAAATAAATAAAATATAAAAAAATAAAAACTAGAAGAAGCAAAAATAAAATATTTAGAAACCAAATCTAGTTACTTGCCATGAAACTAGAAGAAGCAAAACACCTGAATTTTAACGGCACATGCATAGAAAACTGTAAAAAATCATACATTTTGTATAAAAATATATAATTTTGTAAAATTTTCTTAACATATGCTGTAAAGGGCACACTTCAACAGGAATTATAAAAAATAATCAAACTTGAGCAACCATCTCTAGGTGTTTTTGGCATTGGAAACAGTAGGACATCCAGTGGATCTATCTCAACAATCTCCATGGGATGACATTGACGTTGCTGGTGATTTTTCATAAAAAATAAGGCCAATAATTTATTTAAACATAAATTATCTTGATATTTTATTTTAAAATAAAAAGTTACTATTGAGCCACCCCATTATTTATAAAATTTCTTTATAAATTTATTTATTTATTTTATATATCATTACACAGATCTAGCAGGAGGCCCAAACGGTTTAGAAATTTGAATTTCCACCCAAAAAAAAAGAAAAAAGAAGAAGATTTGGGCTGGGTACAACTGGGCATCTGGGCCTGCTTCATGACAACTAAGAACCATGACGGCCTGAACTGATGAATTAGTTCGTTTTAATGCTTACATGTTAGTTTATGTTTCTCCTCTATTGCTGTTGTCTTACATTCCGATGCACCTAACAAAATTTCTTAAAAAAAAAAAAAAAAAAACACTGCTTTAGAATTCAAGAATTATGAAAAAAAAGACTTTTAAAGCACTCGAAAGCAATTTGTGAAATCTGATATACAGTGCCAGAAGTGTACCTTGGAGTGACAGATTCACTATGCCACGTCACTTATTGCATGAAATAACATTTTTAGAGACCAACTTTTTGATCGCCAAAAGATCATATCTCGTCGCTGATTGTTTTTCGTAACCAAAAAAAACCAGCTGTCAAAATTGTTCTGTGTAATGTGCTAGTCCATATCCAGGCCACAGGCAAAAGCACACAAGATACCTGTAAGAATTTCTGGAAGCACACTTGTACAGAAATTTAAGGCATTTATATTCATCATTAACATAGCATTTGTGTACTCTAGTATGGTAACTGAAATATACGTTCCTCTCCTAAGAACAAAACTAAGTATTTGCTTCCAGAAAGCATGTGTAAATGCTATTCCAATGCAAAAAATTTCTAAATGGATCCAACTCCAATCCAACTGCTAGCTGTGACATTTTCATGTTTGATTTTTATTTTTTTATTTGGTATAGAGGAAAAGAACAGGAAAAAACAAAACAAAGTAGGCGTACTGTACAGTCTGCTAAAAGTAGAGTACTAATTCCTGGGGGGATCTACTAGGCCTACAATGCATAAACTTTTTGGTTTAATGGCTGCAATATGGTACTGCTGTTCTCCTCCTATATTGGTGAAGTTGTAGAATATAATTTTTCTATGTAGTTCAGAGTCATAGATTCATACCTAGTGTACAAAAGGCAAGACAAAATCATCTGAAATAAAGGCTTCCTAGCCACCAAAATGTGGTGGAACTGCTGTTTTGGTGTTTGTGGGGCTGATGCTCTATTGTTGACCAGTTGAAATAAAACTGGCCAAGCCTCTGCCCAAAATGCATTTAAACAATTTCCAAGTCAAAGTAACATTTTCAAGATCAATGACTATAAGATGGAGGAGTTTGCACAAGGGGAGTTTGGACGGGTAAAGATGCAGCTTCACAAAACAAAAGGTTAGTACACCCCAAGTCAAAAAGGTAAAAAAGAGTATATACTCTGTGGTGGCTGCCGCTGCTATAATTGGCTAGTGGTGTAGGCAGTGATCTGTTTTCAGTTGTTTGCTACTGCTGATGTTTCTTTCTTTGCTGCTACTATGATTGGGTGATGCTGCTGCAGAGGTTTGTCGCTACTGTAGAGGTGTATTCCTATTGCAGAGTTGCATACAATCAACAATATGTGCTGTAGCAGTTGAGATGAGCACATCAGAATGGACCTAGGTTGGAATCTTAACTTCCTTGTTGTGGCCTATTGTGGTGCTGTTCTGTTGTATTGGTTTTGTTGTTGTTTTGATATCGTAGTGTTTGTTTGTCTTGGTCTTTGAAAGCAGAGGTTTGTTGCTGCTGTGTGCTGTGTGCTGTTTTTGTTTTTGCCTTTTGTTTTTTCTCTCATCTTTGGTTGGTTTCTTGTCAACTGTGGATGGTGTGCTAGCAAAGGATTGGACAGACATATTGATGCCAACCTTGTTGGGATTGGTATGTCTCGCTATGATGCTTTTGCACCCATCCCTTTTCCTTTCTTGATATAATGAGTTCTTTTTTCATCAATAAAGGTTTTTTTTGCCAATTAAAAAAAAATATGGTGGAACTAAACTAAATTGCCATCACAGCATGTGATCTTTGTGATGCAGTCCACAAGCAGGCCCCAAGATGGTGAAATGAATGGCTAACAACCACAACCTTGGACAATTGTGAGGTGGTGAAATGAATGGCTAACCACAGCCTTAGGCATTAGCATGATCTGATTATACAGCTAAGGCCCCAAGATGACCCAAACTTGCAAAGACTGATGCCAAAAGGATGGCCAAAGAAAGACCAGTGTGTTTTATCTAGTTCTTACTTCCTGGTAGTATATAGGCTTTTTTTTTTTCCTCCTCCCTACTTCAAGGATTTTATTACTAGTGGGACTGAAGCCCAAGTTGCATCATGCCTCAACCCCCATGATAATAAAAGAGAGATTTCACTGTCATAATTTTTCAAGAACTGCACCAATCAAGATCAAGGTGATTGAATCAAGCTAATGATCAACAATCCACCTTTTTTTTTATATCAGCCTCCTTGTTAGGGAGAAAAATCACATAAATTAACTGACAGAATATCCCATAAGTTATCATCATCACAACAAATAAAGAGAGTTTATACACTTAACCTGGTCTGGTGTTACAATTTGACTCAAGCTCTTTGTATTATTCGTTCCCACCTTGTAATCATGGTTTGTTGATAGTAATCTTCTTCCCCTCATCTCCATTAACCAATTTTGTTTCATTGTTAAATTTTTTGTCAATAAGAGCCATATACGTTGCATTCTTAAGAATTCTTTTTGTCACATATGAAAAGTGGGAAGAGAATGCATATCAGGGCTGTGCAGTGGATTGTCTGACCCGCCAATCCTGGCCCGGCCCAACCTGACCACATTTGGATGGATGCAAGGTTCTAAAAACCGGTTGCGGTCGCCAGTAGAACTTGGTGGCGATAAGCAGCTTGATTCTTGAGGATGTAAAAGCTGTGAATTTTTTTATTTTTTGCATAATTTGAAAAAATTTACTGATATGCATATTTTTCTCCCATGATCATATTTATTGGGTTTAAAATAAATATTGATCAATTTTTATAAATTTTTAAGTATATATTTCATATTTTTAAATCATTATAAACTGAGTTTTTTACTTTTTATTTTAATAATTAATGACTTTATATCATACAAAAAATTAATCACTAACTATTATACATAAGATAAAGAATGACAAAAGTAAGAATAAATAAGAGCATAAATATATATATATATACATATTTTAACCAAACCAAATAGATAATGACCACACTTATTATTATTATTATTATTATTATTATTATTATTATTATTATTATCAAACAATATATAGATAGACACACACAAATAAAATGATTGAGTGATAGCAGTTGAATAGAATAACATAGGTCTTACAGCTTCAACAAATCAATAACATGTTTTTTATCTTCCCTCTTTTCTCTCTCTATCTCTTACTCCTCCATCTTCCCTCTTCTCTCTATCCCTCTTCCCTTATTTTTAGCTTTTTTTGTGTGTTTCGAAAGTAGCAGTTCGGAACCGTTATGTAACAGTACGTAACAGGCCGTTACGATCGCTACGGCAGTCGCTACGGCCGACACACCTATGAATCTCAATCACACTGGAAAAGCAGCCGTAACGAGTGGCGGTAACCACCACAATCGTTACGTAACGGTTGCGGCCGCTTTTTAAAACCTTGGATGGATGTGTCACACATGGCGGGACGATGCGGGCCCAATTTCTGAGTTTTCACGGGTTCGGGTCGGGTGGCGGTTGATCCGCTACTACACCCGTGAACCCCGACCTGCCCGTTTTTGCCTCAATTTTTTTTATTATTTTATTATTTTTACTTTTATATATGTATTTATTATTTACCCCATTTTTACCTAAGCCATTCTTCTTCTTCAATTGACAGACATACATACAAGACAGACACAGTCTCTTCATTCTCTCTCTCTCTCTCTCTCTCTCTCTCTCTCTCTCTCTCTCTCTTCCCCCCTTCCAAAACCCTAAACATCTACTGACGGCGACGACCAACAACAACCGACAATCTATACCTAAAGTCGATCGGCAATCTTCTTTCCTGTTCTTCTGAGTTTTTTTTTTTTTTTTCTTTGACTGAAACCTTAACCCTAACCCATTCTTCGACTAAAAGAGGATTAGCGATCGTTGTGGAGTGGTGAGATCTTCTTTCCTCTTCTTCTTCTCTTCTTCTTCTCAACCTCTAATCTTTTTTTTTTTTTTTTGGTTCCAGTTCTAAAACTAGAGGATCAACGACTGAATCTGGTTTTCATTTTTTTTTTCCTGCTCCTGTTTTGTTGATATTCGATAAACTTCTCTTTAATCTATTGTTCCAGTTCTAATATATTTTTTTGTTTTGTTGCAGTTCTAATGGTGCCATTGATGTAATCTTGAACTGGGTTTGGGTTTCTCTCTCTCTCTCTCTCTCTCTCTCTCAACTTCATACGAATATCCATTTCAATCTACTGCTTATACCAAGCATTTTGCTCTCTTTCTATTTGAGATAATGCCACTGAAAAACTTTTGATTTTTTTTTAAATATAAAAATTTGTGTAAAAGTGATTGTGTTTATTTTATATTAGCTCCACTTTGCAATTATTGGTTTCTTTGGTCACAGTTTTATTTAAATCACTTGCTATAAAGTTTTTCCTTACTGTCTTGAATTTGTTTGCTTATAAAGAAATTATAATAATTATTTAGAACACCCTATTTGTTACAAAGTGTTTTCTTGATTAATATGAAAAGTTTATAACTCTAACATGTTGTAATTTGTTTGGTTGATTCTAGTTGGGTTTTGTATTTTTGGGACTTGTATTGAATGCTTTGGAATGTTATGTGAGGAAGCTAAATAGATTTATGAACTCTGGGAATTGATTTGCGGCTAAACAAAGAAGGGTATGTCATATTGTTTATAGCTCTGAATTGAATTGATTTGCTGCTAAACTCTGAATTGAATTGAAAAGTTTATAACTCTAAATTGAATTGATTTGTTGCTAAACAAAGAAGGGTATGTCATATTGTTTATAAATCTAAATTGAATTGATTTGATGCTAAACTTTGAATTGAATTGAAAAGTTTATAACTCTAACTTGAATTGATTTGCTCCTAAACAAAGGAGGGTATGTCATATTGTTTAAAACCATAGGGAAAAACAGACCATGGATTTAAAAAGCATATTTTGAATGATTTTTTATTTGTTTTTGGCAGTATATTTGATAATCTTTTGGTCATGGATCCTTGAAGTGAAAAAATATTTTTTGTGAGTCCTAATGTTAAGCCCGAATCATCTTCTGTTGACCCCTCTACCCCAACCTAATGCTCCCCCTCCTAGACCACCCCTAGCTAAAACTAGTAGTAGTAATGGGAGAACAACATCAAAGGCTTGGGATCATTTTGAAAAGATTAAAGGTATTGATGGGAAAGATAGGGCTATGTGCAAGTATTGTAAGAAAGAATATATGGTAGGATCTAAGAGTCATGGAACAAGTAATTTGTTAAGTCATTTGAAAATTTGTACAAAGTATCCATATAGGGATACTCATGAACAACCAAACATTGGGATTTTAACCTAGAGAAGTTGGTGGGGAGGGTGTTGATGTTGTGGCTACGTCATTTTCTATAGAAGTTGCTAGGAGGTATCTTGCCGAGATGATAGTAATTGATGAATTGCCTTTTAAATTTGTGGAGGGGATTGGTTTTAAAAGGTGTTGTAATGTCATGCAATCCAAGTTCAAGATCCCATCTCGATATACCGTTGTTAGGGACATTGTAGACATATACACCAATAAAAGGGAGAAGTTGAAGAAAATTGTGAAGGGGCATAGAATTTGCTTTACCACAGACACATGAACTTCTATACAAAATTTGTATTATATGTGTCTAACTGCACATGTCATTGATGATAATTGGAAGTTACAAAAGAGGATTATAAATTTTTGTCAAGTTGAAGACCATAAAGGAAAAACTCTTAATAAAAAAATCGAGGCACTCTTAAAAGAATAGAACATTGATGGCCTTTTTACCTTAACTGTTGATAATGTGAGTTCCAATAATCTAACCATTAGATTCTTGAAACGAACCACAACACTATAGAAGGGAATAGTCTTGGGCCATGAATTTTTACATATGCTTTGTTATGCGCATATTCTAAATCTCATTGTTAGTGATGGATTGAAGGATCTTGAGTCTTGTATAGCGAATGTGAGTCATGCAATGAGGTATGTGAAGTCTTCTCCAAACCGCCTTAACTCTTTGAAAAAGTATGTGGAAAGTTTAAAAATTAAGAGTAAGAGTCTCTTGTGCCTAGATGAGCCAACACGGTGGAATTCCACATATCTTATGTTGGAGGCGATGGAAAAATTTGAGAGTGTTTTTCAAAGAATGGGTGAAGAGGACTACAATTATAAATACTATTTTTTGGATAATGAATGGAGTAATAGGAGAAAGATGCCTACAGCTGAGGATTAGGATAATTATAGGGTGTTTTTGAAATTTCTTAGAAGGTTCTACAATGCAACAAAGAGATTTTCTGAGTCTTTATTTGTTACTTCAAATACATTCTACACTGAAATTTTTGTCATTGAAAATATGATTGGACAATTAATTAAAGACAATGATCCTATTTTGTCTTCAATGGCAAAGAAAATGAAAGAGAAGTTTGACAAGTACTGAAGAAATAGGGATAAAATCAATCTCCTTTTGTATGTTGCGGTTGTGCTTGATATTCGAAGAAAAATGACATATTTGCAATTTTGTTTTTTAACAATTTTTGGTGGAGATATAGTAAAAGTGAAAAAAATGTTAGATAAGGTGAAAAATTGTTGTATGATCATTATGCCACACTTGATTCAACAAATGTGCATGCCTCCAATGTAAATGAAACAGTAGATATGGTGATAGATGAAAATGACTCACACTCTATTGTGAACTCTCAATTTAACTCATTTTTAGAGGAGCAATTTTCTAGTGGTGGGCGTATGTCGAAATTAAACAAGTACTTTGGTGATATTGAGCAAGGTAGGAAGAATGCTCAATTTGACATCTTGGAGTGGTAGAAGGTTAATGCAACAAAATATAGAGTATTATCACTTATAGCATGAGATGTGTTGGCAATGCCTGTTTCCACTGTTGCTTCTAAGTCGGCTTTTAGTACAAGAGGTTGTATACTTGATCTATTTCGTAGTTCATTTGCTCCCAAGATAGTGGAGATTCTTGTTTGTACACAAAATTAGCTTCAAAATAACATTCCAATATGCTTTCGACAATCAATAGAGGATGTGGAAAAATTGGAACAATATGATTCGAGTAATGTATGCAATGATTTATTTTTTGTCAATCCATTTCATTTATTTTGTTTTTTGAAAATTCATTATCTTCACTTTACATGTTTTTGTTGTGTTATGTTTTATGTGTAGTTTCGGAATCAAGTTTGTGTTCAAGCCCAAGTCTAGAGAGTAACTTTATTTAAGTTTAATATCATTGGTAAAATATTACCCCTTTGTTAAATGTTATTAACATATGCTTACTTCTTTTAAGTTTATTAAATAATTTCATTTTTTTGTTATGCAGGTTTAGATGGCTCATGGTTTAGTGAAAGGAAATGAATGGTTTTTTTGCTTCTTTTTGGATGACTATAACTTCTTCTTCTTTTTTTTATGTACAATGTTTTTTGGATGACTATAACTTCTTCTTCTTTTTTTTTTATGCACAATGTTTTCCTTATATTTTATGCGTAAGTTAGATGATTTATGCTCATTGGATGCACAATGTTTTGGGTGATATTGAATTATGCCCATTGGAACCAATATTGAATTATACCCATTGCAATCCAAGTTACACTGCCCAGGTTGTTTCATAGATGTAAATGAATAAATATTTTGAATTATGCCCATTGCAATGAAAACTGTTTTGCATTGCCCAGGTTATTTCATAGATGTGAATGAATAAATATTTTGAATTATGCCCATTGCAATGAATTTTGCATTGCCCAGGTTGTTTCATAGATAAGAATGAATTATTTTATTTTATTTTTTGTATATTGAAAATTTGTAAAATCTCAAACCACCAAACCGATTCGTATCCATCCGCCAATCCGCTCAATCCACATCCACCGGATTGGCGGACGGATGCGGATTGATTTTCTCCAATCTGCCAATTTGGCAGACGAATGGCAGATTGGAGGTTTCATAGTCGCAACCGATCCATGCCCATCCCTAATGCATATCATGAAGAAACAAGTACAAAACTTTGAGGGAAAATCACCTGGTTCCCATAGACTCTGGAAATCTGTTCCAAGTTGCTTTTTCCAAACTTTACCTAGAAAATGCAGTTATTGAGAAATTTAAAAAGTAAGAAGCATAAGCATACTGTAAATACACATTTGATAAGAAGCATCTCACACCTGTTCTTAAATATTCTTCTACTACATCACTTCCAATAGAAATCTTATCAGCACCTCACCTGAATATTCTGAAGCAACTTCCAAACTAGAATATCGCCTGTGGAAAGAGTGCCTTAGTTGTAGGTTGTAACTATTCATATAAATTTCTAACTGCAGAAGTTTTGTAAATAAAGTATTTAAAGACAAGCTCAGGAAAACTAATATTAAATGCTAAGAACAAAAGAAGATTCCACCAAAAATAACTAAAGAACAGTGTAAATGTACCTGTCATTTCCGTCAGTAAAATCTCTGATACCACCTCCAACTATTAATAGTACAAAAACATTTTCTGACGCACTCCTCAATACCTAAAAACAAAACAACTGACAAAAAGTTAGGAAATGACAGCACAATATACAAAGATTTATGTTGGACATTCACGTTAATCGCTTGCTGATAAACCTACAGCATTGGCAAGTCGCCTAGAAGGAAGGCACGAAAACCTGTAATATTCAAGAAACTAACCAAAAATACAATGTTCAAGCTTAAAACTAATTTCATGACTCTTCAATAAAATATGAACATCACATCTATCCAAAACTGGGCATACCTTCTTAGCCACATCTTTGTAATACTTGTCAGAATATTTATTCATATATTTGTAATTATCTGTTTCCTGATTTCATGCCTTAGGGCTTCTTTTGTAAGTTATGTTTACTTAGTTAATATAAAAGGGAATGAATTGATATTCATTCACTAAGTTTGATTTTACCTAAACAAACATGGTATCAGAGCCTAAACCCTAAACCCAGCTTCTTCCGCCGCCATCCATCACCACACTGGCAAAACCCATCTCCAACGAACCCACCACCACCATTTTTCGGTCCCTCATTTAGTTATCTAGGGCTTGCGCATGCAGCAATAGGTCTTCCAAGCTCAGTCGACAGCCGTCAGAGGCCATCCAGGCCAAGACGACACCAGTCGGAGGTCACCCAGGACCAGACGACTTTCGCTAGGGCTTGCACAGGCAGCAGCAGGCCTTTCAAGCTCAGTCGACAGTCGTCGAAGGCCATCTAGGCTAGAACGACGCCAGTCGGAGGTCCTCAGGACCAAACGCCTTCCACCGGAGTTCACCCAGGACCAGACGACACCATTCGGCAGTTCGACTAGCTGTTTGCTTCTAGTCGACAGTCCCTTTGTTCCTTTGTGGCTCTCGCATGTCTTTGACAGGTTTGGTACTAAAATACTGATATCGTTTCAGATTTAAAAAAAAAAATATTGATTGAGGTTCTGGTTCCAGTATTATTTTTTGATTTATTTTTGGCTCAATAAATGGCCCCAATAATTTGATTTTTATGCTTCCATAGTGGTCTGTGATTGTCATTATTTGGTTGTTCTCTTCCTCTCATTGTTATGATTCCTGCTGGTTGTGGTTTAGATAAGTAACATACTCAGATGGCCGAAATTACTAGTGAATCCACCATTCATATCCAGCCACCTCAGGTGGAGAACCTCATTATGCCTACTCAATCCGAAAACTACAATCATAGCCTCAAAATTACCACCTCAATGTCTAATGGTTAGAATTATCTAGCCTGGTCGCAGAGTCTGACGCTTTTTCTAAAGAGCAAGGGAAAGATGGGTTATGTTGATGGAAAGGTTCAACCACCAGGTTCCAATGATCCTGGTTATGACCAATGGGAGATTACTAACTCCTTAATTATGGGGTGGCTTATTCATTCTATGGTTCCGGATATTGGTGAAAGTTACTTGTCCATGGAGACTGTCCGAGATGTTTGGGAAGCTATGGCTGCCACCTATTCTCACAAGGGAAATTTTTCGCAGACCTTTGAGTTGCGTCGTTCCATTGAGCACTCAATATAGGGGGAGCAGACCGTTCTTCAATACTTCACATTTCTTAACAATGGCTGGAAACGTCTTGAACACCTGCAAGACTATAAACCGGTCAGCACTACTGATTCCGTTAGCTATATGAAGTTTATTGCACATGAAAGGGTCTTCAAGTTTCTAAAAAGCCTTAATTAGGAATTTGATCCGGTTTGGAGTCGTGTCCTTAGCATGGATACTCTTCCCTCTCTTTAGGAGGCCTTTGCTTACGTACAGAATGAAGAAAGTCATCGTTCTGCTATGATGCCAACTGTTTCTCCAAAACGCTTTGCCTTACTTTCTGTTCCTCCTAGGGATGGGACCAATCTGCCCCATGTTTCTCCTAATCCTTTTACAAAGGATACTCTGTTCTGTGATTACTGCCACAAGCCACAACATACTCGTAAGACCTGTTAAAAGTTTTATGGGGCTCCATCTAGAGGTCAAAGTGATCGGTCTGGTTCTCGTAGAGGCCGGTCTGGCCAGTCTAGAGAACGTGGCTTTAATCCACGGGCCCATCAATCTAGTGCAGTTGGCATACTTGATTCCACTCCAGCCTCAGTTGGCCTGTCCTCTGATAAGGTATCTGGCCTGTCTTCTTCTGAGTTTGACGATGTTCAGCATCACTTGTTGGACAACTGGTCTTCTACCACTTCTCCAAATGCATCATCTTCTTCATTTGCCCAATCAGGTAACTTAGCCTCTTTCCCCAATGCTTTCATATCCCACAAGTCTGTCCCATGGATTATTGATTCTGGTGCCTCAGATCATATGCCTGGATCTTCTAATCTTTTCTCTGACTATAAGCTCTCTTCAGGACACGACAAAGTTCGCATTGCAGATGGTACTATTTCTTCTATCTCTGGAAAAGGTTTAATTCGTGCCACTCCTACCCTTTCTTTCTCTTCTGTTTTACATGTTCCTAATTTCTCTGTTAATCTTTTATCATTGAATCATATTACTCAGGATTTGAATTGTAGTGTGACTTTTTTCCCTGATCATTGTCTTTTTCAGGACCTTATCACGAGGAGGACGATTGGCAGTGGTAGAGCAGAGCATGGTCTCTATATCCTGGCTCAGGCCGACAAGGTTGCTCATCATTCTACCCAGTCTCCAACCACCAAGAACGATTTATGATTGTGGCATCGACGTCTTGGTCATCCCTCTTTTTCCCTGCTTCAACATTTATTTCCCTCTGTTTTTACTAAAAATAATGTGTCTAACTTTCAATGCGAATC
This sequence comes from Camellia lanceoleosa, assembly GCA_025200525.1. Classification (NCBI taxonomy): domain Eukaryota; kingdom Viridiplantae; phylum Streptophyta; class Magnoliopsida; order Ericales; family Theaceae; genus Camellia; species Camellia lanceoleosa. Next base: position 164,982,721 of record CM045766.1, on the reverse strand, counting down.
TTGTCAACTCAGTAAACAAACACGAGCTTCTTTTGCTCCCTGTATTAATAAAAGCGTAGTTTCTTTTTCTTTAATACATTCTGATGTTTGGGGTCCATCTCGTGTTGTGTCATTAAAAGGCCATAGATGGTTTGTCACGTTTATCGATGATTTTTCCCGTACTACTTAGGTATATCTCATGAAAGAAAAGAGTGAGGTTTTCTCTGTGTTTCAAAATTTTCATAAAATGCTTTGTACTCAATTTGGAGCTATTGTCCAAATCTTGCGCTTTGATAATGGGAGTGAATACATTGATTCAGGGTTAGAAAGATATTTTTCCACTCATGGCATTATCCATCAAACTTCTTGCACCGATACCCTGCAACAAAATGGGGTCGCAGAGCGGAAGAATCATCATCTTCTTGACATGGCTCGGTGTATGTGTTTTTCTATGGGTGTGCCTCGGTCTTATTAGGGGGAGGCCGTTCTCACCGCTGCCTATCTCATTAATCGTCTTCCTACCCTAGTATTGCATAAAATGTCTCCTCTCCAGGATTTTTTAAGGTCCAAGTCTCTGTTTTCCATTTCTCCTAAAATCTTTGGGTGTGCCTATTTTGTTGACAATCATTCCCCTACTCATGGTAAGTTGGACCCTCGCTCTCTCAAGTGTGTTTTTCTTGGCTACTCCCCTACTCAAAAAGAATATAAGTGTTATCATCCTTCTTCTCGTAAGTGATTTGTGTCCATGGATGTCACCTTCTTTAAGTCTCAGTCTTACTACTTGTCTTCTCCAGTGTCCCAGTCATCCCTTTAGGGGGAGCCTTGGTGTAAAGAGATTCATGTTGTCCCTGTTGCTCCTATGGTGGAATCAGTTGTTCCTCCACCACCTATTGTTAAGACTATAGAATTTAATGCCACCAAAGACAAGGAATGACAGGTTTATGTCAGGGACAAAGATAGACAAAAAGTTACCTGGATATAAGAGACCACTTCTGCTCACCCACTGCCATCTCCTACTTCTGATAAGAGTCCAGGTAACTTTGAACCTGTTGTTTCTCTTGAGTCTACTGATATTACTATTCTTGACAGTACTGATCTTGATATTTCTATTGCTAAGAGAAAGGGTGTGAGATCTTGTGCTCAACATCCCATCTCTAATTTTGTGTCCTACTCTCATTTGTCATCCTCATATAGAACCCTTGTACCAAATCATTTTCAGGATGCTCTCACTACCTCTGAGTGGAAACTTGCCATGATTAAGGAAATGAAAGCACTTCATAAGAATGACACTTAGGAATTGGCTGAGTTACCTAGGGGCAAACGAATCGTGTGATGTAAATGGGTGTATACAATAAAGCATAAGGCAGATGGTTCAGTTGAGCGTTATAAGGCTCGACTTGTGGCAAAGGGTTTTACTCAGACATATGGGGTGGACTATCAAGAGACATTTGCTCTAATTGCGAAGATGAATTCTGTCATGGTACTCCTCTCCCTTGCAGCTAATTTGGATTGACCACTTCACCAGTTTGATGTAAAGAATGATTTCCTCCATGGTGACCTAGAAGAAGAGGTGTATATGGACATTCTCCTTGGTTTTGAAGATCTTCAGACAAAGGGGAAGGTATGTTGACTTCGAAAGTCACTCTACGATCTCAACCAGTCTCCAAGGGCTTGGTTTGAGAGATTTACTCAAGCGATGGTGAAGTATGGTTTCAAACAAAGCCAGGCTGATCATACTCTATTTGTTAAACATTCCTCCCATGGTTAGATGACGGCTCTCATTGTATATGTGGATGACATAATGCTTACAGGAGATGATGTTGAGGAAATTCCTCTACTAAAGAAGTATTTGGTAAGTGAGTTTGAGATTAAAGACTTAGGAAATCTAAAGTTTTTTTGGGTATTGAAGTTGCCATAACCAAGAATGGGATTTTCATCTGTCAGATAAAATATGTCCTTGACCTGTTGAAAGAAATAGGGATGCTTAGAAGCAAAGCCTATGATACTCCTCTAGAACCTAACCAGAAACTGAGTGATAATATTGGAGGAGCAGCTGTTGATAGGAGGAGTTATCAGCGGTTAGTGGATAAGCCCATTTATTTATCCCATTTTCGTCCTGATATCACTATTGCAGTTAGTATAATTAGCCAATTCATTCATGCTCCTCATGCAATACACTTGGAGGCAGTTATGAGGATTCTGAGATACTTAAAATCTTCTCCTGGAAAGGGCCTTTATTTTTCCAAACACAATCATCTTAGTGTGGAAACCTATACGGATGCAGATTGGGCAGAATCAATAACTGATAGGAGGTCCACTTCGAGGTATTGTACCTTTATTTGAGGGAATCTAGTTACTTGGAGAAATAAGAAACAGAACGTGGTTGTCAGGTCTAGTGCAGAAGCAGAGTTTAGAGCCATGGCACAAGATGTGTGTGAACTCTTGTGGATTAAGTTGTTGTTGAATGATCTGGGGATAGATCAAACAAATTCCATGCAACTATATTGTGATAATAAAGCTGTCATCAACATAGCTCACAATACAGTTTAACATGATAAGACAAAACATGTTGAGATTGATCGTCACTTCATCAAGGAGAAATTCACTAGCGGCACAATATGTACTCCATTTGTGAAGTCTGGTGAACAACTCACTGATATCCTTACAAAGGGGGTTGGGAATACACCGTTTCATGATATTCTTCGCAAGTTGGGAATGAGAAATATTTTCGCACCAACTTGAGAGGGAGTGTTAGAATATTTATTCATATATTTGTAATTATCTGTTTCCTGATTTCATACCTTAGGGCTTCCCTTTTAAGTTATGTTTACTTAATTAATATAAAAGGGAATGAATTGATATTCATTCACTAAGTTTGATTTTGCCTAAACAAACAATACTATCCGGCAAGATCCACCGGCTTGCCAAGGTTTCTCACCTTCAAAAAGATGATAACACTACTCATTACCAGATAAAAAAAACTGAAGTGATGCATAAGCAATGCACATGATCATAATCCCATATAGAATGAGAAAATATGTAAATAAATAAAAAAAAAATTGAAGGGAAAAGAAAGATATGGAGGGAGGGAGGGAGGTGAGGTGAGGAGAAGTGGGAGTTAATTACTATTATTTACTTTTTTCAAAAAGGTAAGGTTTTGTCTTTTCACCAACATCTATATTTTCTTTTTCTTTTTCTTTTTCTTTTTTTTCCCTTTATCATCCTAAATTTAAAGGATCAAGGACAATGCACAGTTTCTCCATGTAGACACCAAGCTGGAAATCCAAACTGTTCTAGTTTAATACAACAATAATCCTTCACAGGGGTTTCATGCTTTTTAAAACTTTATTCCCTTTCTTTAGATTCTGCAAGACATTTTTGATCGGCATAAATTCTGCAAGATACAAAAGCAATCCATTGACTATTTTGCTTATGGTCATAGTTAATGAACAGTTAGTAACACAAATGCTTGCTGCAATGATAGAAGCTTGTGCTCAATTGACCAAATGTGTGTTCAAATTGATGGTGGTACTTCATACCAAAAACGCTAGTGTGGGTGAGAGGTGTGGTTAGAGATAGTCCGAGAAGATGGCGGGCACTTCAATGGCTTGGGATCACTGGAGGTGGAAAGGAGGAGATCAAGGCAAGCTTGGAGAGAGAGAGGTTGGCAGTGATAGACCTTGAACACCAATGTAAAGTAAGAAAGGGTATTTAAGCATGAGACTTGGTCGTATTGTCGTTGTTGTGTCTCGCTGCATATACGATACGTTATATAGGCCACAGGAGTATTGGAGCCCAAGCAAATTGTTGGACAGGTGGCTCGTTCTCCTCAACTTTGCCAGAAGTGATATAAGCCCTTCTACCGTCTGTGGCTTGCCGGCAGGTGGAGAGCAACATTTCATAGCAGGCGGAAAGTAACGTTTCGTATATGCATCGGATGACATGAACGTAAGGTCATTGTTGCCTCTTCTCCAAGCCTGGTCGAGATGGAGTTGTCTTAGCAAGAAGACAATTATCTTGACGATCCCATGACCTCAGCCGCCAGTCCAGTATCCTCTGATGATCCCGAGCAGTAGTGCCTGGATCCTGCTCCCAACCTAGGCATCCAAGTAGGTGAATGGGCTAGGGCCTACCTTAGTGTTCAGGAGAGCCGAGGGCTCGCTTCCAGGCGACCAAGTAGGAGGATGGGCCGCAGGCTTATCTCAATGTTTAGGAGAGGGGCTCGCTTCTAAGCGACCAAGTAAGAGCATGGGCCGCAGGCTTATTTCAATGTTTAGGAGATCCAATGTTTATCAATCTAAGTTCAAGTAAACTGGGGATTGATTGTATTGTTATTTGGTCTTGGAGCAAGGTATGAAGGACCATGGACCCTGGTGCTACCTGTTGCAGGGCTCTTCATATCTAGATATATTTGGGCTTGTATATATGCTCCCGCTTAGGCTAAGCATATAGTTTTAGTTGCCTTGGCACATGGCTCCCATAGGGCTCGCCATGTATCAAACATACGACATGCCCGTCGTGGTGCCTTATTGGTCTGCCACGTAGGTGGGGTTTTGGTGATGTGGCACCTGTAGGGCTTACCACGTATTGAGCTTGATACAAGTACCCACAATAATGCTCCCTTGTACAGATGCTCTTATACCTAATCAGAGTATTTGTACATGACTATGTTAAAAAGTTTTGAAAAATATTAACTCATGCAAACAAGTATTCAGATAGAGTCGTCTAAAATCAGGCTTTTGATACAATGGGGGCATTTGGATTGCTCATGGAGAGTTTACATTTTAAATTTCATCCGGCGCGAGCCGGCCGGATAAAGATGTGGGCTTGTTGGGCGATGGCTTGATTCCGGGGAATTTCCACTACTTCACAGGAGATTTTGGCTTCGTTCCATAGGCACCAGATTCTGCCTCTCACCCTTTCCATGCCGCTAGGAGAGGGGGCAATGGTCTTGGTGTTAGGAGAGCCTATGATTTGGCTCATGAACTGGGCCTTGCTTCCTTCTTTTTTTGTGTTTATGATGATGACGAGGTGGAAGCGTCCGCTAGAATGTAGGTGCATGTAGTGTTGGAGGAAGTTAGGGCGAGCGACGCACTCAGTGTTAAAGAAGAGGATGTTAAATGGAATGTTGTAGGGGATGTTTGGCTGAGCACTGCGGGAAGCGCTCTCTTCTCCTATGTTGAGATCTACAAAGCTCTCTATGTCCCACCTAAGTCCCAAATCTTCATTTGGGTTTTCCAATGGTGCTGACATGATGGAGATGTGGTGGTCTAGATCTCTCTCTGTCGGTCTTTGCGAGAGGATGTTGATGCGGATCCTCTCGAAATGTGGGACTAACACCTGATTTGCTTGGCAGGTGGATCCTTGGAGAGTGAGGTTGATTTCTTGGTTTAGTAAAAACCAAGAATAAGACAGTGGTATTGTGTAAAGTTCTGGAATGGATAGTGTCTTATACCATCCTCTTATTTTACCCCAGAATTCTTCCAGTACCTCTACGACTGTATGAGCAGATATTGGGTGTTGGATCCAAAGGGATTCGAATAACTGATCTTGGAATTGCCATGGAGGCATGGAGAGCATCTTTCGAAAGAATTCACACACAGGGCGATGGCGATGAGTAGGAGTGGAGCTTGAAGCTCTAGAGTTGGAGCTTGAAGCTTTATAGCTTGGACCTCTGGGGTTTGGAGCCTTGTTCACCGGCCACCAAACGGTATTATCTCGGTGCCCCTCTCTTCCGGAAGCCATTTAGAGAGAATGGGTTGTTGAAGTTAAGAGGAGTGTTGGCAAGTGAAATATGAATTTGCTTGCTTCTTTTTTTTTTCTTTTTTTTTTCTTTTTTTTGTGTTGTTGTCCTGCATTTGTGCTCTTATAAAGACGGGGTTACATCGAAAAAGGGGGGGTGGACTTATTGACTTTTGCAGCTTTTGTTAGGAATGAACGATCTATGAAGAGGACAACTCATCAATTGGAGTTATAGCTTTAGAGCAGACCATTAAAGGCTACTGATTGGGAGCTGCCATGGTAGCGTATAATAGCTTTTTGGAGAGTCTAAGGTTGTTGCAATCTGTTTTTAGTGTTTATAATAAGTAAAGAGGATTTTTTGATTGGTTTAAGGATTTTTTTCTTGGGAAGGTACAACCTCAGAATGTATAAAAAATTTATTTAATTTTTTTTATATTTATATTTATATTTATTTTTAATTGTTTTATTATTTTATGATTATTATTATTATTTTTTTTTTTTTTGAATCCGGATCTCTGTTTGCTCCTTTTACCCCTTGTACAGAAGGATGTGTTATGGACTTGGTTATCCGTAGCTGGGTTTTTGTTTTTGTTTTTAGATTAATGTACCGTTAAAAAAAAAAAAAAAAGTTCCATAGTCTCTCAAGTTGATTTCTGGGTTTCTATACTCCCTCTCCTCCTCTCTCTAAAGTTGGTTGGCTACCTAAGTTGTATTCAGCTTTTAGAGAGAACCAGAGGTTGTCATCGGTGGATCGCGAGAGTGGGGAGTGGTGCAGCAATGGTGAGGCAACTCTCACACTGTCTCGGATTGAAGCAGATTGCGACATTAGAGGTTCGGTTTTTGGGTATAGGAGAGTGGCTAGATTTTTGTATTGTTTGTTTGAGGGTGGTGAATCGAACTTCGAAGTCGCGAAAGGCACTACAACATTTTCTTAGTTTAGTGATATTTGAAAGTGCCACAAAACTATTCTTCTAATGACATGTTTTGGTCTTGTGGCATTTTGAACAAGTGCCACTTCTATCAGTGCCACGGTAAATACGAGTGCCACAGTAGATACTTGCAAGTGCCACTGCAGCATCATGGCTGAAAACTTTCAATGACATTTTAATGTCATGGTAGATATTATTTGTGGCACTATCAAGCGCCATTAAAAAAAGAGTTAGTGACACTTGTAAGTGTCATTACACCATCAAGACTAAAACCTTTCAGTGACACTTTAATGTCATGGTAGGCACTATTCGTGACGCTATCAAGTGCCATTCATGACGATAATTCGTTGTAGAACAATTTGATCCGCTCTTGCGGAGACTCGAACCGCCAACCTTCCGCACCATAAATCTTATACACCACACTCTTCCCACTACACCTCTATAGCACCACATGATTATATATGCAACATATATTATTTATATAGTATATACATCCATATTAATATAAAAGTATATAAATAAACATAATTATTTTATTGAACATAATTTATGTAAAATAAACTATTTACTACCAAAATAAAAAAAGACCACTTTTGGCGACTAAAAATATTTTTTAGTCACCAATTCTATACTTTTGGCTACTAATTGTTTTTTAGTTGCTAAAAAACTTAACTTTTGTCAACCAAAATCGGATTTGGTCGCCGAAGATGCACTTTCAGCTACCAAAATTTTGATCACCAAAAAATTTTATTCCCGTCTTAGGATTTTAGTTCTCCCGCGCTAAAAATGACCACTTTTGGCGACTAAACTTATTTTTTAGTCGCCAATTGTAGACTTTTGGCTACTAAATTTTTTTTTGGCACCAAAAAGCTTTACTTTTGGCTACTAAAATTTTTTTAGTTGGTAAAACCCATATAATCAACGACCAAACTTATTTTTAGTCGCCAATTGTAGACTTTTGGCTACTAAATTTTTTTAGTCGCCAAGAAGCTTTACTTTGGGCTACTAAAAATTTTTTAGTCACTAAAACCCATATAATCAGCGACCAAACTTAGTTTTAGTCGCCAATTGTAGACTTTTGGCTACTAAAATTATTTAGTCGCCAAAAAGCTTTACTTTTGGCAACGAATGCTATTTTGGTCGCTGAAAGCTATACTTTCAGCAACCAAATTTTTTTGGTCAGGAAATTTAGTCGCTGGATATGCTTTTTCTTGTAGTGTATATTGAGTTTAATTCATTTATTTTTAATCATTTACTGCATTTTAAAAATTTAGAAAATATAGTGGCATTTTTTGTTTTTTCAAAAATGTCATTATAAGCTTGGAAAGTTTTTGGCTTAGTGGCATTTCTCAAAATGCTATAAAATATTTGTTTATAACACTTTTCACCTAAGTGCCATAAAAAGTAATTTGCACCTACCTACTGTGCTAACATTTTTTAAAAATGGCATTGTAACTAAAGTTTAGTGGCATCTGTTGGTAAATGTCACGAACATAATTTTTTGTGTCATTATTTTATAAAATGTCATAAAATTGATGTGACATTTCTTTATTGAAATGCCACTAGAGCCTTATATGTTTTGTGGTTCTGTGGCATTTTTCTAAAACATTTAATGCCAATTTTTATTTTTGTGACATTTTCTAAAAACATGCTACTAATGTAGTGTCACTAAAGTGTAAATTTGTTGTAGTGACATTTTTGTTGTAGTGAAGTGACACTTTTTTTTAATTGAAATGCCATTAGAGCCATGTATGTTTGTGGCTGTAACGCCCTCAAAATTAAACCCATAATATATGTAACAATGACATGCATTGATAAAAGAAAACAAAACATTATTCCATTCATCAGAATATTCCTAATAAAAGACATTATATGTAACATCAAAAGTAAATGCCCTACGGGCTTACATCTTTCCAAGCCAACACTTGGATACAAAATGTGAGTACTAACTCAACTACAAATTAAGCCTTCGGCTTGAGTTTACATGTAATATCAAATAAACAAAATAACAACTAATCTAAACAGAGTCTTCAACTCCAAATCCTTCCAAGCTAAGTTCTTGGAGGTAGCATATCACCTGAACCTGAAAATGATGTTTCCATATAGGGTGAGCCACAGCCCAGCAGAAATATACTAAACCAAATATAGAAATTGACTAAAGCAATAGCATTCAATAGATGGTTACCATTTAAAATCAATTATAGCACAATTCAATTTCATGACAATAATGTCCATGACATGTTTCACTTTCCATTCTTATTCATCCTTTCAATTATACAGACATGGCTCAGAACCTGGCCAAACTACAAAATGAGACTACATCTCACATCAACATTACTTCCAATACCAACAATTCAAATGAGACTAAGGCTCGTACAGAAACACTTCTAAAAATCAATAAGTACACATATGAGTGGTACTAATGGAGTCCATCCCCTATCTCCTCCCAAACAATATCCGGTTTAGGAGTCCATCCCCTATCTCCTCCTAAACCGTGGAGTACATCCCCTATCTCCTCCCAAACAATATGCATATGCAATGTAATAAACACTTGACATACACAAAATTCAATTAACACACGTATTTACTGTATTAATTCAACTATCAAATTCAATGACTCATTCAATATGATTAGTTTCAGTTTTCTCTAATCAATATGCAATGTCTACAAAAAATCACGACTATCCTCCACCGATAGCCCAAAACAGTTATTTCTAAACAAAAAATAAATGTATCAATAAACATAATCTCAATTTCAAGAATTTAAACCAAATTCCACACTTTTCCCAAAATTAATTATACGAATTAATTTTATTACAATAATTAGGGCTTTTCCCCCTTTTCTCAAAATCAACCCTAAGGTTCAGTTATTTCAATTCAACATACATACATATGTTGTTTAATAGATGAAAATCCCCCTTTTCAAACTATAATTCAAACCCTAATTTCCCAAAATTACCAATTGACACCTACATATCAAAAATACCAAAACTTAGGACAAAACCTATAATATGGAGTAGGAAATCCCTACCTCGAAGTGAAGAACTTGAATGGAGAAGATGACAAAAATCCCAAAGTGCTCCAAACCGCCAAACTCTCAAATTAAAGTAAAGCCCTCGTGTCCCTCTATCTTTTTAATAAAGAGCCTGGGGTAGAAACACCCTAAAACTAGATGAAACCTAAGAGAGAAAGTGAGTGAAGGGAGAGAGAACACGAACCTAGGGTTTTGGACTCAAAAAGAATGTTAAATAGTGTTTTAAAAACCGTTGCTACGTATTTATATAAAACAGGCTCGCTCGAGCGAAGGATTGGTCGCTCGAGCGACCAGACACAAGAAAGTCTCGCTCGAGCCAAAAACTCGAAGCTTCAGGTCTGCAACCCAGAAGCTCGCTCGAGCGACAGAATGCTCGTTCGAGCGAAGAACTCGAAAACATACACCTCGCTCGCTCGAGCAAAGGAAAGCTCGATCGAGCCAAGAAACACTGCTCTCAAATCTTAAGCCCAGACGCAGTCGCTCGCTCGAGCGAAGAAACCTTGGCTCAAGTGAAGGACCAAAACAAAGAGCTCGCTCGAGCGACTAACTGCTCGCTCGAGCGAAGGGTCAAAATTCTGGGTAGCAACCCTTTACTCCCAAACACTCCCAACCTGCAACAAACCTGCCCACTACATCTCATAACTTAGAAATAAGAAATTAAAGGACGACAACCACAATTATATAACAACAGAATCTACGGAACCTAAATCCGGATACAACAGCCAACTAGGGAAAGACCAGGGTCGCTATAGTGGCTCTATGACATTTTTCTAAAAAATGCCACCAAATATTCTTTTTGTGACATTTTTTAAGAACATGCCACTAGTATGGTGTCACTAAAATATGTTTTTGTTGTAGTGTTGTGACACTTGTTCATTGAAATGTCACTAGAGCCTTTTATGTTTGTCGTTTTGTGGCATTTTTCAAAAACGTGCCACTAAATATCATTTTTGTGGCATTTTCTAAAAATATGCCACTAGTGTAGCGCCACTAAAGTATGTTTTTGTTGTAATTTTGTGACACTTGTTCATTGAAATGTCACTAGAGCTTTTTATGTTTGTCGTTTTGTGGCATTTTTCAAAAACGTGCCACTAAATATCATTTTTTGTGGCATTTTCTAAAAATATGCCACTAGTGTAGTGCCACTAAAGTATGTTTTTGTTGTAGTGAGGGGAAGAGAGACAAGTCGAGCAGAGAAAGAAAAGAGGGAAGAAGAGTGCTGCGAGTCGCGGAAGTCGCCGTTAGGTGAGCCGCAGGGGTGCTGTGAGGCGATCGGTTGGGCTGTTGGAAGTTGAGTTCTGATTCTGGGTTGGCTGCTAGGGCTGGGGTCTTGCCGATCGCAAGTGGGTTTGCTCGTGATTGAAGAATCTGTGAGGCGTCGACAGAGGCTGAGGTTTCGATCTATTTGAATCAATAAAGTTAGGTTTCTAAGGGTTATTACTATGGGTGGAGCTTGAGAGGAGCAATCGAATCAGAAAGGGAAAGAAAGAGGAGCTGCGGATACACGCGAAGCTCGTCGCAGTTGCTGCCGTAGGTTGTAAAGGTATGGGTCTGCTCATAGTTGATTTGAATTATGTTTTCATATATAGATTCATATATATATATATATAAGGTATTGTTTTGTGGAAAATGGAAGGCTGTTGAAAAATAAAAGTGAGCCACGTAAAAAAATATATATATATATATATTTTTTTTTTTTTTTTTTTTTTATTTATTTATTTATTTATTTATTTATTTTTTGGAGCATGAGGCAGATCAATAAAAGAGGGTTGTGTTTTGAAGAATTGGAGAGGTCTATAGTAAGATGTTAATTAGGTAAAGAGTGAAAAGGTTGGAAAGTTATTAATAACGAATATTGGAGAGTTGTATGCTTAGAAAATAAAAATAAACTGTTAGAATAAATATTGAAGAGCTATGGAGTTGGAGACATGTACTTGGCAAAATTTTAAGATTGTATTGAGAGCTATGAGAGAATAAATATATATATATATATATATAAGTTTTTTTTATTATTATTATTGTTGTTTATTTTTTATTTTTGGTAGATTGTATATCAAAAAAAGTTGAAACGAGAGGAAGTAAAGATGAATGCGAGGGGTGGAGAGAGTTGCGAGGGAAATGAAGATGAGTGCGAGGGATGGAGGGGAGTTGCGAGGGATGGGTCTGGTTGTGTGAGGGAAAGGGGCTATCTAAAAATAGTGCCTTAGCCTTAGCGAGGGAAAGAGCTTTCTTTCTTTTTTCTTTTTTTCTTTTTTTTCGGTGGAAAGGGTTACATGCGAGTGGTGAGGAGAGTTGCAAAGGATGGGTTTGGTTGTGCGAGGGAAAGGAGCTATCTAAAAATATGGTTTTTTTTTTTTTTTAACAAAAGAATTTTGATGAAATAAAGAAAAATGAAGCGAGTGAGAAGTGGTGTGAGAAGAAGAGGCCTAACTCAATTTTTTTTTTTTTTTTTTGATGGAAAAGGATAGAAATTTAGGCGAGGGATAGAAACAGATGTGGAAAGCAAAGAAAAGGGGAATTAGAACGAAGGTGTACTTCACACGAGGGATAGAGGCCTAGCGAGGGGAAGAGGCCTAACTCAAAATTGTTTTTATTTTATTTTATTTTATTTTTTTATAACTTCAGTGGAAATAGTTAGAAAATTAGTGAGGGATGAATACATATTTGGAAGGCGAGGGAGAGGGAAGATGTACTTCATGCGAGGGAGAGGCCTAACTCAAGATAGTGTCTTAGCGATGGAAATAGGTTTTTTTTTTTTTTTTTTTGATGGAAAGGGATAGAAATTTAGGCGATAGATAGAAACATACCTGGAAGGCAAGGGAGAGGGAAGATGTACTTCATGCGAGGGAAAGGCCTAACTCAAGATAGTGTCTTAGCGAAGGAAAGAGGTTTTTTTTTTTTGATGGAAAGGGATAGAAATTTAGGCAAGGGATAGAAACATACCTGGAAGGCAAGGGAGAGGGAAGATGTTCTTCATGCGAGGGAAAGACCTAACTCAGGATAGTGCCTTAGCAAGGGAAAGAGGTTTTTTTTTTTTTTTCGAATAGAAAGGGATAGAAATTTAAGCGAGGGATAGAAACATACTGTAGACGTCCCCGAACGCCCCAAGAGAGAAATCCCGTTTCGTTCATATTGGACTCACTACAATTCGAACTCAAATTGTCATGGTTCTTAATCTGAACCAAAGAGTCCAAATCCGGCAAATCATTTTGAAAAAACAGATTTTTAGAAAAAAAGTGCCAAACATGAACTGTTTTGCCAGATATAGAGTCACCACCTAAATATTTTTTAATGGGGGAATTTAGGAAACCCTGACTCGTTTGCCTAAGGCCATGTATCCGTCATCACCAAAGTTGCCTCGGCTCGGGAACTTGGGTACGATTGGGGAAGGTCAGCTATGAGCACCCCCTCTCGCCCGACCCGAAGATCGGCCTTTACTAACCGTGATATCTCATTTTTGAAAACATTTTGCGTTCTTATTCCGATTAATTAGCTAGCATTACTAAGTGATGCGTACAACACAAAAATATAGACTAGATCGCCTAATTTGGAACAAAGCATTGCATATCCTTTTTGTTTGGAAAATGATTTGAGATTTGCTACTCGCAAGTAGGCTTAAAAAACACGAATCTCAATGAGTTATCCCAACTCAAACAATCTAACCTTCACCCACAGGCATTCAAGCAGTTTATATCACATAAGCATCTAGCCACATGGTAAGCATGCTGTCATGTTTAACATTCACACTCATGCGAGATGCTAAAGCATAAATACTTACTGAGTACTCTAAGCCAAAACAGAAACTAGTTAGTAATCATATGCATGATCCTAGTTCATGTTAAAATGGCTAATGCAACACATGCAAAATGCAACTACAATAGGCTCGACTATTCTAAGATGGCATATGATGATGCTACAGCTAACACATATTCAACTTGGAATTGAAATACAATGCAGTTAGTATGATGCGCCGAGCCCGGTGCATGTAAACGAATGAATGGATGTAAACATACTATCATGAGTATGCTAATTGAAACATGCCCTAAACTAACCATCGAAAGCTAGTAAATAAAAAGGAAGAAAGACGTGGGGTTGGAAGACATGCACACACTCACACACACTTATTATACAATTGCCCTCGCTCGGAGGGTCCGAATAAATATTACAAAACAAATAAATAATTAACTACTCTAGCTAATTAAATACTACAAAACTTCTAATTAATTAACAAATTAACTAAAAAAGGGAAGATGGCCGCAGCCCCGCCTCGAAATTATAAGATAATGCATGCTCGATCCGTCTCGCCCGTAAATCCATCACCATGACACATGTTACCTCTGTTTTCCCTGCTCTGCTTCTCTGAAAATTGCACAACTCCCAAGGTATGCTCCATGGACACTGTGGAGCACCACCGACCAAGTGGAATCATCACCGGCCATTGGGAATGGTCATCGACCATTAGTATAGCTCTCAGCTATCCATATTTGGTCGGTCGGCACTGAGAATGGTCGGCCAGCCAAATCTTCCTGCAGAAACCTGTTTTGACAGCAGCAGAGGGCAAAACATGGCATGGCAATGTATTTCAAGCAAATGTATGCACCAACCCACTCCTTATCATGTTCATGACTCAAAGGAGTTTGGGACTCGAACCTTGGACCACCAATCGTGCATTTCAATACGTGATGGCCCAAGAAGCCAAGTTGTGCATTTTGATTTCAAATGCAATGCACACAAACAAACACATAAAGCCCAATCTCTATCACTTGGTCAAGAGACAAGGCATGCATGCAAGATGCAATGCAACCTAGGCATCGAACTAAGCATACAATACGAACATGAGAGCAAGCATGCAAACATGAACATGGACAACACACAAACATGTAACAACATGATGAAATTGAGCAAGCAAGCAACCATATACAAGACATGCGAGCAACAACATGTGAAGATGGTTTTACACTAACTTGGACAGCTCTCTACTAGGTCCAAAACAGTGGCCAACATGCTCAAGAATGGAAACCAAAACACATACAAATAGGCATGCATGCAAGGTCCAACACTTAGGCACATAGAGACAACTTTTAAGCACACTTAAAAGAGGAACAACATGGCCATATGGCATGCAATGTAAGCTCTGAAAATCATGTTAATGATGGTGCCAAACCAAGCAAACAAGACAAGCATAGCACACAACAAATGGTCTAAAGCCTAAGGCTCACCAAAGAAGCATTGAACTACACTTAGTGCAACCACACATGGCATGAATTAAGTGACTGAAAATAGAGATGTGACATGCTAAAATGAGCCTCAAAACCCACCTAGATGGCATCTAAATGGCTTAAGTATGAAAGCATACACAAGGGCCCAAACAAGGAGCATAAGACAACAACCTCTTAACACATTAAAGGGGTATCAAATGCAAGCATATACGCATGCCACAAGAACTGAAATAACATTACAAGTGGTTCCAAACCACTGAAATGATGCAAGGATGGCATGCTAGAGGGGTCAATGCTCAAGGCATACAAGAGAGTTTGCATGGTAGCTATAGAAAGCAAAGCATGGATGACTCAAATGACCAAAAACAATCCCTTAGCATACTAAAACAAGCATAAAAGCTTCACAAAGCTAGGCCAAAACACATGAGCATGGTAGTCTAAATGCTAGGCACATGTTAAGGCAAATTATGGCATTACAAGACATGTATGCAAGCTAAGCATGGTGTGTCTAAACCAATTAAAAACAGTGCTATATCATGGCAAAATAAGCACAAATAGCACTTAAGACATGGCCAACATGAACTCAAGAACGGTGCTCACACATGAGGCTAAAATGGCACATTTTGAAGACAATAAGGAGAGGGGATGGCCCTCTCCTTCTTAAGACCTTAAACCACCATCCTCACCACTGAAATCCCTCAAGATTTCAATGGTGAGGAGGCCCAAACAAGGTGATCCCAGAGCTCACCAAAAATAGCACAAAATGGGGCCAAACAAGGCCTAAGATGGGGTAAACAAGCCCAAACACAAAAGTGACCTTAAACAACTATTTAAAGCACTAAAAAAAAAGACTTTTTTCAGTTATAAGTTAAGCTCAAAACAGCATGCAAGACAGGCTAAAAGTGTGTGCAAAAACGGGGGATTTAAGGTTTAGAAACTTACCCTTGAAGACCTTCTTCAAAACCAGCACTCCAGCAGATTTTTCTGAATCAAAACCAAGTCTTGAGCCCCCACAAGACCCTCCAAGAACCTTAGATGAATGGTGGAGGTGTGTGCTTAGGAGTTGGGGTGCAAAGGGATCAAGAACCAAGCACTTTGGAGGCTTGGATGTAGAAATATCAAGAGATATATATGTTTTTGTCTTGGGCAAATTTCTTGGAACCCTTAAAATGGAAGAGGAGCTTTTCTATTTATAGAGCAACGCAAAAGGCCTAAGCTTCTTGGAGAAGCTAAGGCAAAAGGGTCAAAGGGAGCAAGCTTCTAAGGGAAGCTAAGCAAAGGGGTCAAGCTTCTCTTAAAAGCTTGTAGCAAAAGGGCCAAACTTCTTGGAGAAACTAGGAGCAAAAGGGCCAAGCTTCTTGAAGAAGCTAGGCAAAGGGGTCAAGCTTCTTGGAGAAGCTAGAGCAAAGGTGCAAAGGGTTCAAGCTTCTTAAAGAAGCTAAAAACTAAAGGTTCAAAAGGTTCAAGTTTCCTCAAGAAGCTAAAAACCAAGGCTTCAAAAGGTTCAAACTTCCTCAAGAAGCTAAACAGGGGTTCAAAAGGTTCAAGCTTCCTCAAGAAGCTAAAAACCAAGGGTTCAAAAGGTTCAAACCCCCTCAAGAAAAGGTCTCGGCCAGAAAAAGTGGCTAATCGGCCAACAAAGTTGGCCGACCGACCACAAAATGTGCCGACCAACCATCAATGGTGCCGACCGGCCATCACCAGTGGCCGATGGCAAGGAAACAAGGCCAGTGGCCTCAAGCCATGGCCGGTGAGGTGTGGAGATGGCCTATAAGCTATTTCCCACCCTCAGAAGCAAAACAACAAGTGTTTGATGCAAAACCAAACACAAAACAAACAAGTCGAGAGGTCTTGAGGCAAGGTGCGTAACCGAAACCTCCGATAACTCAAGACGAACACGAACAGGGATGATTATCGAGTGTTTAAACGATGACGTCCAAGTCTTAAGGACGGTCAAAAATGGGGTATCTACACATACCTAGAAGGCGAGGGAGAGGTGAATTGCGAGGGAAGGGCCTAACTCATGATAGTGCCTTAGCGAGGGAAAGAGGGTTTTTTTTTTTTTTTTTTTTATTTATTTAAAGAATGCACGTGAATGCCCTTTTTGATTTGTAAGTCTGTGTTATGCATGGAAATGCGAGGTTTTGTGATATGGCTAAAGTAAAAGGCGGAAGTGTTGTTTCCCGTCACAGCGCGCAACAATCACTAGCAGGTTCTCCTAGCATTTCCAAGTCAAAAGTGGATAAATCCAAGAAAAATCTTTTTAAGGCCAAGAAGGACACGGATCCTCCAATCGTCCCTCCAGCGGAATATTGGTGTAGGGCACCTTTCTTTGGTGCCATGGATTTGTTTTGGGCAAGGGTGGACTTGTTTGATGACAATGGCGGGGACCCAACTGATTTTCTTCTTGGTGGGGTTGAGCCAGAGAAAGGGGTTAAAGCTTTTGTTCCTCTAGAGTCTATTGTACGTTTTCATGTGGAGAGGGGCACTTATCCTTATTCTTTTCCGGCTTTTGAGGATTATACGGGGCCCAAAGATGACTTTGATGTTTGGAGTGCAGCTATATTTCGTCATCCCTCATATTGTGAGGTGCTTACTAGAGCTAAGATTGCTACTACTATTTCTCAGTGTATGTGGATTAGACGGGAGCCATCTTGGCTGGAGTTTGCATTGTCACGTTAGAGTTCCAGCTCTCATACTTTTATTCCGCAGTAGGGCGAGACGACCCCTACTCTAGAGGATGTAGCTATCTTGACGGGGTTAGAGCACCTTGGATCAGCGAATCCTAACGTAGCAAGTTTGTCCCTCAGCCAGATGGTTATTGTTGGGAGATTGGAAGAGGCCGTGGCATCGGCAGGGAAGTTATTGAGTCATTATCAAAATAAAGTGTTAGTAACATCTCGATCACGAAAACGGCCAAAAAACACTTTCAGGGGATGGCTTCGGTACTGGTTTCGAGATCTTAGCCATCAGGCGCAAGGAAATGCAGAAGACGGATTCATAGGTCTAGGGATGGAAGGGGACAAGTTGGGGAGTTTGAGCATTTAGCTGCTTTCATTACATATTGGCTGTCACGGTACGTCTTGATGGGTAGACCTCAAGATGGTATTTGCCATAAGCTCTTTCCTCTTGCTGCGATTCTTACTTCCGGCCGTCCGATTCCGTTGGCTCATTTATTTCTGGGTGGGCTATATAGGAGGTTAGATATGTATCAAGAGGGTGTTGATCGTTCCAAAGGACAATATGATGTTACTAGCTTCCTCCCTACTACCTTTCTGCAGTTGTTTTTGTATGAGAGATTTCCTAGCTTGGCCCCTATGCCAAAGGTGTTTTCCATTGAAGAAAGTGAGTCGCGTTCTGCTAGGTGGGCTGAGGGATGTGTACAGGGGAGTTTGGCCAGCATTTTTGATTTTGAGGACAAGTTTGTTGCTCGTTCTTATGTCATGCCAGTTTGTGGAGTATCTTCTACCATTGCCTACCGCCTAGATGATTGCAAGCTTATTCTCGAGCCAAGTGTGTCTTATTTGGAGGATGCGAATTCAGTGATCGTTCTTAGCACCGTTTCTGGGTATTTACCTTATTTTGTGGATGGCACATACGGTGTGGTGGCCTATAATCCTTTGAGAGTTACTCGACAGTTTGGTTTGGACCAAGAGGTTCCTTAACATCTTCCTTCCCCTGTACCTTCGGCCGCCGACTGTATGCAATTATATGTATACTCTTTTCTTTCAGAAGAATTAAGGTGATGGGGCGAGTTGTGCTAGCAAGTAAGGGTAGAATTGGCGGAACTACCCCTAGCTAGAGGAAGTACTGGAGATGCAATCTTGCATTATTTCAGGCTTTCTTGATTAGTGATCTTGATCCTGTCCATGTTGAGCTCATTCCATCTGATGACCCTGAGTTATGTTTGGCTCGCGAAGAGCGGGGCTTGTGAGCTGCAAATAAAGGGGAACTCAGCCCACTGGCTCGCTTATCTAAGGTGACTATTGCTTTGGAACAAACCCAGATAGTTTCTCCTGACCGTCCTTCTAGTGCCAAGCGTAAAAGGCCACCCCCTTCCTCCGTTCTTGTTCCAGTGCCTGTGAGAGTACCTCCAGGTATAGATCCGCCTACTAAAACCAGGGTTGCTCGCCAAACGAGGGGTTCCTCGACTGACACCATTGATTCGTCACAGGTAAACTCATATTTCGTATTTTGGAATTATTTGTGAGTTTGTGGTGTTTCCAATACGTTTGTATTAAAATACCTGTATTGTTTGCAGGGGTCGACTGGCGCGTGTCAGATAAAATTGGCGCAGCATAAAGTGTTGCCCATATGTGGTGAGGATGATGTAGAAAATTCAGACGATGATGAAGAGGGTTCGGATGATGTTGAAGACGATATTGGATGTGACATGGTTAGTGCTAGGCCTTCTTTGTTGGATACACCAAATTCTAGGGATGCATTGGTTCCTTTGCAGGCCAAGATTGGAGGTGGTGTCCCTATTGCTCGCTTGTTTGAAGGTGGTTGTAATTTTTCACATAGCGATGTGCTTAGCTCACGAGTTGGAGGTGCGAGTACATCCGTGAGCTTGTCATGTGGCATTGGCTCTTTTGCGCCCATTTCTTTACATGTTTTTACAACCTCTGTGAGCCTAGAGAGTAATGTGCCTACCATTCCTTCGAGCTCCGAAGTTGGAATCGACTCACCTATTGTTTCAACTGGTTCAGACTTGGGTAGTGTGCTCGTACGCGAGTTGTTTGGCTTTATTCAAAAGGATGCCAGTGATATTGGGAGTAGCCTTCAAAAGCCATCACTACCAGCTATTGATGGAGATTATTCCCTCATTCATGCTACTGATGGAGATTTTTCTCCTATTCATCTTCCCCGTGGCAGTGTGGTTCTTAAAGGGATCGATGGGAAGGAAAAGCTACTGGATCCAGCTGTGTTGTTTGCAGGGGTAAAAGCAGAGTTAATTCCTCGACTACTCTTTGTTCTTCATTATAAACCCACCACTTTCATACACTTGGGTAGCTCTTATCTTCGGACTTATTTTTTGGATGGTTTTGGAGAATTCCTTAAGGAGCTTTACAAGTTGTCCCCAGAGACAGCTTCTCTTGATGAGGTGTTGGCCCAACGTGCTGTTTTGGGTGAATTTCGAGATAGTCGGATTAACAGATTGGAGGTGGGTTGGTTGGATGATTGGTTATCTCTTCTTGAATCCCGGGTCAGGAGGAGGATGATTAAAGTTGAGCTAGGCGAAGTAAATAAGGCTTTGGTTGCTGCTGTACGAGTGGAGGAGGAATGTAAGCTATCTTTTGAGCGAGCACAGAAAGCTTTGAATGAAGCAGAATTGGCGACTTCTAGCTTGAGAGAAAAGAAAGCGATTCTTGAAATAAGATTGGCGGGTGAAGAAGAAGCAGATCAAGCTTCTAGAGTCTTGATTTAGTTGGATCATAGCTTTGTAGCCTATGATAGCTTTATAGCCTAAAACTTTTTTGTATGTTGGAGATTTGGGCCTTCATTTCTTTTTTTGTAATTGAAAATCTTCAACTACTTAATGGAGCTGACTTTATAATTAGAGCGTCATCTTTTATTATTTGTGATTATAGTTAGAATAAGTGTGGAAAAGGACGATATTCATTGAAGAAGCCCAAATGGGCACAATACATCTTGGTGTAGTACATCATATAGCAATGAGTAATTTCTAAGGATAGTAAGCCTTTAACCATTTCGCATTGATAGGGCTCAGAAGCGTTTGAGAGTCAGGCTCAGAAATTCTGTAATACCCATTTTCATTGACTTCTCTTTCTACATAAGGACCCTGCCACTTAGGTGTGAACTTGTGGGTTGATGTTCCCCTCATGACGTGAGGTGCAGCCCGTAACACTAAATCACCTTCTTGGAACTGTTTTGGACGTACCAGAGTATCATAAGCTCTAGCTATACGGCTCTGATAAACTCTAAGATTAGTCTGGGCCTTGTCCCTTCTTTCATCAAGGACTTCCAACTCTGACGGTCTGGAGTACAAGCTAGTTCCACTTCGAAGGGCCATGCGAGCTGAGGGTATGGCAATTTCCACTGGAAGGACGGCTTCCGTGCCATATACCAACGAAAATGGGGTCATTTGAGTTGGTCTTCTTTTGGAAGTTTTGTATGTCCAGAGCGCCATTGAAAGCACATGTGCCCAGTCCGTTTGATAATCCTTGAGAGTCCTTGAAAGGATTCTAAGGAGTGTTTTGTTGGTTGCTTCAGCTTGTCCATTCCCCCGGGGATAGTAAGGCGTTGATTTATGGTGTGTGATGTCGTAGGAGACTAAGAGTTTCCCTACTTGGCGGTTGACAAAAGGGGTCCCATTATCCAACAGGATTACTCTAGGAATACCAAAACGACATATAATGAATTGTCGAACGAAATTTGAGACAGCAGCTCCTATTGCCTTCTTCAGGGGGGTGGCTTCTACCCACTTAGTGTAAGTCTCCATGGCCGCTACGATCCATATGTGTCCCTTTGATAGTGGAGAGATTGGCCCAATAAGATCCATAGCCCATGTGTAGAAAGGCCATAGTGAGCTCGAACTATGCAGATCAGTGGCTGGTGCGTGAATAAGGTTACCATGGAGTTGACAAGGTTTGCAACGTTTGGCATACATTTTGGCGTCCGCATCCATGGTGGGCCAATAATAACCTATATGCAAAAGATGTTGGAATAGCTTGGCTCCACCTTAGTGCTTCGACCCATGAGCAAGTTCTAAAACTTTATGGATTTCTGCTCCCGATAAGCAGCGTAAAGGCTTCCTGTCAAAGCCATGCCTGAAAAGTTTCCCTTCTTGCAAAAAGAATTTCGAAGCTTGCTTCTTGATTATTGCAGCTGCAGAGTGGTCTGGTGGCAATGATGCTTCTTTGAGGTAATCAATATACACCTGACGCCAGTCGGAAGTGATTTCTGTGAAATTGCATTCAGCTTTTGGAGGGAATTCCTGGCATTTGGTGCACTTTCCCTGAAGGTCGTTTGCTTCTTTGGACATAGTAGGCCAATAATATCCCTGTCGTTGTAGCCTTCTGTAGAGGCTCACGTCTCCTGTTCCGCAAGAACAATTGTGAACCCCTTCTAGCTTAGACTTGGCTTCAGTAAAGTCGATGCATCGTGCTAACAGACCCCCAGGCCCTCTGTAGTAGAGGACTCCTTGGTAAATTGTGAAGTGTTTGATTTCGCACAAAGGTAGTTTACCTAAGGGGGCGCGGAGCTCATCGATGATTGGGGCTCTCCAGTCGACGGGTTCTTTTTCAAGAAAAATGGTTGTTACCGAGCACGGCATGGAGCGCTTCAGCACTTCTATCTTAGTTGATTCTTCCACAAATTCTACTTTAGAAGCCAAGGTAGTAAGGGTGTCTGGGTGTCGATTGTTGGAGCGAGGAGCGTGTTCTACTCTTACCATGTCAAATTTGTCTGTCAACCTTTGGACAATGGTTCTATATGAGGCTAAAAGGGGCACTTTGATAGCATAGTCTCCATTAGTCTGCTTGACCACCAAATTAGAGTCGCCTTTGATGCATAAGAGACTTACTCCTAGGTGGAGTGCTGCCATAAGCCCTAATATCAGGGCTTCGTATTCCGCCTCGTTGTTAGAGCATTTAAAATCCAATTTTTATGACAAATTGATTTCAGTTTGATTTGGGGAAATAAGGACTATTCCAGCTCCTTCCCCCTTTAGAGGTGGACAATCCATCGAAACTCAGACTCCATTCTCCTTCGGTGTTTACTTCAACTGCTTGGAACTCGTCTCCTGGCAATTTGTCCGAAGGCGGTTCATGTTCTCCACTAGGGAAGTGAGCCAAGAGGTCGGCAAGCGCTTGACTCTTGATGGCCTTGGGAGCTTTGCAAGTGATGTCATATTCTGCTAATGATAGGAGCTAGCGAGCTGGCCTACCGAAGAGTGCTGGTCTAATGAGGAGAAAACAGATGGGATCACTCCTGGTCATGAGATGGATGGTGTAAGAAAGAAGGTAATGGCGGAGCTTTTTAGTGGCAAAGACTAGGGTGAGGCAGTGCCGCTCCATGGGGGAATATCGAATCTCAGCTCCTTGGATGACTCTACTTATGTAGCACACGGGTCGTTTGAGTCCGTCAATTTCCTGGGCGAGCAGAGCTCCAACTGATTTCGGCGTGGAAGTGATGTAGAGGAGTAAGGGCCTTGCCGGCTGAGGAGGAGTCATGGAGAGAAGGGAAATTAAAGCTGACTTCACTCCTTCGAATGCTTGTTGGTGCTCCTTATTCCAAATGAACTTGACGTCCTTCTTTAGTAATGAATTGAAGGGTTGTGTTATTTCGGCCATAGCTGGGATAAACCGTCTCAAGTAAGATGCCTGACCAAGGAAGGTTCTCAACTCGTCTAGATTGGTTGGTCGTGGCATATTTCTGATGGCGGCGACCTTTGCTGGGTCAGGGTCTATCCCATGGCGATGAACAATACAGCCAAGGAACTTGCCGGCAGTGACTCCGAATGCGCATTTAAGCGGGTTCATTCTGAGTCTATATTTCTCACAGCGTTCAAAGACTCTTTGAAAGTCTCTAAGGTGACTGGTCTCCTCCTTGGATTTCACTACCAAATCATCAATGTAACATTCCAAGGATTTGTGCAGCATGTCATGAAAGATGGCTGTCATAGCTCTCTAGTATGTTGCTCCTGCGTTTTTTAATCCAAAAGGCATTACAGTATAGAAAAAGTTACCTATAGGAGTGCGAAATGTCGTCTTTGGGGCATCCTCTGGAGCCATCTTGATCTAGTTGTAGCCGCTGAAGCCATCCATGAATGAGAACATATGGTGCCCCGCCGCTGAATCAATCAAGGTATCTATGTTTGGGAGTGGGAACTCATCGTTGGGGCAAGATTTGTTTAGATCTCTAAAATTGACGCACACTCGAATTTAACCATTCTTTTTGATAACTGGGACGATACTAGAAAACTAGGCGGGATGTTGGATGGGTTTGATAAACCCTGCTCCAAGCAGCTTCACCACTTCGTCCTTGATATTGAGCTCCACCTCGGGTTTATAAAATCTTACTCCTTGCTTGACTGGGCGAGCCAGGGGGATGACGTTCAAATGGTACATGGTAACATCTTTGTCTAATCCTGGCATTTCTTCATATGTCCATGCGAAAACGTCTGAATACTTCCTGATCAACTCGATGAGGGGCCCCTTTTGTTCTGCTGGAAGATCTCTGCAAATGAAGATAGGACGCCTGGGTTTTCCTTTAGGGGCTATGTTGATTTCTTCCAGTTCTTGCTTTTGGGGCCGAGGGTCGTCCTGCAAACACTCTGGAGCAGGTCGGACTTCTTGCAATCCATCTTGCTTGGTGGGGACTTGGTTAGGAGATGAAATGGCTGCCTTGGCGAGGGGTTTAACTTTTGAGCCTTCAACTCCATCCAAATGAGTTACCGCAGGACAATACGATTTGTTAGAGTGTTTATCTGTTACTGGAAAAGCCATAGCTTTTTTCCTCCTTCTACTCTTCTTGTCTCTACTTTTTTTATTCTTTGCCATTGGCGAACGCTGGGCCAGCGCTGACAAGGTGTAGCAACAGTGATCTTCTCCACTTAGTTCACGATGGGCGATTGCTACGTCGTCTGGCTAGGGGTCGGCATTGGTAACATTTGCCAACCCCTCGTACCGTCATAAACGGTATACCACTCTGCCATCTTTTGTTTGAAACCTGGTGACTTTAGGGAGCTTTCTTAAGGGCTCTGATTTGGTGAATGTCTTTCTACGAGGTGGTGATGAATCTTCTTCAGAAAGGTCATCCCAGTCAGGTATAGGAGTTCTTCGAAGTGGCAGAGGAAGTTCATCTTCATCGATATGATTATAAAATACTGCATCTACCATGTAAGCTTCATCTACTCGAAAAGGCTTTTGAGAGCCAGCTATGGCTACTACCTCATTGTTGTAGATTGCTTTGACACATTGATGGTAGGTGGACGAGATCGCAGCATATCTGTGAAGCCAAGTTCTCCCTAGGAGAGCCTGATAGGTCGTCTCTGCTTCTATAACATGGAACTTAGTAGTAGAGCGAATTGGTCCCACTGCTAAGTCTAACTAGACATGACCTATAGTTTTAATTTTTTGGCTTCCAAAACCGGTGATGGAGATGGGTTGTCTGACCAAGTGCTTTTGTGGGATCCCGGCTGCCTGGAAAGTAGAATAAGGCATCACATTGAGTAAAGCTCCTCCATCCATGAATCCTCTTTGAAACTCCATCCCATTGATGAATACTGGGACGTAGTGGGGATGGTTATGTGGAAACGATACTTGTTTGTCGGCCTCGGTAAAGGTTATCGCCAAGGAGTTATCCTGAAATACTTTCTTTACTGATCCGCTTACACTCATGCACGTTTCACCATTCTGCTCTGCAAGTCTTAAAAAGGCCTTGGTGGCTTCAAAGCGTGTTGCTTCAGACAAGCCGAATTGGTCGAAGAACCACTTGAACTTTGTCGATTTCTTAAGTGCTATCACACATTTGGTCTCAAAGTCTGAACAAGTGGGAGCTGGGAATTCAGAGAGTTCGCACACCATTGGCTCTTCCATCTCATCATAATGCGAAAGCATCATAACCGCCTTACCATTATCCTTATAGCGCGGGAGAGGATCTTTCAAGACATCTTCTGTTTGGCAAGGTAGCTCCAAAGCGTCGTCAGACATCATTTTTCGAACTAGGGATCTGAGTGCCCAACATTCCGTAGTAGGATGTTTAACGGAACGATGGTATATGCAATAGTCTGCCCGCGCTTGATCTTTTTTGGTAACAGGTTGCCTTGGCTCGAGGAGGTGAACTTTTCTATCTTCCACCCAGGCGTTGAGGAGTGTTTGTGCCTCGTTCACTGAGATAGGTAATGGCAGGGGAATTTGATCAAACTTTCTCTTTTTTGCTTGCGAGTCTTCTCTTCCCCAAGAGAAGCCTTTGGCTGTATATACAGCGT
The DNA here is from genome assembly GCA_025200525.1 of Camellia lanceoleosa. NCBI lineage: Eukaryota > Viridiplantae > Streptophyta > Magnoliopsida > Ericales > Theaceae > Camellia > Camellia lanceoleosa. The sequence goes on along the minus strand of CM045766.1, from coordinate 164,956,864 downwards.
AGTTGCGTCGATTAGGCCTCCATGAAGAAGGTTGAGGTGCCGTTAGTCGCCATGAGTGGGGTTGTGGTGTTGTCATTCGTGCCCCTAATCTTACTGTTTCACTTATGTTTCGGGCCGCAGCACATAAAGCGAAAAAGTCAGGGAAGTGGTGGTTGACCAACTGGAGTTTATAAGTCATGATCATTCCTTCAATGCACAATGACACCAGTTGGTGTTCTTCCATCGGGTCTTGAATGTCTACTGCTTTTTCCCTGAAACGGCGAACGTAAACGAGGATGTCCTCCCCAAGTCGCTGTGTTTCCCTCATAAGATGAAGGGTGGTTAACCTTTCTTCAACGTTGAAGAACTTGATGTAAAACTTTTTTTACCAAGTCTTCCCATAAAGAAATAGAGCCGACAGCAAGGTTAGCATACCACAAGAATGCTCGATCTGTGAGGGATTTAGAGAATTCCCTCATGCGAAGGTTTCGGTCCTCTCGGTGAGCTCCAAGGGTGTCAAGAAAGCGTGAAACATGCTCCCTGGCGTTCCCTTTTCGTCCGTCAAAGCGAACAAACTTGGATACTGTATATCCCATCGAATATGGGAGACTTGCGATGTGAATAGGGTAAGGGGGACGGAGGTCCAATTCTGGGGAGGCAGGGATGTGACCTTTGTTTGTCTGAAGTAGACTGTGTATGTGCTCTTTTACTACTTCCAATGTTAATGGCTGGGAAGGGTTTTGATCCACCGGGAGAGCTAGAGAGCTAGTCGAAGTCACTGCGGTGGGAGCTCCGCTAATGGATCCAACTTGCGGTGGGGGTATTTGGCTGGAAGCTGACGGAAGGAGCGGGGCGACTGTTTGTCCTCCTGCCTGGGTTCGCAAGTTGTTTTGCGTAGCAAGGTTGGCTTCCGAGCCATTCTGGGCTAATGGCAGAGCACCATTTTGTGATGTTGAAAGAGGATTAGACGATGATGGAAGTGTAGGTGCCCTTTGTAAGGCTAGTAGGGCATCCATTAAGAGTTGTTGGTTCTGTTGAAGAGAGGTGACGCTCTCAATCAATACACATAGCTGATCTGCTATAACCGATTGGGAGGATTGTTCTTCCGGAGAGCCGCCGGAGTTGTGTTCGGAGGTCTCCGCCAGGGTCTCCCTACCGCCACCTTGGGATGTCGCTACTCCAGTTCCAGTGTTCTTTTTGGGTGCCATGTGAAGCGAGCACCACTCTTCCCCAGCAAAGTATAATGTGGATAAGAGGTGTGGTTAGAGGTAGTCCGGGAAGATGGCGGGCACTTCAATGGCTTGGGATCACCGGAGATGGAGAGGAAGAGATCAAGGCAAGCTTGTAGAGGGAGAGGTTGGCTGTGATAGACCTTGAACACTAATGTAAAGTGAGAGAGAGTGTTTAAGCATGAGACTTGGTCGTGTTGTCGTTGTTGTGTCTCGCTGCATATACGATACGATATATAGGCCACAGGAGTACTGGAGCCCAAGCAAACTGTTGGACAGGTGGCTCGTTCTCCTCAACTCTACCAGAAGTGATATAAGCCCTTCTGCAGTCTATGGCTTGCCGGCAAGCGAAGAGCAACATTTCATGGCAGGCAGAAAGTAACGTTTCGTATATGCATCGGATGACATGAACGTAATGTCATTGTTACCTCTTCTCCAAGCCTGGTCGAGATGGAGTTGTCTTAGCAAGAAGACAATCATCTCGATGATCCCATGACCTCAGCCGCCAGTCCAATATCCTCTGATGATCCCAAGCAGTAATGCTTGGATCCTGCTCCCAACCTAGGCATCAAAGTAGGTGAATGGGCTAGGGCCCACCTTGGTGTTTAGGAGAGCCGAGGGCTCGCTTCCAAGCGACCAAGTAGGAGGATGGGCCGCGGGCTTATCTTAATGTTTAGGAGAGGGGCTCGCTTCTAAACGACCAAGTAAGAGCATGGGCCGCCGACTTATTTCAATGTTTAGGAGATCCAGTGTTTATCAATCCAAGTTCAAGTGAACTGGGGACTAATTGTATTGTTGTTTGGTCTTGGAGCGAGATATGAAGGACCATGGACCCTACGGAGCCATGGTGCTACCTGTTGCAGGGCTCTTCATATCTAGATATATTTGGGCTTGTATATATGCTCTCGCTTAGGCTAAGCATATAGTTTTGGTTGCCTTGGCACATGGCTCCCATAGGGCTCGCCATGTATCAAACATACGACATGTCCGTCGTGGTGCCTTATTGGTCTGCCACGTAGGTGGGATTTTGGTGATATGGCACCTATAGGGCTTGCCACGTATTGAGCTTGATACAAGTACCCACAGCTAGAAAGGTTACGTCTACACATGGTGTGCCTTGTCCAGAATCCTGAATTGCCTAGACATACATTTCTTAGTGGCATTAAATTTTGCTGTATACATCCTAAAACATATGCTACTTTTTCCAAGTAATGCATAAAGGATTGTCCAAAGCATTGTTAACCCTAGTCTGCAGAACCTTTATTGCAATGTCTAGGCATAGAAAACTACAAGTAATAACATAAGTTGCTAATATCATATAGGAACTCGCAAAGTTAAGCATCCAAGTGTTGGACATAGCTAGAAACTTTCTTTAACTTGTCTTGGCAATTACTCCCAAGAAATATGCAGAAAAATACTTACTAAGTGGAAATGTTGACAAAGGGAAGAAGTATTACTCAATACTTGGAATAAATTGATTCCACTTTAAAACTTCATTAAAGGTCCATATCCTGTGTAGGAATTCTATATTGACCAATCAGTATTAAAAATTGCGTCAATAACAAAAAAAACTTCAAGAAACCAAAACATTAATGAACTAAAGTATAATATATCCCAAAACTCTATGAAGCTAACTCACAATTACTTGGGTCAACATGTAATCCTTGCTACTTCTAAAAGAATACTATTCTTATTGCCTCAACTTGTCATCTGAGCTTTCACTTGTCCTCGCCTCTTAACCCCACACATATCACACTAGACTATCTTTTCATTAGCATGTTTAGAAAAATATTCACATATGATATGTCTTCCTTCTTTTGCAAGTGCCTAACGAAGAACATCAGAGATTTGTCAAGCATGTTCATTTGTAAAGGACATAGCATGTGTCCTTGGCAAGGTCATTAGAATGGAACTCAAAGATCCAAATTCTATCCTAATTTGCATGTGAAATGAATTTCTAGATAAATGCAAATTTATGTTTAATATATATGGAAATGAAAGGTTGATCAAGAATGAAAATAAATTATGAACATAAGGAGATCTGAATTATAAGTGACAAAATCTCAAATAACAAGTAAAGAATAATTAGAAATCAGAAGGACACTAATGGATGAAAAGGGATCAACTACTTGCATAACCCTACAAATTGAACGGAGCATTCTGAAAAATACAGATTGGCCAATGCAATTGATTCAACTTCCAAGGAAGCAATCAAGATTTTTGAAGCACTCCTAAAACATGAAGACAACATTAAATAGGTTACCCTATCTTATATAATTAAAAATAAATAAAAAATTTCTGAGGACTTACAATTCCAATAAGGTTCTGAAAGCAGAGCACAACAGAACTTTCAGTTGCAACAGAGCAGACTGCTAATTTTTTATCCTATAACCATCAGTCGAAAAGAAATATGATAACACAGGGAAGCATAGACAAGCAGGATTCTTCATGTATGAAAAAGGACATGGAATTTGACAACTTTGGAAAGAATAAGTAGTCTTATAACCTAAAATGTGGATAACAGATGCAAATTCAACGAAAAACTTAAGAACCATGACAAAGTGATAATTGCATTTATAAGGTAAAATTTTCATCTTACAGCATCCTTGGCCTCATCCATCAATCTCAATACTCCAGGTCTGGGCTCCACCTGCCCATTAACTCAAATCCATTTTCTTCACAATCACTCATCCAGAATAATCACCCACATAGATGAACTAACAAGTAATCATAAATGAAGAATACAAAAATTTGTAATTACAGTCCCAGATCTTATAATTTCTTTATATCTTTCAGTCTTCCAATCCTACAGATAGATGACCCTAAAACAATCAATACAACCAACTAATTGATGATACAGATTATAAATCTTTTCAATTCTACAAAATTAGCACAAAGATCGTGCACTAGTATGGAAACTCAAAAGGTATGGAAACTCAAAAGGTATGGAACCTTTTCTTACAACCCGCTAGGTTGCTTAAAAATATACAATGGGGGAAAAACTATATGAACGATTTGCATCGTAAATGTCCCTTGATTTGCCCTCTAGAAACAAAAACTCAACTAAAGTTTAGCAAAGAAGGTTATTTGGATAAGTAATCTCCATTTCAAAAAAACAAAAAAAATCATGGAAGCTTTCTTGTTTTTCAATTTCCTCAGTATTTTCTCGGCAGCCAAACACACCTAATTCTTAGTATTTCCTCGGTATTTTAAATTTCCCCAGTTTTTATTTGAACATCTAAAAGGGGAACCCAGCCCAGTTTTTATCAAACTAGAAATTTATATTTATATATATATATATATATGTACATGAACACACACACACACACAGAGAGAGACTAACCTCGTAAGCAGAAGTGGCGGAGCCCAAGATGAAGAGGCAGCAAAACAGGAGATGAAGTGAATGGAGATGGTGGCCAGGGTTTCGTTACTAATTGGGAGTGTAGAGAGTGAGGAGATAGAACGATGAAGAGAGCAACCAATCTGACCAAGAATCTCAATCGATTGAAGAGAGCAACGATAAAAAGGAAGCTCAATCGATTTAGGAATTTATTTTTGATTTAGGAAACATTCAAAACTATATAGTTTTGATATAAAATATGGTCTTTTCCTTTCTGTGACCACAATAAGTTGGTAACCAAAGGTTTTGACATCCCGCTTTTTTTTTTCCCTCTCCCACCATTACTTTCCGCCACCAAATTTTATTTTTTGGTCACAAAAAATTACCTATTAGCCACCAAAAAGTTGTTGGTTGCGAAAACACAACCCATCAGGGACCAAAAAAATGCTAGTCGCAAAAAGTAAACTATCTGCAACCAACTCAAAAAAGGTGGTTGCCAAAAGCGTTTTTTCTTGTAGTTGGCTTGTGTTGTAATCTAACTACTAATTTTGTAACAGCTTACCTTGTGCCAAAATAAAAAAACAAGAGAAAGAAAGTCGAGAGCATCTGTAATCAAGTAAATTGCATGGAAAACCAAATGAATATTGTCATAATTAATATGAATAACTACAAGAATTAATGGCACTAAGAGTAGTTCACACTTCACAAGCAATTCTACAACTCTATTTATTTTAAGAGAAATTTAGTACATGGTCAGACTTCAGATACACATCTGAACTGAGAAGTACCCAACGCATCACACAACAAAAGTGGCTCCAAGAAAGGAGGGAATGAGCCAAAACACGTACGTATGGATGTGTTGTGGAATGCATATGTGGCCATAGAATCTGCAACAAATTTGGCTTTCTCAATGGTGAAAAATGCACTTGCAGTGGACCAAACACCTTGAGCTAGCTCCAGGCTGTCCATAACCAGCTGCTTCAGCCTGCTATTTCTAACCTGTTTCCTGCAAAAAGCAGCAAAAACTGTTTTAGAATCAGTTTCAATGATCAGCTTCTGAAAGCCTTGATTTTGAGCATGTCTAATCCCTTCTCTCACTGCCCAAATCTCAGCCATAGCATTTGAACTTTGCCCCATGGATTTTGAAAAAGCCATGATTAAAGCTCCTCGGCCATCACGAAGGACGGAATGTGAGTAATATTTTCAGTGCCAGATCTACACACAGCGGATTTTGAGATTATATCATGTGTCATTCATGGAGAAGGAAGTTTGTAGGTAACCTCTCATGTTGAAGGAACCAAAGGAACATTTTAATCCTAGTGTCTAGTTTAACTTATCATATGGCATTCCAAGGAAGAGCTGGAAGAGGAGGCTTGAATTTTCTTGGCACCAACCATATATAGTTAGAACTTTAAAACTGAATTACTTGAGTTTTTTTCCTTTTTTTTTTTTTGGTGAATAAATTACTGAAGTTTCCATCATGTGAAGAGCCCAAAAAGGATAGTCATCCACAGCTCAAATTGGAATTGCTATAGCAGTGGTAGTCAGCCTAGCAGGTAAGAATAGGGGGACAAAAATAAAATAGCAGATTTATTACAAATAAAAGTTTGACTTGAGACTAGAGAATATAGTTAGAATAATATGTAATTAGCTCACTGAATCCTCTCTAGCCTCAGAAACTATGAGACAATTTTCCACAAGCAATAGGATTGAAATAGATGGACCATTTCTGGATGCCTAAAGGGCGTAAAAGATTTGTCCATGTTCTGCCTCCTAAACATTTCAAACAAGGGAATCAATGGCTAAAGTTAAATGGAAAAGGGGTCATTTTGCTGCAAACCTATTTCCATTTTAAAAGGCCGGGATGGGGTTCCATTGACTAAAACTCTGATGACAGGAGTAAAAATATGTTCCTAGAACAAGCTCAATTTAATAGGAAATTTTTGACGCCTTAAAATATAGTAACAATCAGATTACATTTGGTATGTAAGAACTCATGAGCCAACATTACACCATCACTGATACTACAGCTCGGAACAAAAGCTTTTTGAAAAGGAAAAACAAACATATTTAACAAAGGCCTCATCCTATTGACTATTGTAGCCACACTATAAATCACATTACACAGGATAATAAGTTGATAATTTATTACCAAACTAGGATTAGGTTTCTTCAGTATAAGAACGATAAAGGTTTCATTAAGCTTCTTTACCCATTAATAAGATCGACCATTGATCAAGACCTGGAGCTTTATTTGATCCCATCATATTTAAGCAAAATCTGACCTTTTCCTATGAGACTGTTAAAAGTAACTGATTAGTATCTTCTGCTGAGAGGGCTGACACATTAAAAATTCCCTTCTTGTTGGTACAAGTTCTAATAAATAAATAAATGAACAACAAGAACAAGCAACTAGATGATCACGAAGAACACTAACTCAGGTGCAACATATAGACCATCACTTGTGCCATGAACAGAATTATACAATAATGCAGTTTCTAATTGCTCTTAGCATATGAATGTAGCTCTATCATCGTACTATAAAAAATTATATGTTAATTGCTAATCAGAAAGCAGTTTCAATTCTATCTAGCAGGTGTAGAAGGATACCTATTATATAACATTAGAAGCTGAGAAATTCAGTTGTCAATTACCAGATAGTTCAAAGTGCTCTTCCGAATCTTCCACCTACCCCATAGGCAGCTTACCCTTCTCTTTATCATTCTTTTGCTGCAAAACAAACTCGTGAAATTTCTCTGCTTTCTGCTTCATTCTCAAAATTCTCTCTTCAGTCTCATCATATATCTGTTTCGGTAAATACACCTCCAAATAATCAAACCAATCCCCAAGAGTCATCTTCTCCAAATCTGGCCCGTCTCCAGCCTCAACACCACCCTCCTCATTCAAGCCTTGCTGCCCCAAATCCGCATTCTCCCCAACCTCCTTATCCTCCAATACAACAGTTTGAACAGCTTCTGGTTCCTGATTCAGTGAATTCTCTTTAACTTTTTTACAGTCTTCTTGCCCCAAATTTGACTCCTTCACATCTCCTCTTTCTTCCAAAACCTCATTCTCCACGCTCTTCAATGGCTCATCCCTCATACCCCCTCCGGTCTTTTTATCAACAATCTGAGCTGAAGGATCTAGTTCTTGACACCCATTTCCATCTAGACTTGAATGAGCTTCCTTTTTCGAACTGCAAGTCCTCCTAGTACTCACTTGCCGTTGCCTCCCCTGTTTTGGCTCAATTGGACCTACATTGTCCAATTTTTCAACTTCAACAATCTCACACAAGCTCTCTTCAGGCTCACTCTTCAAAACCTTACCTTTCCTTGGCCGACCTGGCCGTCTGTTCTTCTCTTCCATCACCACCACTTCTTTCCCCAATTCTGCACCAATGTTCTCAACCTCACATAATCTCTCTTGAATCTCAGTATTCACAGCCTTAGCTCTCCTCGGAGGACCTCGCCGCCTCTTATTCTCTGCCGCAACCTCCGTCTTATTCACCAATTGTCCATCAAACCCTAACCCTAACGCACCACAATCACCAATCGAACTCAAATTCGGCTTCTCTGCCACAACACCCACACCACACGATTCCTCCTCCTCCTTAGCCGCTCGATTTCTAGGGTTTCGCCGCAACCGATTATCATCGCCCTTGACCTCAATCTTCACCTTAATGGAGGTATACTCGCCGAACTTGATGGTGTCGCCATCGCCGAGATCGGAGGGGTTCAGAGGCTGGAGCGGTGAACCGTTCAAAACGGTGCCGTTAGACGTATCGAGGTCGGTGATGACCCATTTTCCCGATTTGGATTCGATCAAGAGGTGTTTGGAAGAAATACCTGCGTCTTTGATGGCAAATGTGTTGCCACGGACGATTCTGCCTATTCGGATCACGGATCCAGGTCTGTATTCTAGGGTTTCGCCCTCTCGTGGGCCTTTCTCCATGATTAGCTTCAAGGTGGAGGCTTCTTCCTCCATTGTTATGCAGATACAGATACTACTCAGCGAAGTGTGGAGCTGAAGAAGATGAGAGAGAGAGAGAGAGAAGGAGGGGGGGGGCGCGGAATTTGAAAAGTTTGAATAGTTTTAGTCGGTGTTTGGAAAGTCAAAAATGGATTTTTTTTTGGGGTTAAAATTTATTAAAAGATAAAAATAAATTAAAATAATTAATAAGATAAAATATTATATTAAATTCATAATTATTTTATTTTTTCTCTTATAAATATTACATCTAATTATAAAAAAAAATCTAACTCTCTTTCCAAACAAATCCAATATAATATTTTGTATTAATGTGCCTACCTAACTCTAATATCATGAAAAATAGTAAAGGTAATAACTATCTAATTATAAAAAATTAAGGTGATCAAAATACCTTAATCAATTGTTTTTTTGTTGTCATTTTATCTCTTTTGTTTTTGTGTGCATTTTCCACCATTCTAAAACCTTTCAACTTCTTTTCATATTCACACAGCTCTATAATACAAACTGAACTGAAACTTCTGTTTTTTTCATCTTCATAGCAAGATGGAGAGGTCAACATAAAGTGTATAAAAAGAAAAATTATTTGATGGTTCTGGAAGATCGCATGACCATATATTAAGTCAATCATAAACTCTCATATCTGTCCTTGTTTTTCAATCCCCCAATACAAAATCTTAAATTTCATTGCTCTACCAATCACAATACACGTGGAAACCAACTATTAACTTCTCAAATAAAATGGGAAAAGTCTCATGGGAGATTTTGTTATTTTGAACTTGAGAGACTGGTGAACAGGTTACTGATTGGTGATGTTGCAACATTTGTTTTTGGATTCATATATCTTTGTTGATTAATCTTATAAAATTATTTCATATTTGTGTATTTTAAATTCATATATCTTTGTTGATTAATCTTATAAAATTATTTTATATTAGTGTATTTAAATTTTTTTTATTTTTAAAAGTCACAAAATGTCATCATTTAAAAATTTGTAATTTTTTGAAAAAAGTTTAGAGAAGACAAAAAACAAAAACAAAAAAAAACAAAAACAAAAACAAAAACAACAACAACAACAACAACTAATTTTTGTGACAAAAAAATATATTTATTGATATAATAATATTTGTGTAATATCGTGTCGTAAAAAAAATGATAATAATAATATTTATTAATATATATATAAATGATATATATACATGCATATTGTTGCCCCGAAGAACGTAATTGGAATAAAGATTAGGTAAAATTTATAAAAATATCTAAATAGAAGGAATTAAAGAAAAAGGGTAATTTGGTCTTTAGCCAGATATAATTATTGCCTTTGGGGAGCTTCTATATACACACACTCTTTCCCCTCAATACACACACTTAATGATATTTAATTTTATTACAATTTTATCCCTAAGTGAAATTACCATTTTAGACACCATTGTTAATTGAAAACATCTTAATGCACACACACCTCATAGTTCACATTGTTGCATCGTGTGTGTAAGCCACTGGTTTGGCATGCTTCTTTGAAAATGGCTTTGGCATTTCTGTAGGGTTTTCATTTTTTACAAAGGGCTTTGGCATTTCTGTAGGGAAAACATCATTGTGATGGAGGATTTGCCTTCTGAAAATCAACAAATAAGTGTTCATGTGAAGCAGAGCGAAGGAAATGTGAGTTTTTTTTTTTTTTTTTTTCCCGGCGTCGTTCAGATAACCAGAGCCGAAATGTATTCTTTGGTTCGGAAGTATACTACCGAAATAATTATGTACTTTCGGAAGTTGATGTCCGAACAAAATAATAAATTTCGGAAGTTGTTGTCCGAAAAAAGTATTTAAATTCGGAAGTTGTTGTCCGAACAAAGTTAACTTATACAACAATCAACTTCCAAAATTTTAAAAAAGTTTCGGACAACTACTTCCAAATGAAGTAAAATTTTTTTTTTTTTCCATTTTATATTCCAAATTTGCAAACTGCATACCAAATTTACAGTTTCAAATTACAAATTAATCATTATAATGCCATTAAAAATTTGTAATGTTATACAAAACATGCAGGAATATGTGTCAACTCAAGGAAGTCAAGTTTGCGCGAATTTTGTGTTAGATTACACCACTCAATTCACAACTGAACAGGTTCAGTCTACAAAATTATAACGATTATGTTTCGAATTGCTCACCAAATGTAAATGTTTGATAATATTTATTTAACTTTGTAGGTATTCAAAAGTAAGGATGAATTGCTCAACTGGGTACGTGAAGTTGGAAAGAGAAATGGTTCGGTCATTGTAATCAAAACATCAGACTATGATAGAGAGAAAAAAAGACCCAAGATGTATCTTGCTTGTGAGAGGAGTGGCCAATATAGAGCAACAAAGAAGTTAAAACATGATGGCAACAATACATCAAGAATAACCGGTACGAAGAAGTGTGGTTGTCCTTTTGATATGAGGGCTCACAGGTTTACCACACGATGAATGGACATTGACCGTAGTATGTGGATTGCATAATCATCCACCTGTGGAACACCTCGAGGGACATTCATATGCGGGGAGGCTATCAAAGGATGAGAAAGCATTGTTAATGGATATGTCAAAGAGCATGGTTCGGCCAAAAGAAATCCTAGTAACCTTGAAACAGCGACATGCCCTCAATGTAAGCACATTTAAAACCATTTACAATGTACGCCATCGAAACAGGGTGGTACAGAGAGCTGGAAGATCAGAGATGCAACACTTATTGGGTGAATTGGCCAAGTATAATTACATTGAGCGCCATCGGTCTGAAGAGTCCACGATGACTGTGACAGACTTGTTTTGGGCACATCCTACTAGTTTGGACTTATTTCGGTCTTTCCCACGTATATTAATTATGGATTGCACATATAAAACCAACAGATATCGGCTTCCTCTTCTTGAAATTGTGGGAGTGACATCAACTGAAATGACATTCTCTGTAGCTTTCGCATACTTACAGTATGAGAGGGTCGATAACTATGCGTGGGTGTTAGCTACATTGCGTGATGTCATGGATGGGTTTGTTGTGCCAACAGTTATTGTTACTGACAGAGAGCTAGCCTTGATGAATGCCATACAGAAGATATTCCCGAGTGCCAGACATTTATTATGTCGTTGGCATATCAGTAAGAATGTGTTGACCAAATGCAAGAAAATGTTTGAGACACAGCAAAAATGGGAGAAGTTCAACCATGAGTGGAACTCTGTAGTGTATTCATCTTCTGAAATTCAATACGAGGAGCGTCTTAAATCATTACTTAAGGAATTCAGTAGTTATCCTGATGCAGTCAAATACATCATGGATACTTAGTTGGTTCCTTACAAGAACAAATTTGTGGCGGCATGGACAGACACGTGTATGCATTGTGGCAACGTTACAACGAACCGGTAAGATTACTTTTCTTCAATATGTTATTAATAAGTGCCATGTACTTGATGTTAACTTGACTTTCATTGAATTAAACAGGGCTGAGAGTGCACATGCAAAACTTAAAAGACAATTGGGTTCCTGTCAAGTCTCATTTCAGGCATCATTTGAGAAAATACACAGTCTGCTTGAGTTGCAACACACTGATATCAAGGCTTCATTTGAGAAAAGTCTAACTGTTGTGCAACATCAATTTAAACCTTCTCAATTCAGGGAGCTACGGGGTAATGTGTCTATCTCTACATTGGAGTATTTGCTTGTCGAGAGTAAGAGAGCCAATTACATTGGTATTGATGTTGAAGCTTGTGGATGCGTCCTTCGCCACACTCATGGTTTACCTTGTGCCCATGAGATTGCTGATTACATTAGACAAGATCGTCCTATACCACTTGCTACCATACACTCACAGTGGAGGCAACTTCATATCTCCATATGCAAGAAAGAAGAGGAAACCGAGGTGACTTGTCATGCAGAAGTAGAGTTGTTTGTGAACAAGTTTAATGAAAGTGATAGAACTATGCGATTGGAGCTTTTGAAGAAGTTGAAAGAGATTGTATATCCGGGAAGCACTTTTCTTGTTGAGCTGGAGGTGAAGCCCAAAACACGTCATCGGGATCATAAGAAGATCAATGTTTCTACCCGTCGTGACCCGTGTGCATTTGAGTTAGTGCAATCTGGACATGATTCCTTCTCACCTAGGGACACTCAAATCACTACATTAGCTTTTACTCTGCAAACCAAGAAGAAGCGACCTATTAAGGGAAAGGAGAAGGTGAACCCGAAAGGGAAGGCATACATTACTAGAACAGTGAAACCTGGTGCATATGTTGATGCTTTCCCTGCTGGGTTAAAACCATACATTAAGTTTGTCAAGGATGTGGCTGCAGATGGGAATTGTGGTTTCCGGGCTATAGCTGCTTCAATTGGTCATACAGAAGATGATTGGGCTCAGGTTAGGCGTGACCTATTGGGTGAGCTGCACACACACAAAGAGGAATACATTACACTTTATGGGTCCTATGAAAGGTTTGAAGAATTGACAAGTATATTGTCATACTTTGAAGACAGTCCTGGATACTCATATTGGATGACTATGCCAGACATGGGGCATCTTGTTGCATCGTGCTACAATCTTGTGTTATACCACTTGTCTTTACATTAATGTCTCACCTTTTTACCTCTTAGAACAGTGCCAGTACCTCAACTTGATAGACGTGAGATTGTCATTGGGTTTGTCAACGGAAATCATTTCGTCCAGGTATAACAGAAACTTATCAATTGGGTTTTTGCATGTACAAGAAGTTATGAGGTATGACCACTAAGTCAATTGATATTTGGTGCAGGTTTTGTTGCAGCCAGGCCATCCAGTTCCTCCTATTGCCACTAATTGAAGAAAAATACCCTTATATTGCGGATCGGATGATGCATATGTGCATCGCATTCAACATTTCAAGGACATTATTCATGATAATGTAGCTACTCGAGAGACTTTTGATATTATTGATGTCGCATGACACATGTATGCATTTGACAATGTTAGAATTATGGAAGAAATTAATGGATGTGTTTTTGATGTTGATGTGTTATGTTTTGCAATGTGGATTGAATGTTATCGACCATTGTTACCATTCCATTGTAATAAGAAAGTATCATTTACAAAATCAACGACCATTGTTACCATTCCATTCTAATAATAAAATGTCATTACAATGTCATTACAATACCATTGTTGCCATTCCATTCAAATAAGAAAAACACCAAAAAATAATGTCATCTTACAAAAAACACTACCATTACAACAATGTCATCTTACAAAAAACACCAAAAAATATTCATCAACTAACAAAATAACATGTAACAAGATAATATGTCACGAATCAGCTATATGCCTACGCCTAGGCCTACGACTGTATGTCAATGTCGAAGATGGAAAGCGACCTCCAACAGAACTAGATCCAGCTTTGTCAATGTGCTGACCTTCAAGAACATGTGTGATACTCTCGATAGCCTGGTAAAGTCGATAAGGATGGCGAATCCCCTCCTAATAACCAGCGTCAATAATAGGATGTGAAATCTGCAGTGCATGTGCAATACGCTGCATTTGAAAAGAATATCACATTTTAGGGAACATATAAGAAAAAAAAAAGTAAGTTACATATGCATAAGAAAGGATAATAGATTACATCCGCATGTTCGCTGAAATCCTGATGGTCATGGACACGCGGTTCATCAGTGTGCTCGACATATAGGTGCGTGATATTCTTATACTAATCCATGTAACCCGGTACACATTGCCAAGGCTGACGAACTGGTGTGCTCCTCCGTTGCTCAGATAACACGTGGTTATCTCAAGCCTCCCAGATCCTATCCAAGTATCTGTACATGACTGTATATCGCGCAGATATGTTGCCTCGCGCACCACGAATGGGAGCTAGCGGTGCATCTGGGATGGTTTGAACCCTGCCAAACTGCCTCAAAACTCTATATGGATGATAGGGTTCGACAACGTCTAAGCACTTTAAGCATCCATGGTAGAACGTAACCGAGTTACATGGATGCTGATCTTTGCAGCTGTGGTATGGATCCCAAATAACCTGTAAACGTAAAGTGCTTTTGCATTAAAGTACATAAAGGGTAAGATAAATGGAAATGTTAAAATTATCGCATGATGAGTAAACTTACATCAGTAGCTACTAAACTGTCAAGGTTGGCTCGAAAAGATTTCAAATGGTCAATGGAGGAACCCGCCTCTCTCCTAGATGCCCAATGGTACACGTGTGGCATGTCTTCATTGTAGCCCATGTTCTGATGAGGTCGGAATGCTCGGAAGTGCTCATAAATCCACGCCTCCAAAAGAGTCATGTAACCACCCATCTGCCTAACCCCAGACCGGCTAGCAAACCCCAACTGTCTATATAAAAATGCTAATACAGCAACACCCCAGGCATAAGTATGTATGGATCCCAAATCCATCAACAAGTCGAGGTAAACAACGGGAACCCTGCCGCCACTCTTGTCACTGAAGAGTGTACATCCCAACAGGAACAACAAACAAGCTCTTGCAGCGCACTGTATAGCCTCCTCGGGGTCTGAATTTATGACACCAGCAAACTGACTTCGCAACCATTCAAGCCTAACTGAATTGCTACCAGCAGAAGAAACCTCTTCATATACTGCACGTTCACTAATCCCCAAGCCATAAACGAGTAATGTAACTCCATGATGATCTGTCACATCTGGTATGCTGACTGATTTGCCTACAATGGGAAGGCTAAGAATAGTGCCAACATCATCCAGGGTCAAGGTCATCTCACTAACTGTCATGTGAAATGTGTTCGTCTTAGGTTGCCATCTCTCAACAAAACTAGAGATTAAAAGCTTGTTGACAAACCGATAAGTGCAACGAGCTAACTGTGACAGTCCAGATTGCTCAATAATGGCTTTGAATCTGGTGTTGTTCTCTACTAACCACCATGGCCATGCAAGGATCTTGGAGAAGTGATTATGACACTTTAGGGGCCCTCGTTCCTACAACACAAATGATATCTCATTACAAACTACCATACAACACACAAAAAAAAAAAAAAAAACTCATATACAAATGAATTTCAGTTTTACTGAGAAATGTTTACCTCTCCGTGCCAAATAGCTGCAGCCACATGACTATTGAAACTCCGCAAAGATTGACGGATCACGATCCACCGAAAAGCATGAGTAAGGTACTCTTCCCGACAGAGGAGAATCAGGTAAAGAGGTATCCTCCATAGCAATGTCAGGCATATCATAACCTTCAACTCGTCTTTGGCTTCGGCCCCCACTTTGACTGGCACTTGGAATATCATATTCAACCTCAATTGGATCACGACCTCGACCACGACCTTGACCTCGTCCTCGCCCACGCCTGCCCCTCGCTCATGGTCTACATCCAATTGACGACGCTGCCTATTTGAAGCGAGAGGTGGGACACGTTGTTGATATTCGTAATCCATATTATCTCAAAAAAATACTAAGTGTGTGTAAATAAACAGAGTATGAGTAAATAAAGAGAGTGTGTAAAATTAATGAGAGTGTTTTAAATTATAAGTGTGTGTAATGAGTGTGTGTGTAAAATTAATGAGAGTGTATGTAATGAGTGTGTGTGTGTAAATAATAAGTGTTTTAAATTATAATCAGAGTGTGTGTGTAAAGAATAAGTGTTTTAAATTATAATGAGTGTTACAATTAAGTGTTATAATTAAGTGTTTTAATTAAGAAGGAAAAAAAAAAAAAAAACCTGTTCGGAAGTTGAGAACCGAAAATACCTATTCTATTCGGAAGTTGTTGTCCGAAATTAAAGTTACCATTCGGAAGTTGAAAACCGAACAAAACCATTATTTTCGGAAGTTGCAATCCGAACCAAATACATATTTTCGGAACTATAGTGCCGAATAGAAGCATAAAATTCGGAAGTAGATTGCCGAATAAGAACAAAAATTTCGGATAACCAGTTCCGAATAAGGAAACACAGCAACCACGATGGAAAATTTCGAAAATGGTAAAAATTAACCCACATTACAAATAAAATAGGAATGAGAAGATTCTAATTTGTGTAAACTAACCTAAAATGTGAAGATTTCAATGCCCTTCAACGCCAATACTTCAATGGCACAGATGGATGGATGAAGCTTTTGGAGAGAAACGGTGGATTTGTGTGAGAGATGGGTATGTGTGTGAGAGGGGTTCTCAGCTGGGTGTGTGTGTGAGAGGGGTGACAGACGGGTGTGTGTGTGAGAGGAGGGGTGTGTGTGTATGATTTACATTAGGGGTATATGTGGAATGATAGGTGTGTGTAGTGAGTCCAAAATATTAGGATTTATTTTTTTTTAGTGTGTGTATTGAGAAGGATTTGTATAGAGAGGAAAGGGTGTGTGTGTATATAGAAGCTCCCTTGCCTTTGTTATCTAAATATGCATAAAATTCATACATAAAAAGCTTGACAAGAATGATGTTGCAATATCATTATTGTAAATAAATTTATTTAATGGTATTTTATTTTGAAGTGAAAGATCCACAATAAGTCACAGAAAAATGCTTCATACCACTAATGATGTGGCATCATGTGGACCCTACCACTGATGTGATAGTTTGGCCTTTGTTTTGTTTTATTTTTTTTTTCTTTACATTGCCACCTCATTAATATTGTTTTTAGAGCTTCAAATTAGTGCTCTAAATCACCACTCTAAGTCACATCATTATGCATTAAAATTATATATATATATATATATTGTAGTATAGTATTACTCGTGTATTAAATATGTCTATCTAATAAAGGCAATAAAAGGATTATTTTTTTATTTTTATTGTTTTTTAAATATCAGAGTTTAGGGACATGGTTTCATAAATTCGGTTCATGATTTGGTTGGAAAGAAAAAATAAAAAGTAAGAAAATTGTGAATAATTTTTTTTATTTTTTATTTTTCTCACTCGTTCTTTTTTTTTTTTTTTGAAATTTCTTTTTAAATTCATAATTAAAACTCACTATAAAAAAACATATATTTATTTCTACCATTTTATCTTCTTATGTAATGTGTCAACCTAATTATCAACATTATATTAAAGACATATTTTTTTAAAAAAAATAGAAAAAAAAAAAAAAAGAAAAGAATAAAAGTGTAATCTTATAATGTTAATGATGGTTTAAACCCCTATAGAAGGCAATGGTGTCTGTCTTCTTGTATTATTGAATCATCTTTCCCCTGTTTGTCAATAGGTGGAATTGAATGCTTCTTTCATAATAGACACAGTATCTCCATTCATGTTGATAATAGTGCTCAAAGGAACAGAGATAAAATGCCATAAAATTTAGAAATGACAACACTACATACATCAATAGTTGTGTCAAAACATTTTAAAATACATTAATTTATTTCCAAACAAGTATAACAACCTCCATTGTGCAACAATAAATGACCTCCAAGCTCTTTTACTTGCCTTTCTTTGGAATGAACTCTTCAAGTACAGGATAAGTGATTAATAGAATCCAAGAGGAAATCAAAAGTTGAACAAACAACTCCTCCAATTTCCCCTCAAAAATGACGTTCTTCACTCCACCAATGAAGCAAACCAAGTTCAAAACGGTTAATATTATCAAGGGAACCATGAACTTGTCAGCCCCTTGGAAGTCGAATTTGCCTTGCTCATATTTTTCGAGCTTTTCTTTGTCAATGGCTTTGTTTGTCAACCTGAAATTCGCTTTTGCAACACCTAACTTCTTCATTACAACATCCAGACACCCAAAGAAGTATGCTGTTACAGCCCTCATTACCCCAATTCTTTCTTCATTCCACCATGTCCTAATCGAGCCACCAGTACAGTAGACTTCGTATAGATGCTGGCAAACAGAAAATGCATATGCAGCTGCAAAAACTACAAACCACGGGCTTGACACCTAAACAATAATTGAAATATCACATAATCGAACTTCAAAAGAAAACCATAAGACAATTAACCGATTGTGGAACCATTCTTTTAATGTATTAAATTAGGAAAATAAAAGGAAAGAATATCAAGAAAATATATACCTTTGGGTACAACGGAATGCCACTGAGAAAGCATAGTTGAGGGACGATTCCATGTAACCAGTTGGCCAAGAAGTAAGTGGGAGAAAATGTGAGGAATCCGTAGCACATGCTCTGAAGAATAGACATCCTCGATATACCATACGTAAAAGGGCTAAACCTTGACAAAGCAACTTGAATCAATCCAGAGCTCCATTTCATTATTTGAAGCAAGCCATCTTTCATGTCAACAGTGGTGCAACCCAAGAAACATGGCTTTTTTGGATAAAGATACACAGACCTCCATCCTCTACAATGCAATAGATACCCAGTGAATGTGCTCTCCAACAAGCTAACATAAGAGTAGCCTATCTGTTACCCAAGCAAATAAGAACTTTTAGGGTTATTCAATAGTGTACTAATTTTCCCAAACCCATAAAAAAGTTGTAGGAGGATTCAATACTTGCCTCCTGACCCCATTTTGTGCCTTTCTCAAAGGTGCAAGTCGCCAAATTCTTGGCTTCATCCACAATTGCATCTGATTGAATTTCCTTCCCACTAGTGTCTTGATGATTTGAATTTTTTAGTGAAGCGATGAATTTGCTAGACAAACCAAAATTTTTTTGTGGTTCATGAAGAAAAGCATCTACAGACCCAAGATAATGAATGAGTAAGAGTAAGAACATTAATAAGAGAAGTTGGCCAAGTCTTCAGTAATTTGATGTCCAGTTGTGATAGAAGTTGTGTGTGTCCTGTTTCTAACTATGCTAATTGTTAAGTAAATAAACACATATAAAATAACACTCTAAAAGGTAATATAGGCATACCCTCTTGATTAGGAGTCCCATATAATGCCTTTCTCTTCAAGTAATAGCCTGTACCAGTGAACAGAGGGCCCCTTAGCCCATCCATGCCTTGCCACTTCAACTGAAATTGGATTGAAAAATTAAATCATGTCATGGGAAAATGCTACACTTTAATTGGCTTTAATATTGCAGTTGATAAACAATGATCAATAGGAATCATTTTAGAGGCTTTGTATACCATATAAGTTGATTTTGCTTCGCTGTCGTAGATATCATTCTTGCTAACATTGTAAAACATTTGCGGATATTGTACAAACGCAAGAGAGGGAGAGATCTTGGTGTCAAGATGGAAGCACATTGCTTGTCGTGCTGATGTTGGGTCGTTGCAATACATGTCACAGTCTAATACTAGCACATATGGGCCATTGCTCATTATCCCAGAAACTCGAAGCTGTGCAACATACGTGGTAAAACTTTAATGGTTAATTTTGAGACATATATAGACAAGAAGGAGAGAGAGAGAGAGAGAGAGAGAGAGAGAGTACGAGAGCATTGAGGGCTCCAGCCTTGAAACGATGAGGGTGAGATGGTCTTTTTTCTCGAGATATATAGACAAGAAGAGGCATTTTAGCTTCGTCATCATTGCTAATTCCATCCTTTCTATTATCATGAATTACCTACAACATAAAAACCAAATTAATTAGATGATATATCAATTTTCACTAATCTTATATTTTTATGTTGATACCATTGATGGTAAGCAAAAAGTTTGCAAGCATTGCATATAGGAGGTGTTTTATTGGAAGGATTAGGGTGTGAGATTGGATTGAAATCTATTGGAAGTTCCTTATTCGGCATTTTTTTTTTTTTTTTTTTTTTTTTAAGTTTGCTGGACATGGAGTCCGGCCGGACTCCTTTTTTTTTTTTTTTATCAGTAAAAAAAGAAACTTTATTGATATAAAAGCAAAGTATAAGGTACAAAACAAAAATATCAATGAAGTGAGGCGAGTGCAAAAGTATCATGATGAGCTAAATCATCTCAATTATGTTGGCACCAAAAAGCCCATCCTATGTGGGATAAGGAGTCCGGCCAGACTCCTTATCCCTCACATATGGGATTACACTGTCCGCGGGGGTGTTGGAGGGGGGAGGGGACAATTTTCATGGGAACAATCCCATGGGATTAAACCATAAAAAGTCTATTTTATCCTCATCATATATCATTTGTTTCCTCTGTTGTTGGTAGGCTCTGGGTCTGTATTTTTTTTTTTTTTTCTTTTGAGCCTTGAAAAAACATAGTTGGTTGCTTTTTTTAATGGAAGCTGCTGTTGCTAGTTGTTTGTGGTGTGATGCTGCTGCTGGTTTTTTTTATTTTTATTTTTATTTTATTATTTTTTTTATGAGCCTTGAAACATAGCAGATATGTTTTTGTTGTTGTTTGTGTTTTTTTTTTTTTTTTTTTTTTTTTTTGAGCCTTGAAACATAGCCGGTATGTTGCTTTTAATCTATGGGTGTGAAAGCTTTTTGTTAAAATCTCTTCAACTTTTGTTTTTTGTTCTTTTGGTTTTTCGGTGTGTGCTCTTTATTCTTTTTCTTTGTTGATGTATTTATGCTTTGTTTATTCTATACATTAATAAAGTTATTTTTTTACTAAAAAACGTTAAAAAAAAAATTTTGTGTTGGATAAAAATTAGAAGAGAAATGTCTTATTTATATTGAAAGAATGTAACCGTTAAAAAATATAACTATTGAAAAAATATTTGTTTGAAATATTGAAAAAAATTAAACAATTAATTGTGATCTGCTAATCAATTATAAATAAATATTAAATTTAAAGACAGATTTAATATTGAAAAGGGGTAAAATAGTATTTTGATCATTTATCCTTATCTAGTCCGTTCAACCAAATATTAGATTTACTAAAATAGTCATTTTCAGACATCTAATCTCATGATAAAACAAACACAGGATATACATTCAATCCAACCAAATAATTCGGAAATTCAGAGTTCCAAAATTCAAATCCAATAAATTCTAATCCCTCTTTATCCAATGGGTTCAATCAAATATCCACTGAGCTGATAACATTACTCTACAGAACAAAGTACTAGCACAATGCTACGACAAGGTACAATTCCATAAGGATAGACACAAACTCTTAAGTTTTCAAATGCAATGCCATGTTGTCAATACTTTTTGTCATGCCTTACAAAAATCAAGTGAATTGTTTAAAATAAACTTGTCATTTAAAATTAAAAATGATGTGCAATTGGAAGAATGTTGACACGTGTCTTTTATAGAGGTTAATTTTATATCAAATAAAATGCAAGAAGTGTTTAGAGATTTCAGAATTTTCCCTTAATTTGTGGTCTTTTTTGGCTAATAACTATGTATTAACTATGTTAATCAAGATCAAACTTGATTACTACAGAATTGCATTGGCTTTCCTAACATTGATTTGTCTGCTTAATTTGTCCTACCAAATATAATCACTTCCATGTTGAATCAAAAAGAAAATGCTATACAAAATGAATTCTTTATCCGATTCATTATCACTAAACATAAAGATACTAAGGGCATGTTTGGGATCCTTTAAAAAAGATAAAAAGATAAAAAGTTACTCAAAAAATTAAAAAGTTAACACTATTCACCAAAAGTCAACAATTACGGCTGCACAACTCCCAATTCGAATTTTTCCCTACAAATCAATTTTTACAATTTTTTATTACACATTTTTTTCATAAAAAGTCAAAAAGTTAATCCAAACATTCATATTTTCAACCTCAATTTTTTAGTCCAAAAAGACAAAAAGTACACTTATTTAGGACACCCCAAACAACCCCTAAGTGTTCACACATATTAATTAATGTGAGTCCCATTACTTTCGTGTCTAGTTAAATAAAATTTAGTTAAAATTCATTTATATATAATATTCTCTCTCATAGTAGCATACCTTTATCAATTAGGCCCCATTTGTTTTGAGAGATAGAATGGAGGGGATTGATAGTGAAGGAATTAGTAAAATTGTGTTTGTTTTCATAGTGAGGGAATTAGTAAAATTATGTTTGTTTTGTTAGTAAGGGGATTGTTAAATTATTTTTTATATAAAATAATAAAACAAATAAAATTATGATTTTTACTTAACAAAAAATACAAAAACATTAAACATTAATGTTTTAAAAAAAAATGCCCAAAAAGTTAAAAAATAAAAATAAAAATAAAAATAAAAAATTGCGTTGACCGGTTGACTGGCCAGACTTCCGGGTGGACGTCCCGTAACACCCAATCCGAACGGACTAATTGCTAATACCATCTCTCACCCCGGATTGCTAATACCCTCACCCAAGACCCATCCCAGTCCCAACGGATTAACAATCCGGAGGCCACAACACAAAACAAACATGAGCTATATATATCGTTCATCCATCACAGTCCACTCCGGACTGTGATGCGCCTAAACAAACGAGCCTTAAGATTGAACACAACATCAAGTGAAATTGAATTTACAATGTCTCAGTTTATTGTTCCATCCCAAAACAAAGGCTCATTTTGCAACAAGCCAAAAATGTCAAAAGGTCACTAAGCCAAAAAAGAAAAATGACTGGTAACTCGAAATTCGTGACTCGATTTTGGCTCGATAGCCCAAAATGTTTTGAGCTGTCTTTTTTTCTTCTTCTTCTTCTTCTTCTTCTTCGTCATGCTGGTCTGAAATAGAGGGAGAGAGTGAGAGAGAGAGAGGAGGCAGGTCGTCCGTCGCAGCCCTCCACCTGCCGTCGCAGCCCTCTTGTAACAACCCAGATTTTTAATTATTCTGTATAATTTATACTAATATTATTTAATTACAATTAGGGAAAATATATAATTTATTATATATTATTATTTTGTAAAATAATATAATTATTAAAAATTTAAGGGCTAAAGTATAATTAAATTAAGTTGAGATAAACTTGAATTAATAAAGACGAATAAGAGAGTGACACGTGGCAATTTCTTGGGCATCACGAATTGAAATTGTATATATGGAAGGAGAAGTTGACTCAGTAAGGTAAGATGACCGGGAAAGAAGAGAAGAAAGAAAAGAAAAGAAAGAAAGAAGAAAAGGAAAGAAAAGGGAAGAAAGAAAAGAAAGAGAGGAGAAATGAAAGAATAGTGGAAGTTGAAAGGGTCTTTGCTAGTGAAAAAAAAAGAGTAAGGTATTAAAGTTAAGGTGAGTTATATTATACCTTAAGTTACCAAAATGTATTTTACATATATTTTGACTTACCAAAATCTATTTTATACAAGTATGTTTTATTAATATATTAATAAAAGTTATGTTTTATAAAAGTTTCCACCTACGTGGTTTTATTTCTAAACTCTATTTGCTTAAAAAGAAATCCATGGATATGTTTGTTTTACTTTTAAAGAATATTTGATTATGTCCTTATATGCAAATATGTTTTAGGAATACCACCACGGGAGTCCTATGCCGTGGGGGACTTAAATAACCATTGGCTTAGTGATGTCCCATGCCTTGGGGGACTTAAATAATCATTGGCTTAGTGATTGACCATTTTGTGGTCCAATGATTGTCGTGGATCCATTGACCAGTGTAGTGCTTAGCACTTAGTGATGTACCGTGGTTATAGTTGTAAAATAATTTTCGTATTCTATGTTAAATGCGCATTATATGTATTAAATGATCTGAGGTACATGGCAAATGATTGTGTATTATATGTATCAAACTCTTTTTGGCTTAACTAATGATCCATGGTGAATTTTATGCCTTATACTCTTGGTATAATATTTCTCACTCTGCCATGAGCTTATAGTTTTTTACCACTTTCAGGTGGCATGTCAGGATCAGCGTGTGGAGTAGGCACAGAGCACTTTTATTGATGTACTTTTTATATGTAAATATCGGCCTTTTGGTCAATAAATTTTGTAATAAAAATAGAAGCTCCGATGATTATTTTAGTACCCATATTTAAATATTTCTTCCGCTTGCGTTTATTGATTTGTTAAAGATTTGGCCGGAGGTAACCCAGTTACTGGCCATCACGATACCTAACCCTTGGGTACGGGGAGCGGGTCGTGACACCTCCGCCGTCGCCTCTGCCCGATCGTCGCAGCCCCGCATCCGCCAATCATCGTCGCAGCCTTTGCCTCGCAGCCCCCGCCCCTCCTCCGCCTCCGCCTCCACCCCGATATGTTGGCCCCCTCCTCCTTCGCTCCTCCTCCTCCGCTCCTCCTCCAGCCTCTCCCTCTTCCTCCTCATTCTCTCTCACTTTTTCGAGCCAATTTTCGAGCCAAAAATCTCGAGCTACCAATCGCGATTGGCCAAAAAATCAACAAATACTCAAAAGTCAAATATTTCTTTTTATTCACTCTACTTTTTGCACATATTTTTATAAAAAAATTAAAAAATCATCTCAAACAATTTTTTTCATCTCATATTTTAATCAAAATGCCAAAAAAACCCCCTAAAAAGCATGTTCCCAAACCTCATTAAAAATCCTTGCCATCTATTATGGTTGCTAGGCTTTGCCAATTAAACTAGCCCATATTAAGATCATTTAAAAGACATTTTTTGTTTGTTTTTGTAGAGTAATTTTTGAAATAAAAAGTACGAAAACTTATTTGGTTTGCCTTTTTTCATAAATGATTTTGAAAAAATTGTTTTGGGAAGAGAGTTTTAAAAAAAGTGATTGATTTGATGTGTATGAGAGAAAGAGTGATTTTGAAAAGTATGTAACCAAACAAATTTTTGAAATTTTTTTTGAAAAAATTTGTTTGGTTTAATTATTTTTAAAAACAGTCATGCTACGTAGCTCGAAAGCTATGTAGCTCGAAAGCCCCGAAACAAAAACGGTGCCGTTTTTGTTTTTTTGTTTTTTTT
Source organism: Camellia lanceoleosa (assembly GCA_025200525.1). Taxonomy (NCBI): domain Eukaryota; kingdom Viridiplantae; phylum Streptophyta; class Magnoliopsida; order Ericales; family Theaceae; genus Camellia; species Camellia lanceoleosa. Next base: position 164,931,674 of record CM045766.1, on the reverse strand, counting down.
TCAGACGCAGAAACCAGGAGGAGAGGAGGGGAGAGGAGAGGAGAGGAGAGGAGGAGGGAGGAGGGGACTGGAGGGGGCCTAAAAAATGGAGGGGAGGGGAGGAGGGGGCGGAGGCGCGATCGGGGCAGAGCCGACGAGGGGCGGAGGCGACGCGATCGAGGCGGAGAGTCATGAGTGGACGGCCGGAGGCGAGCTGCGACGACCCCTCTTCCTCTTCCCTCTCTTCTCTTTCTCTCCCTCTCCTTCTTCTCCCTCTTCCTCTGCAACGAAAATGGCAAGGAAAAAAAAAAAACCTAAAGCCCAAAACGACGTCGTTTTGGGCTTTAGGGGGATTCGAGGGATGAAATCCTCGAGCTACCAAATATTATTCTTTTAAAAATTTGTTTGTAAAGAATTTTTTTCAAAATTTTTTTTGAAAAACAAACCAAACAAGGCCATTTTATAAACAAACATCATTTTCATTGCAATTACTAGGACTCAACACCCTTCTTAACATCAATGCGACATAATACAATTAACATTCTCATTTCAATTATGGGATTTAATATGACTGTATTGAGAATATAGAATAATAAATTTATCTCTTTTCCGAACAACTTAAATTTTTAGAAAAATTAATTGGGAATTATTCAATACCATTACATACCTCAATATGAGGAGGTCTATCGTGCACAACTATGGCACCAGATCCTTCAGCTTTCTCCACATTTTGCTTGAATAATTTGTATGCTGACTGCAGAAACAATAAATATTCAACAATTTCACATTCATCATTCATATTAATATTAATATTATAAAAATATATATTATTTTATTAAAATAAAAATTAATCAAATAAATAAAGATTTAAATATTAACCTTTTTGGGTAATAATTGAACTAAATTAATTGACCAAAATATATTATTAAATTTATTAATTTTAAAAAGATTGTTTGTTAAAACTTATAATAATTGTAACAACAAAATAAAAAGTTGAAATCAATTCATATACATTGGGTCTGTTTGGTAACGTTTACGTTTTCAGTTTATATTTATAAAAATTTTATAAACTGGTTTTTGTTTATTTTTAGAAAAACATAAACTACAAACGCGTTTGGTAATTGACAAAATGTTTAAAAAATTTTAAAAATATAAAAAAGAGTGAGAAATGGCAAGTGGTAGCAAGTGGCGGCGGTGGGTGTGGTGTGGTGGTGGGTGTGGTGGGTGGTGGTGGTGGTGGGTGGCGGTGGCGGATGGTGGGTGGTAGCAGTGGTGGTGGTGGTGGTGGCGGCGGTGATGGCGTGGTGGTGGTGGTGGTGGCGGGTGGTGGTGGTGGCGGGTGGTGGTGGTGGTGGTGGTAGCGGGTGGCAGTGGTGGTGGTGGTGGGTGGTGGCGGTGGTGGTGGGTGGCGGTGGTGATGGTGGCGGGTGGTGGCAGGATGGCGGTGGTGGTGGAGGATAGTTGTGGGTGGTGGTGGTGGTGGTGGGCGAATGGCGGTGGTGGTGGTGGCGGCGAGAGGTGGGTGGTGGTGGCTAGTGGATGGCAGGTGGGTGGTGGGTGGTGGGTGGCAGGTGGGTGGTGATGGTGGGTGATGGGTGGCGGTGGCGGAAAACGGTGGTGCAAAATTATGACGGATGATGACTAGTGTTGGGTGGCAAAAAAAAAAAAAAAATCAAAATTCAAAACGAAAACACATTTTTTTGAGTTTACATTTTTTGGCCAAATTTATAAACTGAAATCACTGATTTATAAATCAAAAATTTACCAAACAAATTTTTATTTGAGTTTTTTAAATTTTTGTAAATATAAACTGAAAACTGAAAATGAAGTGTTACCAAACGGCACTATTATAACTCTAGTTTGTAATAAATAAATAAAAAATAGCTTTTGTAGAATAAATTATTGATTTAAATGTGATTAATTGAGCTTAAAAAGGTAAAAATGTGTATATCAAGGGATTGTTAATGATTTTAGAATGTTTACAATTGCAACACCCAATTTTCGATATGTATCACAAGATAATCCCCATTTTGATAAACAGTGACCGATATTTTTATGCGTCTTACAGCTCGTTCGAAAAGTTGACTCTTTTAGTTGATATTTTTATCTATTTTAGTTTGACAAAAAAAAAAAAAAGTTATATTTGGAAAGTTTGTTAACTTCTTTTTTTTTTTTTTTTTTTTTTTAGTTAATTTGACGACTGTGAGAAAAAAAATAAAATAATTATAATTTAAATGTGATATTTTATTTTATTAATTATTTTAATCTATTTTATTTTTATTTATTATTTTAGCTAAAAAGGCAATTACCAAATAGGGTCAGCGATTTAAAACCACGTTTCTACTTGAAAATAACTCAATATATGTGGACGAAACCTTGTTTATGTGGAAAATGTGAAATTAGTTAGATAAAGCATAATTTAAAACATCAGCTTATGATATCAGTCGAGATATTGTGAAATTTTAAACTTTAAATTATTATTTATTTATATATCAGTTGATTTTATTTTATTTTTATATTGACCAATATATAACTATATAACTGTATGAATTACTTGAAAATCATGATGTAAACCTACCTCGATCTCTTCTTCCTCAGCTTTGAATTCATCACTCCAAAGCCTCTCCCCATCCCCTAATGGGGAAAAAAAAGCTTCGGGGCACCTAATCTTGATCCCATACTTCCTACAAAACGGCAGCCAACACTTGGCAAAACGACCAGCTTCTTTAACAGCATACAACGTGGACGGCGAACCACCGTCATCAGAAATATACACCCCAAGCTTCTCTGGCGGGTAGTCGAGCGCCATGGCCGACAACACCGTGTTCATCACCTCCAGAGTGGGCTCCTTCGTCGGATCAGCGGTGCATATGAACACGTCAACCCCCGGAAACTCGACTCCAGCGGGGAGGTTTTCGGGGTGGGCGGTGCGAACCACGGGCCGCCACTCGAAGGCCTGTGAGAGGATCCATAGGAAGGTGAAGAGGAGCTCGGAGATGGTGATGAGGACCCATGATAAGACCGGTACGTCGCCGAGGAAGAGGTGGGAGATTCGGTAGTAGAGCCTGGCTAGTACTGCTGTCAATTGGAAGATATTGAGGAGTCTGTTAATGGCGATTCGAGTGTGTTGAACTGTGCAGGTATGGAGAGTGGTGGTGGAGATAGCCATGTTTTCTTTTTTGTGCTCAAAAGGGTGCCTCCTACTGCCTCCTTATATGGAGGGATTCAGGATTATGTGTTTGGTTTGGGCTATAATTTTATTTTATATAATTTTAAAATTATTTTAAAAAAAAATTTAGAGTGTAAATTTTTATAATTTTAAATTATTTTTAAAATTTTAATATAATATATGATATTTTTTAAATTTGTGAGAGGTAAGCTGCCCCTGGCCTCCTATATTCATCACGGGCTAGTTTAGTCTTAAAATTTGAAAAAAAGCCAGTAGCCTTTATTGTAAGAGAAAAGTTAAGGATCATGAAAAAAAATTTATGAAAATGATCATGAAAAATTTATGACTCTTAGATTACTTTGATTAGTGTGTGATATTTTATTTTAAATATAATCTAAGAAACATAAATATTTCATGATTATTTTTATGAAAATTTATTCATGTCACCTACCATTGTTGTTATTGTAACTGAGGGAGAGACAGTGTGGCTAGTTGTATGTCACTAACTGGATAAAAAGAATTTTTTACCTTTTGTTGTTCATATTCACCAATTGAAAGGACAACTGAGGTCTCCTTCGAAAATAGATTTTTTTAATAATTTTTTAAAGTTTTTAATTAAAATATGGTGTAAAAAAATTAATGTGTTTGAAATAATTTTTTAATTTTTTATAAAAAATATATAAAAAAGAAAATTTTGAACCTTTTGATATAAATTATTAATTTTTTAATTTTTTAAAATTTTTAATTAAAATCACTGCTTACAAAACTAGACCTGAGTCAAAGGCCTATTATCTGTTTCATCTGTATCATCTCTAC